>OX401415.1:24143182-24342358 GCA_947846245.1 Cerastoderma edule
ATTTTAGATTTTTAAGGTAGTTGTGTGGATCTATGTCAAAAATCAGGAGGGCATGTCTTAAGAGAAACGGGTTGACTTAATCATGATGTATTTTCCTGCATTAATGTTAAAAGATGTTAGGCTCTGCTTTTACAAGAAGCAGCCTATGAATTTGGTTGAAATAAGAATGAAGTTAATGCATGTTGTGATAAAGTTGAAGGCATTGGTGCAAATGTTTCCACATCGATTATAATTTATTCCATATTGAAATCTTTAATTGCTGACTATTGATGCAGGGGTCCATATTAAAGGCTAATTCCCCATAGCTACCTTGTTATTGCTTTTTTAAATCCTATATTTTCTTGAAGAGACTTGTCTTATATGGAAAGACATAAAGGAATTATCTGGTCTTGTCTCATTAGTATCTGTGAAATAAGGTTTGGCTTACAGTTTTTAAATGCAAAGAATTACATTACAAACCCTGATTCATCCCCTTATTTAACCGGGTTACGGTCGTTTCCCCGAACGACCGTTTCCCCGCAGTTGATTTATATAGTATTTATCTTACGATAAATTATATGTATGTTTGTGTGGTAATTTTTTAAATATAAATATAATATTGGGCTATAAATATAAGAATCAACGACATTTGACTAGTTTGTTTGTTTTCGGTCCTATTAGAAGATAAGAAGATCTCGTCGATGTCCCAAACTTACCTGCATCTGTTGTGATATGTGTACAAACATGTTATAGTTAATAACATGTAGTGACAATAGAGAGAACAAAAAATAACAAAAACACAACTAACCCATACACTTTAAAAGATCAAATCTACTTTATGATATCAGTTCTCTTTATATATGTATTGACTTCGGGGAAACAACCCTCCGCTTCTATGTAAAATGATTGCGGGAAAACGACTCCTTGATTACTATAAAAACCAACTGCGGGGAAACGGTCGTTAGGGGGAAATGACTGTAAATCATTTAACCCACTGGATCACAACATGTTGATCTTATTCTTTCCATCATTCATTAACTTTTATTTCTTGATAGGACAAAGACTGTGCAGGGAAGAAAGTAAACTGTCCCCTGGTAGAGGAACTTACACAAGAAATGGGTTTATATATGCCAGTTTGGCAGGAAAACTGGAAACATCAAAGAAGACAGACAATAAGGTTTATAATATATTGACATACCTGTTAGGTTTTGGGTTTGAATTTTATGCCATTTTCAACTGCATTTCAGACATGTGTTTTTAGTGCATCTATCTATGTTTGTTGTATTTCCAAACTTGTGCACAAAAATGTAAGTCATGCTTGTTTTCATGATCCAGGTAATTTTCTCAATGATTATAAGCAATATGTTTTGCAAGCCTCTGATTGCTGCTTTGCCATAAAAAAAGAACATAATTTAGATTTGAGAGATGTGTCAAAAATAATATCCTTGTTGCTTTCATTCCTAATCTTTACTTTTTACTGAGTCAACTTTCAATATAGAGATACACGTATATTATAAATGAGTGACTGTAGTGTAGCTTGTAAATTCTTAATCTACAATACAACTAATAATGAAATCCACAACATGACACTGGTTATTCAAAACCAAAATATTACAGTTGCAGTGTAGCTATTCTATTCATGCTGTTACAATCATTCTTTGTTGATGGCAGACTCAAATAATACTTTGATCTTTTATTTCTATAGTAGAAATCGTTTTGAGATCTGAAAAAAGCTACCAATGTTTTTCTTTTTACAGACAATACTGGAAGTTGTAAGAGAAACAGAACAGAATATTGTGCCCGCTGTAGATGCCCTTGTCACTGCCAGGGTGAGTTAGAATTCTTTCTATTATATGTTTTGGTTGTTAAATGCAGTTTTGAACAATTTTCTATTAAATTTTGACCTGAATATAAAACTTAACCTTCTCTTTCCTTCTTGTCAAAAAATTGACTTAACTGTCTTATTAATTATTACCTTGAATACTATGGCGAAAAACCACAACTATTATTTCTTTTGTCAGTAATTGTTTCCCTCCATGCCACTTTGGAACTGAAAGACAATTCCTTGTCAAAACCTTTACATAAAACCATGTGATGTTGTTTATCAAACAGATGATTTTTAAGTAATTTTATCAGTCTCCTTCAACAAATTCTCTCCTACAGGGTTGCATGAGTTTCCATATTGAAAGACCTGACAACATGTGTATAATTAGATAAAAATCACATTTGCATAGCTATGTTTGAAGAAGTCGCTTTGGTCTCAGAAGTTTTTAAGGCATCCATTTCAAGTGGACTTAACAGCATATATGCCCAAGTTCATTAGAAAGTGTTTTCCTCTTGATAAAACATGATTATAACCATTTATCATTATGCACTTTGTTATGTACAGATGTTTTGAATTTCTAAAGATTACTACTTGTTTGTACAATGCACATGTGTTATTTTCAGGTGACAAATGTGAATCCTAGATTTTGTAAATGTAACATCATCAAAATAGGTCACAGTTTCTTAACAGAACCATTTAAAGGCCAGATAAGGTATGTGACACAGAAACCCATGATTAAAATTTTATTTTAAATGTTGAATTACTTTGATTGACCCTGTTACCTGTAGAATACTTTAAAAGCAACTTCTTCTTTGGCCAAAAAAAATTTCTATAAAATATCACAGCTAAATTGTCAATTTTGATACTGTAAAATGGTGGACTGCTTTCAATTTTGACCAGAAAATTAGTCCAATTTGAGGGAATTGGTTAAGGGCTAGCCTACAGTTAAGAGGTTCACCTGGAGTCTCCATGTCCTGGGTACCGTTTTACTGAACAAGTTACGGAAAATATTTGCGTAAGTCATAACTGATACACATGAATAGTACCTTCAATGAAAGTACAATATTGCAATGTGACACGTTATTGGAAGCGTCTCGGAGAGACGGTTCCAGTGATGTGTTACTTTGCAATATTGCTTCGCCCAATATTGGAATAAGAGGAATTGTTGTTTTGGACTTCCGCAAATCTTAAGCGCAAACGGTTTCGTAAAACGGTGCCATGGTGAATAAAGTGCAGAACTTGTAATCAACTGGCCCCTCTCTGCATGCATTCAAATCTCGATGACAGCATTTGAATATTCATGGGAGGCAGTCTTCCAACTGACTGACAGAATGCCAATGATTTAACCTGTCTCGACCAGCTCTTATGGGCAGTAAAGTTTGGTCTTCCTCCATTATTGTATGTTTGGCATCACAGCATAATTGGAAAAGATGTTGACAAGATGTAAAACCCATATACATAGATATAAATACAAACATCTCTTTAAACAAACAAATAAACCCTTGTGTCATACTGGACTGGTCAAAATGATAGGCAACAGCAAACAAAAAGAACTAGAAAAAAAGCTTCAATGTGATATTAGGTATAACACAGTGTAACAATATGAAGAGATTGCTAATCAAGAGCAATTTTCCTTTGTTACAGTTGTTTCTGAACATTTTCTCACATCAGGTACAATTGAAGAGGCACATCATTTGTCTGAAAGCATCGTGCAAACAATAAAGAAGTGCTCTCTTTGAACAATTTGAGGAGTAAGAGCAAGACTTCAAGTCATCGACAAAAGTGTCACAGTGGTTTCTTGGCATGTGGGCTGTGAATTAGGATTATATAGATAAAGACGAGACTTAAAGTTATTGGCTTCTTTTTTTTTTCACTGGTCTAGATTACACATATTAGGCTCTTCTTCTCAAAGCCTTTCAACTTGTTTTTGGACAAACTCTGTGTTGTGTAAACTCATAAGAATAGTACCCACAATAAATGGTTTCAAAAGGCAATACACTAGATGATTAAGATTCTCATTTGGGTCTCTGTTTTGTTTTGCAGGAGGGAGGATGTGAGAGCTACAGAAAAAGACAAAGTGAGTCCATAGTTTTAGATCTGTGGTTTATTCTTTTTGTTATCTTTTTTTGTTATTCATATTCTGATTAACCCATTACCAAACAGTAACGACATTTAACCACTTTGTTGCAGACGACTCTGAAAGATATTGTGGAAAAAAAGCAATTTCTTCTTTTCTCACAATGTTTTCTACCCTATCAGAAGATTATTTTCCAATTTCGGCACATTTTGAAATGTCGTCTGCAAACTCTTTCAATTTGGGTCAGTCCAAAATTTGGCATTTGGGAAAGGGTTAAAAAACATCATTGCCAACAGTTATCTCCCTGTGAATGTTCACTTATTCATGATTGTTAGAAAATCTTCAAACCAAGTCAAGTTCTTACCAAAGGTACCTCCACACAGAAATAATTAGCTGCTTTAGGGCATTGAATAAGACGCAGACTAAGATCTGGGACATAAACAACCAACACCATGAAAGAAGTTCATTACGTCCAAGTAATATCTGCAGCAAACTAGTTGTGTCTTTAGTTAGGCCAATCGCATATGATGGAACAGGTTGATTGTTTGCAAAGCGGTGCTGAAATTTTTGGAGGGTTGTCAACTCCTTAAATTATTTCAGAGAGAGAAGGCTTTCATCATATGACCAATTTCAATGGATTCATTTTTATCTTGTAAAATGAATCTCACATTTCTATTTCCATTACTTTTTGTAAACCTTTGCAATTTGGGAAAGCAAGACGTGTTATTTGATATAGAGCTGAAATACTAAGTGTAAACTTCTCTGAAGTAGAACTTTTAAAAATATGAGTAGAATATAAACCCCTCAGTAATAATTATTTTCCTTTCTTGTAAACAAGTAATTCCTTCAGACATTTTAGGAAAACTATGCAACAAAAGGAGAATATTCTTGTAAAAAGAAAGCTTATGTCTGTTGTTTTTTTTCAGGTTGAGATGTATAAATGTTTCCGACCAGGGGACATAATTATTGCTAGAGTGATCTCCCTTGGTGATGCTCAGTCTTATCTCTTGACAACAGCAGAGAATGAACTTGGGGTTGTCGTGGCAACAAGTGAGTCAGGTATGGAAAGTTGTTTCATTTTTCAGGCAAATCCTTGCTGTGATTCTTTTTTTCGACAGTCCATTATAATTTGGTTGAAAAGAAAGTATTTTTGGAATGTGGATTAATAGCTCTTAGACAATTTTCTATTTCCATGAAGTAACTGCACTTTTCTTTTGCACCAGATCACTCAAATCTTGAAATATTTCATGATTAAAAACACACTGTTCATATAGGATTGAATGCTTATAATGCGCAATATTTGCTTTTATCACAAACATTCTTACCCAATATCACAAAAAAGATTCATGGTGTTTGTTTCAATTTTGACCCATTATAAATTCCCGTTCAGGGAGGGAGATAGGTAAAAATCCTTGTTTGACCGTGCCCTCGTATTTCTGTTGATCCTTTTTTCAGGTAAAAGCATGGTGCCCGTGAGCTGGTGTAAAATGAGATGTCCTAAAACCCTTCTAGATGAAGAGAGGAAAGTGGCTAAAGCACAACCGTCTTTCATCGAATACTCAGAGAAAACTTGATAACTTACCCTCGTTATACACCTTTAACCTATGGCCAAACAATAACGACATTTAACCAGTTTGTTGCCCACAACTCTGGAAAACATTGTGGGAAAAGGAGAAATTGCTCTTAACGAGCATTTTCTCCTTTTCCCACAATGTTTTTTTCCCTATAAGAAGATTATTTTTCAATTTTATCATATTTTGAAGTGTTGTCTGCAAACTCTTTCAATTTGTGACAGTAAAAGAAAATTGGTAATGGTGCTTGGTAAATTAGGGTTGAATGCCTTTAAAAAGCTACTTTATAAAATTTTGGAACATTGAGACAAAGGTAGACCTTCTCAGGCCAAACGCTGAGCAAGTTCTTTTCTGTTCACAATTATTTCAATATTTTTTTTTCCAATAATTTTCAATTATTCTAAAGTTTTGTTTACTATTAACTTTCGCTTGATGCTGCGTAGATTTTGGAACCGTCTCAGAATCAGGTATAAGGTAACTGGCAAATTTCTAATTATCATCATCCATTCTACTGAGTTTGAACTTTGTTATGCAATTCACGTTACAGTAATCTTTGACATGCCATCATGTACATTTGTTAGTTATCATTCATTGATCATTAAAAGAATTAAGCATATCAAATCAATATCTTGACCCTTTCCTCAATTAAAAAACCTGAAACTACCTTTGTTACAATATTCTTTTAGTCATTCAATTGGTTCTATTTGATGCCAAATATTACTGAAAAATAGTTTCAACACTTTTCACAATCTGTAACAGGGTTTGATTGTTCTTGAATTGAGGAGAGGAAACTTAGCCCCTCCCTAAGTAAGGAAGTCCTTATTGCCAAAATTTAGGGGGCCTCCGTGGCCTAGTGGTTAGAGTACAGAACTTGAAATCACATGGCCCTTCTCTGCGTGGGTTCAAATCCTGAGAGGGATATCGATTTTCATGAGAGGCAGTCTCCCGACTGACTTACGGAATTGCGATGGTTCTACCCGCCTTGACCAGCCCTTGTGGGCAGTTGAGTATGGGGTCTTCCTCCATCATTAAGAGTCGGGCATCGCTACATAACTGAAATAATGCTGATGTGATGTAAAACCAATATAAAAAAAAAAATTGCCAAAATTTGTAATGTTGTCTGCTGCAAAATACCCCAAACCAGGAAATGTTTAACTGGATGGATGCCTTCCTATCGGAAATAGAGTTGGGCAAGCTTAAACCATAACCAAATAAAAACGATCTTTGACCAGTTTATTGCAGGCGACTCGTTACAAGCAATTTATTCTTTTCCCACATTGTTTTCTGCCCTATCAGATTTTTTCTCAATTTAATCACACTTTGAATTGTTGTCTGCAAACTTTTTCAATTTGGGACAGTCGAAAATTTGGCTTTTGGTAAAGGGTTAAAGTCTAAGGCCAAGATGGTCAGTACATTGCATCTATTCTGTATCAGTTATTGCGTGATTACCTGTTTACTAAAGGTGTAGGAGGTCTCACTGAACTCAGTAAGATTTCACAAAGCGTTCTGGTGAGACAGTGATCCTAAGGAAATGGTTGCTCTCAGAATATGATTTTTCAGCAAAACGTCAGGTTGCAAAACATTAATTTAAGAGGGCTAAGTTAGTTGCTTTTGTCTGTCAATTCTAAGGGGCCCCTTTCACATAGTGGTTAGAGTACAGAGCTTGACATCACATAGCCCCACTTTATGTTGAATCAAATCTAGTTGACATCATTTGGACTTTCATGAAAGGTAGTCTCCTGACGGACTTATGGAATGCAGATGGTTCTACCTGGCTTGATCAGACCTTATGGGCAGTTGATTATGGGCTCTTCCTCCATCATAAAGGATGGGGTATCACAGCATAACTGAAATAATGTTGATGCGATGTAAACCCCATAAAAATACAGAATTGTCAATTATGATACACACTTGCACAATTGTAAAGGTGATCCTACTTAAATTAATATGGGTCCTTTGGGAAACCAATGGTTATGGTGGTGAACTCTTAATTTGGGGGCTGCCAGTTTGGCACAATTAGTGCTGCTTGCTTTTCTTGAGTGTCCTTTGGCAAGACACCTTTGAGCCCCAGCCAAGTGCTGACAATGTTACTGATAACTTGTTAACACATGGTTAAACCTGATGCAATATACTTGGTATACCCAGGTTTTCATAATGAGGTGTGTATGATGAACACACAATTTGTTTACCTTGTAATGCCCCCACAGTTGTGTGCCCTTGGACATAGACATACAGTGAACAAAAGCATATTTAACCCTTATAGTGCTGGAACGGACTTAATGCTTATGCAAACAGGTTGGATCCAGCCCAGCTTCCAAGTAAATTGGCAGCTGGCCTGTGATCTTACCTGTTTGCTACTCTGAATATCATTCCACAAAAATAAGCAGATATTTAAGATTTTGAAAAGCAGATGACACAAAAATTTATTTTTAGAAAATTACCAAGCATTCTTATGGTTGGTATCATTAGTGTACCTCATGAAGAATGATACAAATCTATCTACAAGAACGTCACATTATGGTCTGCTAGTGATCAAAATTGAATGTTGTGGTAATGGCAAACTTATGTAGAAATATGCATGTTATGATAACACAAACATGTTCTGTGAGGTTCTGCTTTAATATGTGAGAAAAACAAATATAGGAAAACAAACAGAGTACAAGAGTTAAAACAAAGGGATATGCATTCTGTTAAGCATTTTAAAAAAATGGTTAATTCTCCTTTTTCTGTTAACCCCTTACTCTTTTAAGCCTTACCTTGCAGCAGAAGACTTTTGAATCCACTCTGACAATAGAATAAACTGCTTCTAACAAGCATATTATCATTTTGTTACAATGGGTTTTACATTATACTGTACAGAAAAGGTATTTATTTCATGTTATTTCTGTTAATGAAGTAATGGGTTGAGTTGATCTATTGAGCCATCTTGTTCATTATATCTCACAATGTTCGATTGATTAACCCATTACCAAACAATATCAGCATTTGAACAGTTTTTGCAGATGCCTCTGGAAAACATTGTCGGAAAAGGAGAAATTGCTCTGAACGAGCAATTATTCATTTTCCAACAATATTTTCTGCCCTATCAGAGATTATTTTCAATTTCATCACATTTTGAAATGTCGTCTGCGAACTCTTTGAATTTCGGACAGTCGAAAATTTAGTGTTTGGTAAAGGGTTAAAGGAAGCTTGTTAACCAAGTTATTGTTTGCTGCAAGTCATTTGGCAAAGACCTTTCTGCATATGAATTATTAATCCTTTTGAAGAAAAGACTGATTTTTTGTAAAATCTATGATGGGTACCCATTGATGAAAAGTCATAAAATAAATGCACAAAGAAGTTAAAAACAATAAAAAATAAAGAATATCTTTTTTGATTCTGCAATAAAAAGTGCCTAAGCTAAAAGTGGGTGCAGATAATAAACAAATATAAACATGTAAAAAACAGTTACAAATATATCCGCAATATCTCTTTAACATCAATATCTGCAATATCTCTTTAACATCAATATAATATAAACAACTAAACTCGAGGAAATTCACTCCATGTTTTGCATTCTATTTGTTCAAAAATTTAACATTACCAATTTACAAAAACTTAAATTACATACTCCATTTATAAAACATATTTAATATTAATTAATACTGTCTACAAAAAAGTAAAACTGTTTAAAGATTTAATATAAAAGTTAAAAATAGTTTTAACAACTTGTATCAAATTAAATAAGACATCAGCCATACTGTGAGGTACATTGAAAGGCTGTATTGCTTCTTTGGTCTATTAATATATCTGAAGTAGATTACTTTAAATGTGTTAAAATACAAAATAACTGTTTCTCTGTAAGTAATATTTATATTAGAAAAGGAAGAATGACCAAAATATAGAGGCTATAAGATAATCTTCATGAGTGATATTAACATTGCTAAGTTGTTGGTTTGAATATGCCAAATGTCTCCATTTAGAGAAGGTCAAGTCTTTATCGCACATTGGCCTATATAGTGTACCAACTCTTTTGCCTTTTTCAATGGAAATTGCACTAATTAGAGAATTATCTGGGGTTGAAGGGACTCAAGGAGATTTAAAGGATTTCAAAAGATTATTTTCAAAATGAATTAACAATCTCTCTACAAGGTTGCATTAGGAAGGCAATTTACTTAGAGGATCCATAGAGAAGATTCAAACAATCCAAAGAAGACAAACTATTTTTTTATTTTCTTCTTTGATTTTGGTGGCCGTAAGGGCTGAACATCGTATCCCTTCTTCTCTAACTCATCAAGATATACCACAGGTATCAGGAAGTCCGCCTGGCAACGATCGAATGGAGGCAAGCTATCAATAAAATCCTGAAAATCCTTTCTAGTATCAATAAGGCAGTTCTCCACATTACATTTTGATTTCTCTGTTTCGCTTATTTGACTGATCAATTTCTTTATGTCGCTTTTCTTTTCCTCGATTTCTTGATTGAGGTCTTTGATGACCGCCTCAAACTGTCTCGTCAATGTATCACACAGTTCTTTAGCAATCCTTCTCTCTCGACCCTCAGCTTCCTGTACTGCTCGCGTCTTATCTAGATCCTTTTGGTCTCGCAGTTCCTGTAACAAAATCAAGCAATAGAATAAATGTTCTTTCTTATTCTTGCATGGGTGAAAGTGTTCAGTATTATTCCTGAACATCAGGTTTTTGAGACTTTTTGTCACTATATAATGCTATAGCAAACATGCCTTTTCAGGATTATGGACAGATTTCAGGTTTTTTAAATTCTCCAATTTTCACTCATGTTCTTGGCAAGTGCTACAAAATGTCTGTTTACACGACAATGGAATTCACAGTTTGATTTAACTTTTAACCTACCGACAATAGTGAATTGCTTGCTAAGAGATATTTTCTTTATTTATTAAAATTATCATAAGATATGCAAAGTATTCTGTATAAAATCTAGTATGGCAGACTGAGTTTAGCAAAGGCTATATCTTAAAATTATGCAATTACTTCATTATAGTCTCATTCTAACTTTTCCACTGAAAAGATGATGAATTGCAAGCATATTATTTAACTTTTCTACTCTATAAGTGTTGTTTGGTTATGCTTACACAAAACAAATTATCAGAAACAAATGCTATCAGAGATTTTACATAACTACAATGAATGAAGCAAATTAACCTGTCAAAGACGCAATCACATCCGATCAGTGAAGAATATTGACATCCACTGATCAGTTGTGTTGTCTATAAATATACCTGCATGTTCTCTATAACAATGTATAATACCTTCCGATGAACCAAAATCTCTAATGACAATGTTTAATTGACTTTGTTCTAACACATACCTTCAATGCTTGAATCTTTTCATTTTCTGCCTTTTTCATAGCACTGTCAAATGCTTCCTTGTTGGCCCTAAAATAATGGGAAGAGAAATAAAAACAAGATAAAATTTAACATTTAATTATATCATAATTGATAACTATTGTAAAAAGTATCAATTTACAGTATTATTTCCTTTATAAAACATTTCGATATTTCCTTTTTAACTACAAAGCAATTGCATTGTTCAACAGGTACCTGTGTGACCATTGATTAAAGTGACTGTTTAAGAACTTAGGGTCCAAGGTTTGAGCCCAACTGGTACCTCTGCTTTTGTAGGAGTTTCTTCGTTGTATAAACTTTGGTCTGAATGACCTGTGTCATGTTGCTTTAAGATTGTGGGTATGTACTAATTTTGAACATGGCTGACCTGGGAATTGAGAATGCAAATGCTCTACAAAACCAATTTTTTCTGTAACTGATTCAATGATACTGTCTGACATTGCTCACAAAAACCAAAGTGATATGGAAGAACAATAGGAATTCATATTCATACATGCAAAATCCTTAAAAGCCCATTAAAGGAGATTACTGCTATATCAAACTATATTATTTGGTAAACTTTTGGACAGATTCAAATAGTTATCACCAGAAAACACCATCAGCACACCTTTATTGTGAAAGTAAATCAGAAATAACCCAAATAACCAAGTTTTATAATTCAGATTTCCTGATTCTTCAGCTCTGACCTTGACAGTTGGTACACACATTTTTGAACAGACCAATCATAATTTGTTATTTAAAATATGTAAACAAACAGGTTGTTGATAAACATGTTTGAAATGGAGACAACTATATTTCAAGCAGAAAATAACTTATTTTAAATGAGTCTATTTAATAGGATCTCAATCCATTTCTAAACTAATTCTCATGACTTTTATGAACATAATAAAAGAACTCCATATATTTTTTCAGTAATTTATTTGTCCTTTGATGTGCCTTTAAATGAAATGTTTATACAGCTCATGAGTATGTCACTTATCAAAATTTAATTATTAATTGTTTTCTATCTTTAGATTAGTCTTTAAACTTTACTTTTGGTCAATATTTTATAACTTCTATTACTAGGCTGAAATAGTAAATGCAGAGGCACCAATCCCCATATATAGGTAAATACTAAGGTCTAGAATAGAGATGATTGCTTGTGACATCACATCTCTAGATTGGGAGTGTCCTTAAACAAGTCACTTCAGATCCCTTGCCGAATACATGTACAGTCTAACTTGTGTTAAGCAGCCACCCTTTTAAGCAGCCAACCTGCCTTAAACAGCCACTGCAGAAAGTCCCATTGTTAGATTTATAGTGTATATCAACTTGTTTTAAGCAGCCAACCTGTCTTAAACAGCCAGTTTACTCTGTCCAATAGGCTGGCCTTTTAACACAAGTTTGACTGTACTTTGTAGTGATGAATCAATGAAAAAGTTAACATAACTGAAATATAGTTGACACAGCATTAAACCCCATATAAACAAACAAATTTAACCTAATTAGAAAGTGTGATATCAAGTCATTTCAACTTTCCAACAAAAATCTTAAAATGAACCTTCAAATGAACTCAACTTAATCAATTGATTTAATTTTAAACCTACTTAGCAACTCGAGATGCCTCATTTGCAGCGATGTCCTTTTCCTCCCCACGTGCTTTGGCAACCGCAGCAATTTTCTCCTGTTCACATCTAGCTTCAGTCTTAGCCACGGCTTCCTTTAACCGTTTCTCACCCTCTAATCTTTCCTGCTTAACCTGCTCTATTGCCAATTTTTGCATCTCCATCTCAACTTTTAGGGCCTCCTCCTGAAGAAGGTAAACACATTCAATCCATTCTGTTTTTTTCTACATGTGCAGCAAAAACTTATCAATTTTACATCAATTATTACTGAAGCTTGAAGCTTATTGAATTTGCATCAATTACTGTTTCCTGGAAACTAAACCAGTACTCTCACCATTTTGTGGCTAGTCCTAGCATTGTCACCTCTCCACTAACAGGGATCGAACTCAGTACCAGAGGCTGACACTTTACCACTACACTACCTGTAAGGTCCAAAGTAATGGCAACAGCAGAAAATCATTACATATAGAAAGTGTACTCAAATTTTCTAAGTGATCTTGAGTAAAAACCATAATGATTAGAATCAGGAAAAGCCGGTCAACAGCAGTTTCTCATTTACTTTCAGTTGTTTCATAAACCTCTAACTCCATGACCGTATCTGGTGCAGGATAGCCAAGAAACCACTGTGACAAAATGATAAACTGCTCATTATGAACAACTTATCTTGTCATAACAGCTTTACGAAATACTTTTTCTTTTAGAAATGTCTTTTTTTTGTGCTAATCAACCTCTATATGGTTTAACCAGATCACAGCTACCTACCAACAGGGCTTTAGCATGAGCCTTTTTAAGTTTCTTGATGACTTTCTCTTGCTCAGCCAGAGCCTCTTGGTGTGCCTTAGCTAAAGCATTTTGTTTGATGAACTCGGCTTGTTCCCATACAGCCTGCTCTGCCGACTGGATAGACTGCAGCCTTTCAAGCTCTGCCTTCTCCAGCTCTCTCTTGTGAAGTTCATGTCCGAGGCCTGAAGAAAATGGTTAACATGGATAAAGCATAAGGTAAGCATGTGTATCGTGGACCTTTGCATGCAATAATTACTTTTGACAAATCCTCCTTGGTGGTCAATTATTAGAACCATCTTCATGAGTACCCACAATGAAGGATTATGAGGAAAAATGAAAGATGATCTATGGTTCTGAAAAAAAAGAACCACATTCTTGAGAGAAATTAATGATTTGAAACCAAGTATCACCTTTCATAATTGAATTACATTACAAGCTGATTCTTTTTATAGATCAGCTGTAGACCTTCTTTGTTTAATTGGCAACCTAGAAATTATGAGTTACATGGAGTTTTATGTCTGATTCTGAGTCTATAGGCGTTCCTAATTGAAAGCAACAAAGTAGACAAGTAAGAAACATCATTTATTGAATTGTGTGGACAAGTATAATCTAGTCAATCAGAAAAATTGTCCCAGACTCATGCTTATCATACAGTTTTATAAGTGTAACCTATCCAATCAGTGAAAAACACTGTCATTCACTGATTGGTTGTGTTGTCTATATACATACCAGCATGTTCTCTCAAACAATGTATTAGGTCCCTAATTTGCTTTGCATAAACGTTCAAGAAACGTTACATGAGACTATTTCATTTATCTTTAAATTGGTTCCCATTCACTTTTAAGATCTCACCTATAATTTTGTGATGTGCAAAACCCTGAATCTTGACTGGTCTTGTTTCTTCATATCTCTTTGGTACAATTCTTGGTGTTAGCGCAGGAAGGCTAACTTGAACATCTGCTTTGCTCATGTTGGCTATTAGATCCTTAAAAAGGAAAAAATCAGACTATGTGAAACTATATAAAAAGGGTATTTGGGTCAACCCAAAACAACTTTAAATCCGAAAACAACCCAAAACAAGATTTTTGATCCGAAAAACAAACTTTCTCAGACAGTATGTTATACTTATGAACTGATGAGCTGTAAGTTGTTTGCTATTTTTCTACAAAGCAGAAATATGTATTATCTGATTAAATTTCAAACCATAATTTGATCATCATGATAATCATCAGACAAAATTATTGTCTGAAGTTTTGTCAAATAATACATTTTTGTGTTTTATAATGGAAAAGGATAAATAACAGCCCATAAGACTATAATTATTATCCAGCATCTCCAGCTCCCTATGAAAGTTTGCTTTCGGAGGAGCTCTTGTTTTCGGGTTAATCAAAATTAAATAAAGTTGAATAAAACTATCATAAGACAAAGTTGTTGTCTGAAACTTTGTCAAAGAATACATTTTTGTGTTCTATAATGAAAAATTAATAAATAACAGTTTATAAACATATCTGACTGTACATGAAAGATTGGAATTGGATGAAAATCTTGCTGAGAGTTGTTTTCGGATGAAAATCTTGCTGAGAGTTGTTTTCAGATAAAAATTTGTTTTCGGTTTTCCAAAATACCATAGACCTATAAAAAGAAAATTATTCCAATGTAAGATTGCCCCATAAGAAAACAAAAGGCAATCTTCACTTCCCATTAGTTTGACTACACCCACCACTGAGCAATCAAATAAGACCAGGGAGGCTGGTTGAGGCTTAAACTTATAACCCTAGACTTACAAACTCATAACATTATTTGCTGGGACACATGTGTTTGTGAGTGAAGGGGATATGTTTCAGTTTGAAGACCAGATACATGTTTCCAAACAAATATCAATTTTTGTTTTGTGAGTGTTTTTTTTTTCGCAAGTGTATTTTGTATTTCAATTATTTGCAATATTTCTTGGTAGAATTGTTATTTGCCTCATGATTTACTTGTTAACATGTTATGTGCCATGTGATTTGTAAAGGAAACTGCACGGCTATGTCAAAATCAGAGCAAAGCGAAACCGGAAGTTGATCTCATTTTCGGGTTGCAAACTATAAAATTGAGGGATTTCGCTGTTTTATATAGAAAATTATGATTATTTGTTTTGAAATGAATTCGAAAATAAACAATGTTTACTTATGTTTGTGATGTTACGTAGAATTGCATCTGTTATCGATGTCATTTAATCCTTCAAACGAATTAAAATAGTGCTTCCTTATCGTTTACTCCATTTTTTGCGTCGCGTAACCCCGAGTAACGAAATAGGGTTGGTTAACATACGGCGCATATTTGTGGACCCCCGTTACGGAAATATAGAAGTTGTTGATTGTCTTAATACACTATCCTCAATTGACAAACATTTGCTTTGGTTGATTTTATATTTAATTTCTAATAAGTGACTACAAACATCATAAAATATACGAAATAAAGTCTTTGGTGTTATGCTAAATGTTTGGGAAATGATATTATGGTCTGATCCGCAGACTATACTATATACCACGTGGTACCCTCATTCGGAACACCTCGGCCATTTCTTAAAATAACCTCGGAGGTAATGGGGAGCCATTTTTGAAAGTAGGTCACCAACGAAGGGCCAATCGTATCTACTCGGCAATCCCCGTAACAAGCCGGGGATTGCCGAAAAGAGCCGATTGACACAATATGAAACAAAGATGTGTTGATATGATCATCTTTAATAAAAAGGGTAAAAAACCCATTCAATTGTGATATATAACAAATGTGTGTGTATTCAAATACATATTTAGTGCCTGTGTGCATTTTGCGTTATCCGCCGGAAATAAGGCGAATTACCCCAGGATTTCTGGTGTATTCATGTACTGCCTACGAGGTATATCTACCGACTTGTTACGGGGATTGCCGAGTAGATACGATTGGTGGTACCCTATTTAGCTGCGTATGACGTCACTTCCTGTGAATTTCCCAATCGTGTCGAGTGCCATCTAATTGAGTTAAAGAATTTCAATAAAACGCGTATGACAGCCCGTGGTGCGAAGGAAATCATCTGGCATTTCGGTAAAGTGCTCATATAGAAGTCATTCAACAAATACAGTGAGTGTTTTGTATGCATTTATCGTGTTTTCTTTGAAACAAGTCGGTGACAGGGGACCACATGTTAGCTTCTGCACATGTTTACAAAATAAAATGTGTGAGAGATCGAATGGTTTCAGTACCACGTGTTGAAGAACCAATAGGTTAAGTGTCTGAGATAATTGCAACAAACTGATTTAAACTTGAACATATCAAAAAGTTGGCAAAGGATAATGTAAACTTGCATCTTGACTGAAAGACTGAGTCCTGTACATTAAATGGTAAACGGAAAAACATAACAAAACAAAGTTGCCTTTTTATCCTATGAAGAGTAATCAAGAGGCTGTTTACCATTATAGGCATATTTCAAAAGTGGTGGAAAGCACAGGGGTTCTATTCTCAACGATCTATTCCCAATTAACCAAATTCGAAAGAAATATTGCGTGTTGTCGCAGATTTCTCCGGGTTGACTGGACCGATCTTGTTGAGAGAGGTATCGTTGGACGCAGAAATTATTTGGCTATGCAGGACATATAGAGAATTGACAGACTAGCGATCGTATAAAAAGTTACGGACTGATAAGCGCGGAACGTCAGAACTGGTTTCTCTTTGAAGTTGTTTTCCTTGTGTATATATAGTGTTAATACAGGTATTATGATCTATACCCCTGTGGTGGAAAGTGGACGAAAAATGTTAATGTGTAACATCAACAGTTACTTCAGTTTTCACAGTTATTGAGTTAATGAAGCATGTTGCTCAATATTGATATAGGGAATGTAGTTATGGTACCTGACAGCAATTCTTTTTTGCTTTGAATTTGAACTGTAATGATTAGACTTCTGAAAAATTGTCCTTCATATTTAGACTTGTGCAATGTTGAAGTCATTGATAATATTTTTGTGTATGAATAAGTATCAAAATTTACTCATTCACAATGTTTCTTTTCTGTAAGTTTTCTTAGCAAAATATAGAAAAACCTTGTATATGATCTAAGACTTTTTATATGCTTCTTTCTCATATTCCTCATGTACCTACGAAGCCTACTGACCTTGATAAATGATTGAAGAGGAAAGTGTTTAAATTTTATGAAATGACTAATATTTTTGTTGGATAAATCTAATGAAGCAAAGGTTTAACGTAATGTCCTGCATTCTAAAAGAAATAAACATCAGTACATGGTTATTATTATGGCTGATTTCAAAAGGCCAGCTCCATTGGATGACGTGACATACTAAGGATGGTTGAGTCATAACTATGATATTGACTGCCATCATTGTCCTTATTTTTCAAGTGTGTTAGCTGCCGTAAAAATGAAATGGCCTTCTTGTAATGGGTTCAATTACAGCTTGCATGCTTGAAAAAGACATGTCGTAAATAAAAAGCAAGAAAATATTTTCTTGTGTTTGCTTGCATGACTTTTTTCCTCTTGCTTATCAAGGGCAAATATTATCAAAGAGGTGATCAAAGCATTCATCAAGCACGAAAATTATATTTCATGATAAACATGCTTTGCTGAAAATTAAATGTCGAAAAATCTTTTTACATGGGTAAAAGTTTTCCGTATTATGACGGAATTCCGTATTTCCGATCTTCGTCAGGGCCGTTTTTCCAAATCACATATATTCGAGGAGAAAATGGGGGGGGGGGTAATTCTGCGTAAAATTTCACCATGAAATTCCTGACGTCCAAGGACCGGCAGGTCAAATTGTAGTTGTTATCTTCACTAAACGGAGTAAATAAATAACGTCATCCCATTGGTTAAGAAAACAATGATGATTGCCGAATCAATCGAATTTTAATTTTGACAACCAATGGGATTACGTTATTTATTTACTCCGATTAGAAAAAGTAATGGCCGATTCCAAACGTCAAACAGTGAATATTTATTGTTAATATCGCAAATGTGAATTGTGTGTCCGATGCCCGATGTTGTAACCGCATCATATCGAAAGAGAATGGACATATCTTTCGAAGGTTCGTGGCTTTTGGATATTTTCGGGGAGGAATTAGTGAAAATTTGCTAAAAACTACCGGTTTCGTGCATCCGTCCGTGGACGTAAGGAATGTCATGGTGAAATTTTACGCAGAATTTTGTGAAACTCTTTGCTGTTTCTGATTGCATTGACGGATTTTGATAAAACAAAAAGTGTTTTTGAAAAGAAAAATCATTCCTAGACACGATTCAGTAGAGATTTTTGAGATCCTGTCAATTTTAAGTGACTTTTGGGTGATTAGTAACTTTCTCATCTTACAGTTACTGATTGTGAAAATAAATTGACATTGTGTAGATCAACTTTCTGCTTTTCTAACTTTTAAACCTTTGATTTGTAGTGTTGTCATCTATTTCACCTTCAAAATGTAGAGAATAATATCAGTGTTTAAGTATATTTAAAGGCCTCAGATTGCACTCCAATATGCTAAAATCCAGGAGCTTCCGGGGACCTCAGGCCCCCTGGACCCCCAGCCAGGGCGTTGCCCTGTACCCACCGGCAGGCCCCCAGCTTGAAATTTCAGTATTTTCAATTTTCTGAACTTTTACCCATGTTTTTAAGAATGCAGATAAGTGATAGACTAGAATGTACTGATATTTATCAGTCTTTGCAGAAGTGAGGAAAATAGTGCAGGACATATAGCCAACATCTGTTTATTTGCCAAAAAAAAATATTGGTGCCATATTGAGCTTCATGCTTTCTGAAGCCTAAAAGATGTATCTGGGAGTAGTCAATGTGCACATAAAACTGTGCATTTTGTCACTTTCCATTACTTCATTTTTCTGTATTATTTTGTGTTTGGTTAAATTCAAGTTCATTAGTCTTCAAATATAAAACCCAAGCACCGCTTAAGTGTCAAAATCAATCATAAACTATTTAAGAAAGAAGTAAGTCTGGTCGCTCTACCAAAGAAGCTTTTAGAAACATTGTGAAAAAACGAGCATGATGACACACACCTATATTTTAAACCGGATTTTTCTTCCATGCATTCCATTGAACATATGTACAAAAAAGGAAAAATATTCTCTGTGTAGAATTTTACTCAATATATGTCTTTAAGAAGGTGATTTGCTTTCAAGAACAACACAAACTTGTGTTTTGATGCACAAGTGACATGTTAAAATGCATTAGTATTATGAAATTTGAGTGTCACACAATTGTTCATGCTCTAAGGTTTAGACAATCAACATGCACATCTACATTGTAATTAAACAGTGAATAACAATTATTTCCTTTTGATGTCTTACCTAATACTAAGAAAATTTCAACAGGTCCGGTCATGAAAAACCGACAAACTTTTACTGTGATCTGACAGGAAGTGTATTTCATGGGCCATCATGGTTGGTCTGTAGACTTTGCAAAGAATTATATTTAAATATTTATCATTTTACTTCCTTTTACTGAAAGCCCTTCATATATTCTAATTTCATGTTAAAATACTTTTTGTGGCTTTCAACATTGTAATTAGAGAAGACATTCAAATTTTGTATACTTTATATATAAATGTAAACGCATTTACATATCTGCTGCAAAAGAATTCTGAACCCGTTACCAAACAATAACGACATTTGACCTGTTTGTTGCAGAAGACTTCTGAACCCATAACCAAACAATAACAACATTTGACCTGTTTGTTGCAGAAGACTTTGGAAAAAAGAAAAAATGTTGGAAAAGGAGAAATTGCTTTTAACAAGCAATTTCTCCTTTTCCCACAATGTTTTCTGCCCTATCAAAAGATTATTTATCAATTTTATCACATTTTGAAATGTGGTCTGCAAACTCTTTCAATTTGAGACAATCGAAAAATTTGGCGTTTGGTAAAGTCTATGAGCAATTTCCTCCTTTTTGTCAAAATGATTTCATGAGTCGTCTGCAACAAACTGGTCAATTGTTGTTATTATTTGGTAATGGGTTAAGGAAATAATTCATTTATCAGGAGTTCCGTGCCCATGCACTAGCTAATGGACAGGTGACCCTGACTTATAAAAGTGACCCTCACTGAACACAAAGCTGTCAATGATTTTTCCATGGAAAGATAACTGGGTCATTATGTCAGCATAATCTTTATATGACCCTTTACCTGTGGGAACGATCAATTATATGATGATATCTTAGTTATAAAATGAAAATTTACCAATTGTAGATATTTCAATCATTTATCATGGTATTGAATTTGTGATGTGAAAGGAAATATTGTGTGAAAAGGAGCAATTGCTTACATAGTTGGTTCTTATTTTTGAGATAAAACATACCCTTGATTGGATAGAAATTATAGTGTCATAAGAAGATAGTGTATGTCATACCGATTTCAGAATGTTTGTCTGTACTACTCTTTTTTTTTTTTATCTTTCAAAGTTTAAGCTATGTGTTTTCTTTATTAAGCCCTTCACATTCAAAAGGATTAGTTCCATTTTAAAACATGATTAAGCTTTTTGGTATTGGTTTCACATTTTTGTTGAGATAAATATGTGAAGAAATTGGCTTTTCACACATATTCGCATGTTTTCTGTGTGTATACAAACTATCATCCCAAATAGATTTGTTGGAAGAAATTTAGACATCAAAGCATATTCTGATTTAGAAGAACTCAATAACAGCTATTTTAAAGATGGATATAACTTTGGATAACTGTGATCATATGAGACATTTTGAGTCATTTGAAGCCTTTGAGGAAATGTGAAAGCCTGCCTACATTAAGACTAAAATGAGCTTGTTTTTGGATCAAGTCACAGTTTGACAAAATATGTTAGGCCAAAATAGATCTTGTGTTGGGATCAAGTCACAGAAGGTTTTTACCAACATGTTAGGTAAGCATTTATTTTGATGTTACTCTTTCAAACAGCTTGCAAAGCAATCATACAAAAATGCATCAATTTCTCTTGAACACAATTTCAACTAAATGAGAAATGAATGTCATAAAGTACTGCTTAAGGATAAATCTTTGTTGTAAATAAAATTAGAACTTTTCTTGAATTCCTTGTCTGGTTAGCAGGCTTAACACCGCTATAACTATTTACTGTTTGTGTGATTATTAGAAATATGCTCTTAGTTTCTTTTCATTCAATATAAACAGAGTAACAAAATCATTTTACAAATTAATGCCTTCATTACAAAAGCAAAATAAATCTATTTAAATGTTGTCAGCAGCAAGTGTTGAAGGGTTGATTGTAGGCTTCCTTCATATAATTCAATTATTTATTTGGCAATATCGGCACAAAAATGCTTTTGGCCATAACATTTCAGTAGTCTATGGAAACAAAATAGACATGCAATTTCAATCTGTCTACATAATTATTGGAACAATACAGAAAACTAATTAGAAGTCATGTCATTTACACAATGGAAGGGATCTCACCCCATTTAGAGAAGTTTATTTTTGTTGACAAAAAGAAAAAGAAAAGAAAATTAATATGCCTTAGGTTGTGGTGTTACCCATTTTGAATTATTTTAGAAACTTTGGTTCTTTGTTTTCAATTTTCACTCATGTGTGTTATATATAACGCTCACCCTTATCACAATGTTTCCCCAACATAAACAATAAAGGTTTTTACCCATATTAATGACCGTTGTCTACTGCTCTTAACCTGGACAAATCACTAAATCAAATAAAAAAGGAATGAAGTTGAATAATTATTTTGATTGAAAGCTATGGTACATCCTTTACATGTCACTTAGTACACATTTTCAGCTTATCAAAATTTTCCCCTGTGTGATAGAACCCTTTACCAATTGTATAGAAGAATTAAACATCCGTTGAAATTTCAAATATGTATGACTAAATGACAACCTGCTTTAATAACTCTGAATTTTGATATTTTATTTTAATACACAATGACATACCTGGATTATGTGTACACAGGAGTGTTTTCTTAATCATATGGTTTCCCATTGTTTTCTCGAGACCTGTGTTGTATAGACATAAAGACTCTCTAGTCTTTGGAAGACAGTGAATTTGTACATCTCTATTTTACATGCTAGGCTTGGAAAAGTTACTTCATGTCACAGTGAACTTACAATCACCCTTGTAGGATGTCGAGTAAGTTTGTTAAACAGATGTCCTTTTGACCGTTATATTTCAATTCAAACTTGGATTTATTGTTGTTAACATGGACATTTGCTAATCCTCTTTTGCTTGTACAAAACAAAACTTTAATTCTGTAAACAGGACTGGTGTTGTCTAGGATGTTGTTTTAGTGCATTACACACCTAGATCCTGAACGTTAACTGGATATAATTTATTATCATAATGATATTAAATAGGGAGATGGTAAACATGCACTTTTAATGTTTTTATCACAAAGTCTTTACCTTATCTGTAAAAGTAGTTTTTAAATTGAAATATAAAAATGTCATGTCATAAGCAAAGTTTTCATGGTTCCCCCTTTCTTAGTTGTTTGGTGGTGCATACCATTATATTCATAGAGTTGTCAAGTTAAACACTTACACATATAGTATCTCACTAAATACTGCTACTGCATCTGCGGCTGAATTTAGAAATATCTGTGACAAAATTATAAAGTTGCATCGATAATGCTTTGAGAATATATTGAAATATTTTTGAATTATTCCTGGAGTGTGGGTAATAAATAGTATTCATTAACTGTTTAACTGAAGTTTTTTTTTCTTTCTCAAGATTTTACTAAGTGCCCAAACATAACACTTTTTGAAGGGTTTATGGGTTTTAGACAGAACATGCCTTTTATCTGGAGCTGTCATGTATTTAACCCTCAGAATGTTGGTTAATTTTCTAAAAATAGATTTTTGTATTGTCTGATTTCCAAATATAGTTATTCTTAATTGTTTAATTATATTTAAGGTCATGTCTTTGTTGGATGAGCTTGGATTCCAGCAGATTGACCCAGATACACAGGGCATCGTGGTAAGTACTCTTAAATCTATCAGGTTGAGGGGAGGATACATCCATTTTGTTTCATAGATACCAACTGTGCAATTTTTAAGCCATACCATAGCAAAAATAGATATCTATTTATTACATGAAATTAGACCAGAAATGTATCGGTTGAGATATTGACAAATTCTTGTCTGCAAATGCTTTTGACATAAATCATGAAAGACGTTCATTACGTCTCGTGTGACTGCTTTGACCCTTAGAATGCTTGGTAATTTTCTGAAAATAGATTTGTGTGTCGTCTGCTTTCGAAAACCTTAATTATCCGCTTAATTTTGATGTAGAAAGAAACTTAAATACATACCAGAACTGTTATTTGTAAAACTATTGCTACAATACTGCAATGAGCCTAATCAATTTTGACAGTACAATCATTATTAGGGTTATTTTTGTTTACGATAAAAAGTGTCACGAGTCCATATTAATAATTTATTGCTGAATCAGTTAAATGATCTATCGAAAACCCTGTGTCACTTTGAACTTTTTAATGAAATTTGTCTTGTTATATTAAATAATCTTTTGAGATGTCCCGATTTGAAATCTGTTTTGTGATGTAAGTGAAGCCCTGGTAGGGTACCCATGAAAAATTAGTTAGCAGACGGTCTCCACAATAAGTTGCTAAACCCTTTCCCAAACAAAAATTTTTCGACTGTCCCAAATTGAAAGAGTTTGCAGACGACGTTTCAAAATGCGATGAAATTGAACAATATTCTCAGAAAGAGCAGAAAACCTTGTGGGAAAAGGAAAACTTGCTCGTTTAGAGCAATTTCTCCTTTTCCCACAATGTTTTCTAAAGTCATCAGCAACAAATTGGTCAAATGTCGTATTGTTTGGGAAAGGGTTAAAGACCAATCAAATTTGCTGTTACAGGATCTTGACATGCTTGACCTGAGTGTGGACATTGAAGTGACGACCTTGAACTCTCACCTTGGTATCGGAATGGAGGATATCAAACCAGTAGACGCTACTTTTCCTGAGATATTTCTTCAGCATGGGTCACATGACCAAGGGATTGTGGCTACCGATGTAGGAAGCCTGCTGGAACAGTTTGAGGAGAAAGGTATTTGTTTGGTTGGGCGAGCTTGTTTCTATAGTAACTAAATGAAGGTGTTCAGATATGTATGTACATACAAATCAGAACCCTGAGAAATAAATGATTAGGAAGGTAAATGCTCTAAAGCAGCTTTTTTATGTTTGATAAAAGCCATCATTTAATGCTTTAGAAATTTCTCATAATTAAAACATTTTTATGACAGAAAGAAAAAGGTTTCTTTACCCGATAGGTTACTTTTGTGATGTAATCGGCTTTAAATGAGTACCCACAGAAAAAGATTTATTCTTATCAGTTTTTCAATATTCAAATCGTCTTTTTTTTGAGTTCACAGGAAAGAGTTAAAACCTTTATGAGATCTTCAGTCTGTCAATGTTTTAATTTGTGACATCTGGTTAATTATACATGCCTGATAACCCATTTTCCTTGTGGATGGTTATATTTTGCCAGTTGTTTCAAGGTGAGAATGAAGAAGTTTCCTCCAAAAATGGAAATGTATATTTGATTACTTTGATGTTTGAATACCTTATCTATCATCTGGGATGGCAAAATCAATTGTTGCCATTGCCCAGCTTGTCCAAAAGCCTAAACGGACAAGTGGATTTTTACTGAAATTTACTGCATAACAATTATATGGACAAGTGCAGAAAACAATTTTGAAGTTACAGACAAGTAAATCATAATTGGATTTCGCCATTCCTGATCATTATTAAAACTTGTCAATGACAATATGTAGACATCTCTGGTTAAAATAATTTGTGCTAAGAAAAGGTTGCATTAATTTATTGTTTCTTCATCTTTTTTGAATAACAATTTGTTGTTGACCCAAATGTAGCAAATGAATAGATGTGGTTCGACATGATGCTGATCTGAGACACAAGATCAAATTGTTAAAAAAAGGATAAATTAGGTGTGATTCCTCCTCCCACTTTCCTTTCATAATGCCGCAGGTCTTGGCAAGCAAGTGTGATAAAGTGATTGTTAATGGATCAGTGCTTTTATCATTCCAGCCTCTCAAAATATACCAGTTGTAGAGTTAGTGTCAAAACCAGAAAAACAGGCATATACATTAAATAGGTATGTTAAACAATGTTGCAAGGTAAACTTTTGTTAATAATATGATCTTGTGAATATATATTCTGTTATTTATGTTTATGTTATGAAGAGAAACTAAAAAGTTTAAGTAATAAACTATCTATCTAGTTATCTATAGATTGCTCACTGTTATTTTTATAGGCTTGCTATATAGCCATGAAATTTGCCTTATACTGAATGATACAGTAGTAGTTTCCATTAGAACACTTGTAAACATCTTACCTTTTTAGGATCAGGAATTGGCATGTATTTTGTTTGTCATTTAGTGTAAAGAGACCTTTGGCATTGCATTATCCCATGATAGGTTATACCAAATTTTCTATCAATACATGTATCTGTTGTTTTCATTAAAAGACAATATTTCTTTATTTCAGCGAACCCAATAATAATGTGGATAACAAAGACAAAAATGGTAAGTAAACCAACATGTAGCTGTGAACAAAAATAATAGTGTAGAAAAGAGGAAAATGGCATGGTCTTTTGCTATTCCTTTGTCAAAAATTTCTTTAATTTTTTTGTTGTTGTTGCACATTTGAAGATTTTTTTGTTGAGATGATTTTAATGAGTAGAAACAAGTAAATGCCAAGAAAAGAAATACAGTCAAACTTGTGTTAAGAGGCCAGCCTATGGGACAGAGTAAATTTGCTGTTTAAGACAGGTTGGCTGCTTAACACAAATTGATTTACACTTTAAATCTAACAATGGGACTTGCTGTAGTGGCTGTTTAAGGCAGGTTGGCTGCTGAAAAGGGTGGCTGCTTAACACAAGTTAGAATGTTTAGATAACAAACGAATTGATTATAACTTAGGTCTTTGTTTTTGGTATTTTGAATTGATTTAAAAACTGCTACTCTCAATTTGGAACAGATGCAAAATCAAATTTTAGGTAAGGGTTAATGAGAAAGTTGCTTCTATTACATAATTAGACAATTGCCAAACAACAAAGAAAAGTGTTAAATTCCAAATGTCAAGATGAAAAGCCTATATGAGTCTAGACCTTGTCAAATTAAAAATTGTTGATATAAATAAGAACCATTGTTCTTGGAAGTTAGATTGTGTATATCATAGTGTTCTCTTTTTCAGTTGTCAGCCAACCAGACACAAAGTTCCTTACCAAAGAATTCCTTGAAAGAATTCAGAGACTTCGAGCGGAGAAGAAAAAGGCGGCTGTCATGCTACCAATGGTTGTACCAGCCAAGCGTGGGCGAGGTCGAGCCATGACCAGGGGTCATCCTGTTGCCCTGCCCGCCAGTTGTACCCCACTACGTCTGCAGAGGGTGATGATGCAGAATCAAGATTTAAGGGATCATGTACCATTCAATGAAGAAAGTTCTAGTGTTACAGGGTTGAGGGAAGGAGATGTAAATGAAAAGGAAAATGAAAAAAATGTGTTGAGTGAAAACAATGAAATTGCAAACAAAAGTTTGGAAGTTTTCATTGATCATGATTATATAAGAAAGGAAAACAATGCTCCACCTAGCAAACTTGAAGGCAATAATCTTGACCTTGAAGAAGGAGAGGTCATTGAGGATGAGGAAAGCCAGTGTTTGGATATAAAACCCGATAAGGCTAAGTTGGACAGGAGAATGAAGAGACGCGGAAATAGCCCCGATCTTCTCGATGATTCTAGTCAGTATTTCGATAAGTTGCCTTCCTACTGTACTGCTCTTTCAATACCCCACAAACAGACCAGAAAAACGGCTGCAAATGTGACAAGGCGGGGAGGACTTCGATTGCATGATTACATTGCACGAGACAATTCTCCCGTACGTGATACAACAGACTCAGCATACAATAGAATCCCAAATTACTACTTTTCTTTCACAAACAGTACCAAGTACGATTCCCTCA
The DNA here is from genome assembly GCA_947846245.1 of Cerastoderma edule. Classification (NCBI taxonomy): domain Eukaryota; kingdom Metazoa; phylum Mollusca; class Bivalvia; order Cardiida; family Cardiidae; genus Cerastoderma; species Cerastoderma edule. Next base: position 24,170,362 of record OX401415.1, read on the forward strand.
ATATTGATACATGCAAGACAAATGACGATACCAACAGTGCGAAGGACAGCAGTGGATATTCAAGTTTGTGTCCAAGTATTCAGGATAGTGACAGTAGTCCAACAAGGTCAAGGTCATCATCCCATTCTCGGTCAAGGTCGCGAAGTGTTTCTCCAGATGACCAGTCGCCTTCAAGACAATTTAATAGGAGATCAAGGAAAGGGACGTATAGAAGACAATCATCCTGTTCTCCGTGTTCTGTACGCTCCAACTCAAGTTCGTGTTCAAGGTCGTCTTGCTCCGGCTGTGCATCAAGGTCACGCTCAAGAAGTTCATCTGTGTAAGTGCTTTAAATGCTTGTTCATAGTTGTGTGGTAACTTGGGACCTTGAAATTTTATTTCTGTGAGACTGCCATTGGAAGTAGCACAAGGCATATGGAGTATTTTCTTTTCTAAACTGTATGTTGAGGGCTCTCATAAGTCTCATTAAGTCAATTCTCAAGGGTACCAACAATATAGCATTTTTTTGTATGCAAAAGTGCGATTCCCATTCCACTGAAGACTCAATCTATATTTATTGATCAGATTTCGAATGAAAAGGTCTCTTGTACTTTTGCTAGAGAAAATAAAGAGGAATTTCGCCTTTTTCTTACAATTAATTGAAACCAAAATAAGGATTACCTTCAGACCATATTTTGTTTGTCCTCTGCATTTGTTCCAATAGATTTTGAGACCCATGCTTATCTAAAGCGCATCCATCCATCCACATCATCATAATGCGCGCTAAATGACCTTAGCTGTCGATGCGCCTTAAAACACCATTCATTCATTCATTATCTAAAGCAACTGCAGATAATCTATGAACAACGGTTAATAATGGTTAATAATGGTTTATAATGACTGATCATTGCAATGCTGCTGTACTATTGCCTAAGATAGTAATTTCTAAATTGTAATTCAAGGTTGTTGTTGAATAAATTAAGAAGTAACTTGCAGAATAACAGTTGAGAAACATCTTTATTCAAATTTTAGCTCAAGGTCAGGTTCATGTTCATCATGCTGTTCAAGGTCATCGTCATCATCGTCCAGATCAAGGTCACGAGGAAGGTCATGGCAAAGGGAAAGAGATTTTAGAGCACAGAGGGTAGATAGAAGTCGGTGAGTATAATCTTAGGCTTATTAATATTGTTGATACCAATGATACAAGTATTTCACTTTCAAAGAGGTCTCTATAAGGTGATGTTTTGTGGTATTTTATATGCAATGTTTCAGATAAATCCTATTCTGTTGTACTCATTAGAATAATCTCTTAACGACGACTCTAATTAGTACCAAATTTGAAGGGTTTAACAAATTAAACACAAATACAAAGGAATACACCTTGTACCTGGGGACAGGGGTCCTGCATGGCTCAGTGGTTGAGGTTGTGGTCTTAGATCTCCGGGTCAAGGATGATTCAAATAAAATTTTATTAAACATTTTATGTCTAGAACCACTGAAATATTGTTTAAATAATGTAATTATACACATATTTCAATCTATTTCTATCTATGTATTTATTATCAGCAGGGGTGGCAAGATTAATCATCTGTATTGCCCGGCTTGTTGGAAAGCCTTTATGGGCGAGTGAGTTTTTACTGAAACAAGCTCTATTTATAATCTTTATTCAGACTAGCGCAAAAGAATTTTTGGCTTTTAGAGATAAGTAAATCAACACCAATTTTCACCACCCCTGTTTAGTTAGACCCATCTTTGTTTCATTTATTTATGAATCATTTTCCCTTATATTTTTACAGTTCACATAGCCGAGGCAGGGCTAGGAGAAACCGCAGTAAACTTTCCGATTTTTCAAGGTCAAGATCAAGAGATTTTAGAAGTCGAAGCAGGTTTGTATTTACTGTGATTACTATCTCAGGCCACCCTCAGTAGCTAGACTTAACATGCTCTTTTTGTAAAGGCCCATGTTATATAACAAGGAAAACCCAGGGGTGTGTTTACATTCCGATGATATTTAGACTACCTCTTGATTTGTAGAATACAGATACTTTTCTCTATCTTGACAAACCCTTATGGAACATTTAAGTTTTTTTTTTTGATTGATTACGATTACATGTATTACTGAAATACTATTAACTGAATGTTTAAATCCATTCAATGAAACAGACTATCTGAACAATGTGATTTGGATAAGTGTCTTGATTGGTTATGAATTCTATTGAAACTCATTCAGTAATAAATGCATCTCTTAATGCCTCATAAAATGATGGAAAAAGTCAAATGATTTGTAACACAAGATTGATTTTCAATGGCATTTGATGGTTTCCTTTTTGTTATGTTGTAGAAGTTGCTCACCTGCAAGAGAAAAAGCCAGGAGACAGAGTAGGGAAAGAAGAAGAGAAGCAAAGAAGCAAGAAAGAGAGGAAGAAAAGGAGAAACAAATGGTAAAATTACAGAGACTTGACTTTTTGTTTCTCTTACAGTCTGTTTTTTGTTTCTTGATTTGAATGTGCAAAGAAAAGGCTTAGAGAACATTATAACAGCCCTTGTGGGCAGTTGAGTATGGGGTCTTCCTCCATCATTAAGAGTCGGGCATCGCTACATAACTGAAATAATGTTGATGTGATGTAAAACCCATATTAAAAAAAAAAAAAAAAAGAGAACATTATCATCAGTATCATTCATTTGCTCTTAATAGATAATGATGTCAGTACCAGCACTATAAGCATTAAAATTTGTATGTTACAAGCAAGTTGATGGATTAATAAGTTAAGTTTATAATTGATAGCATATTAATGTTTACTACAGCCAAGTTGCAGACAACAAATTTATTGGTTGTGCTCATATGAGGCAGTCTCCCGACTGACTTACGGAATGCCGATGGTTCTACCCGCCTTGACCAGCCTTTATGGGCAGTTGAGTATGGGGTCTTTCTCCATCATTAATAGTTGGGCATCGCTACATAACTGAAATAATGTTGATGTAATGTAAAACCCATATATAAAAAAAAAAAGAAAAAGAATAATATTGGTTGTGCCTATGACTGAGTAGTTTGGAAGTCCCATGTTCATGTTTTTCATTGCAGAAAGAGAGAAGGATTGTATATGTTGGTGGTCTGCCTAGTAATTACACACGACACAAACTTCGTGATGCTTTCACACGCTTTGGAGAAATAGAACATGTGCAGTTACATTTTAGAGAACATGGGTAAGATGTTCAATAGATTGTTTCTTAAAAATGAACTCCAGATTATTTTTTGCCTTTACTTTGTCTTCTTTATGGCAATAATTGGGATCACAAAGTACTTGTCAACGTAATGTTGAAACCAAGTGAAACTTTGATCTTAATTTGTTTTCTACAAACACATTGTGTATTTTAGCTGATTATTAATTGATAAACAAGTACAATTAGACCCTGTTATAAGCTGGATTCAAGCCAGGGACCTTTATCACAAGAGGAACATACATGTACTTCACTTCTGAGACTTTTTCTTTTTTAGCATGTAGAAAAATAAAGTCCTGTGTGGACCAGTGGTTAAGATGGTGATCTTAGAACTCACCAGTCCCAGGTTCGAGCCTCACAGGTACCTCTGTTTTGTTGAAGTGGTCTTGGCCAGACACTTCAGAGCCCTAGCATAGTACTGGCAAACCCAGGATAGCTGTTAACATAGCTCAAACATTTGTGTTGATATACAAGAATGATGATGTTAAAAAGAATAGTATTACTTGGAGAGAAATTGTTTGGTTTGTGTAATTTCTTGTTTTGCCTCTATTTGAATGTGTTGTCATACTTTGGTATAGAGTTGTTTTTAATTTTAGTTTATTGTCTTATTCACAGGGACAATTATGGATTTGTGACGTTCATGTATACCTGTGATGCTTACGCTGCAATAGAAAGTAAGTGCTCCCAGTTTCTCATGTTTCTGAAACAATACAATTGTTCCATGTATTGAGTTAACATGATTTTGCATGTATTGAATATTAATGGTAAACAAATAATTAACTGTATATAATTATAGATCTTTAGACTTATCATAATTGAAAGAAGCAGTTGGTGTTATTTGAAATATGTTAAAAGAAAAAAGGTCTTTGATCTTCCATCACTCCAAAAGGAGAATTAAGATGATGAAGTGATTTGTTCTTTTTAACAAATGTTTCAGACGTTGTCTGTCTCATGCACATTTAATTGGCTGTAGAATATGGGAGGGTGGAGTTATATTATGGCAATATTATTCTTTACTTGCAGAAGGAAAATACTTGCCTGAGTTGAAGGCTTTTGATTTGTGTTTTGGTGGACGCAGACAGTTTTGTGATGTAGAGTACGCAGATCTAGGTTTGTAAATTATTCTTCTTTTTATATCGAAAGCTTTCTATTCAGTGTTCTAGGCTAGAACAAGTTTATCCCTTGAAAACTGCAATATGTCTGAATACTTGTTGACTCTACTTAAAGCTCCATTATCAATTTAAGGAAAAAAATCGCTTATATCATGACGTTTCCTGAACTCTGACTAAAAATACCCCCCTTTTTGACCTCGGTTTTATTTTCTACATGCAATGCTAATTTCTTAGTTTTATTGCTTTTGATTTTCTGTCATCTATATGGTACTATCTAATGTACATGTATGCATAATATGACATGGAAAACTGTTATCAATTTGTGATATTGATAAGCAAGCTTTTCTTTGGGGGAAATTTTGTAAACCTGATAAGTGGTTGAAATGTTAAAAAGCACATAGATCATGTCATTTCAACTATCTTAACATATTCTATAAGGCCCCTTGAAAGTCGTGATTTGCTACCAACTGATCTATTGATGGTTTTCAGGTGACAGCATTTGGATTTTCATGAAAGATAGTTTCCTGACTGACTTACTGAATGCTGATGGTTTTACTCAACAAGCCCGTATCGGCTGTTGAGTATGGGGTCTTCCTTAATCAATAACTGTCAGGCATTGCAACATAACTGAAATAATGTCAAATTGATTTGAAAACTCATATAAATAAATAAGATGCGGGTGATGGGGTTAAAGAATACATTGTTATAAAATAAGAGAACAGAAATTATGTTGAAGTGATGTAAAACCCCACATAGATAAATAGCTATAAATAAGAGGTTTTGCCCACAATAAACAATCCATCTGTCTGTTTCAGATGGTAATAAAGAGGTTGAAGAAGAATATGATCCCAACCCGAGAAAGCATGCTGTTTTGGACTTTGATGAACTTCTTCGTCAGGCGAGGGCCGGAATAAAGAAATGACAAAGGCTTTCTCTTAGGCTGATTTTCTTCTCATAGGCCGTTTCAATAGAACCTATTGAATTTCCATTGTATCACTCAATTTAAAACCAAACCAAGCTCTTGGACTCAAGTCAAATCAACCCATTCCTTGATAGACTCATTAGATGACTTATGGAGCTATTGTGTGTACATGTTATTTTTTGGGTACTCATGAGCAATGGTTCCTCAAGGGTGGCCTCTAAATATAGGAATGAGGAAAGAAATAATTATGGAAAGAGTGTTTTGATATTTTTGTATATCTTAAATGTTTTGATATTTGTTAATAATTGATTTGTTAAACTGTAGATAAAATGGTGGAAGTTTGATTCATTGCTTGTATGGAAGCACACAGTGCTTAAATGAGAAGGTACCTTGACCCCCTTCCTTAACCCTTTACCAAACAAAGACGACATTTGACCAGTTTATTGCAGACAACTCTGGAAAATCTTGTGGGAAAAGTATAAATGACTCATATCAAGCGATTTCTCCTTTTCTCACAATGTTTTCTGCTCTATCAAAAGTTATGTTTCAATTTCATCACTGTTTGAAATATAGTTTGAAAACTTTCAATTTGGGACAGTGAAAAATTTGGCGTTAGGTAAAGGGTTAATACATATTTTAACTCATCATATGTGTAAAAATGAATGTGATACATAAGTGTGGCTGTGTTTTAGTTAAGAGGAAAGTTGGTTGAATTCTCTTTTACAAGAGGTATAACTCGCAAATTCTCTTTTATACTGTTGTTTTTCTTAATTTGGAGTGATATCTTAAAGCTGATATCTACATATGGATTTCATAAAAGACCATGGCGCTTGAATTATAAGATTAACCCTTTCCCAAACAACAAATTTTTGACTGTCCGAAATAGAAAGAGTTTGCAGACGACATTTCAAAATGTGATGACATTGGAAATTAATCTTCTGATAGGGCAGAAAACATTGTTGGAAAAGGAGAAATTGCTTGTGACAAGCAATTTCTCCTTTTCCCACAATGTTTTCTAAAGTTGTCTGCAACAGAGTGGTCAAATGTCGTTATTTTTTGGGAAAGGGTTAAGTCGAACATGTGTATATTTGTGATGATAATCATGTGGTTATTATCTGTTAACATATTAAATATGTGCTCACAATTTTTATTTGAGAATATTTCCTATTGAAGTTATGACATAATGTGCTTTTATCATATTTTTGCTAAACTATCCTTTTTATACTCCCTTTAACTTACTTTGTTTCCATTTTAAAAGCACATTATTTGACTCATTTCCTGTTAAGGGAAATTGTGACTGGTGTTATGCAAGTTAAAAGGAATAGCTTTTATATAAGCATCTCTAAAAACCTTCATTTGCTGGAAATTGTGAACAATAGAAAAATTGTTTAAGCAATTTTCGTTTCTTTGCATTGTTTCCTTTTTTCTTCTGCATTAAATTGAGTGACTATTATGATGGGTACAGCTATTTGTATATCTCATTTTAATGCAACTTCAGACTTGGATTTAAGAAATCATTGTAAGAGATGCTAGTTAATAGATATTTCTTTCCTCAATGATTTCTATCCTGTCAAAAAGGATATGATGCTTTTCTCATACTGCATTATGTAGACATTGCTCTCAATTTTGACTTCTCCAAAAGATTCTTTGTACTATAATACTTAATAATTGCAGTTATGGATTTCTTCTCTACTTGCATCTGTTGTGTACAGTAATATTTCATGATCTTGTGTGTGTAGGTGAAGGTGTGCCTGTGTGTTTTTGTTTGATTCCCATGGTCCTACAAGACCAATTGTTAAACAAGTGTGAGAGTTTTTTGTTCCATCTATCCATTATTAGTTTAGTCTGTTCATATGATTTCTTTTCAAGAGATTCCTTTTTCTTCTCACTTTGTTATGAAAAGATGCATTTTTCTTAAAAAATCCTTTCAATGTTTTTTCAAACTTTATAAAAAATACTAATGAAATATTGTGTAAATAATCCTGTAAATTTACAATCACCTGGCCCCTCTCCGCGTGGGTTCAAATCCTGAGAGGGATATGGATTTTCATGAGAAGCAGTCTCCCGACTGACTTGCGGAATGCTGATGGTTCTACCCGCCTTGACCAGCCTTATTGGCAGTTGAGTATGTGGTCTTCCTCCATCATTAAGAGTGGGGCATCGCTACATAACTAAAATAATGTTGATGTGATGTAAAACCCATATATATATATGTGTGTATGTAAACTTACAGTGAGTGCATTTAATGTTAGTAATATTTTTGAATTAATATCATTGTGTAAGCAAAGCTCAGAGCTTCTGCAAATTGTAAATCCTATTGATGATTGCAGTGGGGTTTTATTTGTACCATTTTATATGTATATATGTTGATGTGATTTCTTGGCATTTCTATCCAATTTTTTTTTTTAATGCAATTGTCCATACCTGAGTATGTGATTTGTGATTGGTCCAAACTGAAAGGCTAAAAATGCTTGTTAAGTTGCATCCTCTTAATCATGTGTTTAAACAAAAGTGAAAAAAAAATAATTGTTTGCTCATTAGGAGCCTACTGTATCAATATGTCACAGTTGTTTCCAAAAGCCTCATGAATTAAAATGAGGCATCATTGCAAATGTAAGGGACAAATGTCTGCCTATTCTATTTTTTCAAAATGAAATCTCGTAATCAAGACTTGTGTAGGGAGGTATTGATAGAAAATGCTTATTGCCTCACTAGTTTTGTTGACTCCTAAACTCCATTGTCAAATAACTGACTAAAAATGCTTATTTTGTTTATTAAGTTTCATTCAATTTGATCGTTAGATTTTTATATCTGCTGTGAATAAATATGTAAGGATAGAGAGAAGCAAAACTCTATTGATTATTAATACTGTGTTAGAAGTGGCTTCACAGTCATGAAATGTTCAGAACTGATCTTTAAATAATGGTGAAAGGATTATTTAGGTTGGTGCTAATTACTCTGTGCTTTCAATATACTACCATGATTATATATAGACTTAGATTCGTGTGTTGGGGAGAATTCTAGAGATAACAATGTTTCCAAGTGTTAATTGCTGCAGAATATGCTATAGGTGTATTAAAAGGTGATAATAAAGTAACCAGAACAGATACATACCATTTGTAGAGATAATTTGTAAAAGAAAAAATAGTATCTTATTCAGTAAAAGATTGAAGGAAAACATGATAAAAGGAGAAAATGTTCTCTTAGAGTAATTTTATTATCGCTATTTTCAGATTTTCCACATTGTTACATTTTGCTATGAAAGGAATGTTATTAAATAATTGGCATTTACACATTGTCTTGAACCATTTCAATTTAAGCTTTTGTCTAAAATATTGAGAAAGTAGTTTGGTCGTAAACTGGTTCCAAGTTCTATAAAAGCAATGTTTATTACGTTTTAGAGAAGTTTTTGTTGTTAAGAAATAAAACACGTGATCGGTTGGTCACTTTGGAGTAAGTGATTGCAGAAGGGGTAGAAAATACTCATGTATTTAATATTCATCCTTTATGTTTAGAACAGTTTTCTGCTACTTGTGGGTGTTATCCCTTTTGAGGGAAAAAAGGTGAATTGGTTTGACCCAATTAAAAATATTTTAAAAAACCTAATGTGTAGTTTAATTCTTATTTACCCATATTCATCTGAATTTTGATGGGTGATAGAAATCTTGTCCATGATAATGGAAACATAATGATCATATAAGGACTATCTCACAGAACGTGTTTTTGCTTTGTGTAACAAAGGTTACAAAGATGATTTAAACAAACCGCATCACTAAATCAATGACAAATTTTCAGTAGTCTAACTTGTGTTAAGCAGCCACCCTTTTAAGCAGACAACATGTATTAAACAGCCACTACAGAAAGTCCAATTGTAAGATTTATAGAGTACATCAAGTTGTGTTCAGCAGCCAACCTGTCTTAAACAGCCAATTTATTGGTCCCATAGGCTGGCCTCTTAACACAAGTTTGACTCTATCTACACTTTAGAAATGCTGAAAATATGTGTGTTCCTTGAGAAATTATGAAACATACATAAGGGCGTTAAGTGTTTTGCTAAAAAGAATTATAATTAGTAATGAAGGGGGGCCTCTGTAGCTATATTACAGAACTTGGAATCACATGGCCCCTATTCCTGTGGGTTCAAATCCCAGTAAGGGCATTTGGATAGTCGTGAGAGGAAGTCTCCTGACTAACTAATGGAATGCTGATGGTTCTACCTGGATTGCCTGTCACATTGTGGGCAGTTGAGTAATGGGGATGGTAGTACATATACAAAGTTTCAGGTTTTGAAAGGATCTCATTTGGATCGAATAATAGTTTTCATATTTCCTTCGTTTATTATTTTACCCATGCATTTTAGGTTCATACTGGTACAAATCTAGAATGCATGGATATGAATTTAGTTTCTTTAGCATAAATGAATTGGAGAAAAACTGAGAACCCCAAACACTCCTTAACTGTACCCAACTAAAATCAAAACCTTGGGATTTGTTGCATACCTTCAATTCTCCGATATTTCCTGGCAGCAGTTCATTTAAAGATGCTTCCTTGGTAATGTATATGTGCCTTGTTTATGGATCCATTTTAACACATTGGGATCTAAAGGTTCTCAATCGGATGGCACGCTTTTGAACTAAGTCTAAAATAATGGTCCAAAATAGCTTAAGGTGTTGGTGAAATGACATGGGGGTTCTGTGTTCATTCCTCACAAGCAGCTCGGGGGTTTTCATGGGAGTGTCCTCAGACAAGATACTGCAGAGCCCTACCTTGTACTGGTAATTATAAATGAAATGTCATGGCCTTAAACCCCATATGTAAATATACATACAGTCTAACTTGTGTTAAGCAACCACCCTTTTGAGCAGCCAACCTGCATTTAACAACCACTACAAAAAATCCCATTGCTGGATTTATAATGTACATCAATTTGTGTTAAGCAGCCAACCTCTCTTAAACAGCCAATTTACTGTCCCAAAGGGTGGTCTCTTAACACAAGTTTGACTGTACTTTTTAGAATTAAAAACATTCTAATGACTATTCTTAGTTGCATATCGTATAACAGGGCTGCTGTTATGCAGTCAGTTTTAAAGAAATTTATTTTCAACTTCAAAATGGCTTCACATCTGTTAACAAGCACCTTTAACCTGAGAGGTTTAGTCTCGAATAATTCAAGCTAATAGAACAATCCCTACACCTTTGTACAAGGCAATGTTCTCAATAAGAATTGGTTGCATAGGCCAACACAAAATATGAACCTGCCAATATGAACCGGCCATAAGGTAATTTGAAGCGGTCATTACGGCCTGAGGCCTGTTCTTATTGAGTACACAATGACAAGGTATTTTCAAATTGGGAGCCATCAAAAGCAAATCCCACATGCATTTTTGTGTCAGAGTTTTGATGAACTGTTCATTGGTCAAACTATTCTTTTTCCTTATGGGGTTTAATACAGTGTAAACAATATTCAATTATATTACAGCTCTCCTTTGATTTATTCATTGTAGGCCAGGGCTCGGATATGTAGTGCCAAATGACACTCCAAACCATTTCAAATATTTGATTTGATGCCTTTGGCCAGAAGGCCTTGGGTCAATTCAAGGGTTTAAGGAAAGACTATGGCAAGTGCGGTACAAACATGAAGCACTTACTATAGTCTTGCATTGAATCCTCATATTGTCAACAGTCGATCAATACTGCAGATCCATACACAGCTGGGTACCGTTTTACTAAACAGTTTACGCTTAAGATTTGCATAAGTCTAAACCTCTTATTTCAATTTTGGGCGAAGCAATATTGCAAAGTAACACATCATTGCAATCGTCTCTCCGAGAAGCGTCCAATGACGTGTCAAATTGCAATATTGTACTTTCAGTTGTGTATCAGGTATGATTTATACAAATATTTTCCTTAAGTTGTTTAGTAAAACAGTACCCAGGTATTAAAGCACTGACATAAAGAAAGACTAAACATTTCATATTGAATATACATTTTTAATACAAAAATAGAGATCTATTTAACATAAAAGTATCTTATAATGAAATAAAGTAAAAAAAAAGGATTTAATGATTGGGTTTATTTCAGTTATGCCCCCTGTATATAACTAATGGAGATAGAAATTGTCCATTTTGCTTTGATCATAAACATTTAAAACACTGCAAAAAGGAATTGCTCTAAACCAACGTAACCAAAGCTGAAATATTAAGACATAATAGAAAATTTGCTCAATATGAGAAACTTAATTTTTTGCCAAAACGTTTACTGCATAATCATAATAATGGTTGTAATTTCTATTTTCTTCAATGTGTAATATCGAGGGTTGCATGCAAGACTATAGTAAGTGCTTCACAACCATGAAGCACTTACTATAGTATTGCACTGAACCATCGATATGTTGAAAGGACATGAAATGTCTTTTATCAGACATTGTTTTGTTAAGAATGGAGATTTCTGGCGGTCAAGGCAGCAGCAGCAGCAGCCTTTATTACATCAGAACATTTTTCTCTTCGCATCATTTTGTTTCCATCAAAATATCCCTCGTTTCTGGGCAGTCCATGGGACCCATCCATGAAAGTAACCAACCCTGCAAAAAATCAAGCAGATCTGAAAACAACGCTAGAAAAACGTAATTTTCAATTGAGAGGTGTATTCAAAAATCAGAATCTGAAACTTGAATAATCCATTGTTAATCAAGTTGTATACTCTTTATGGTTATATATTTCCATGTGAGTCAATATTTTCTATGGGTTTTCTGCATAGCCGAGAGGATAAGTCAATCTTTTCCATGGGTTTTCTGCATAGCCCAGAGGTTAAGTCAATGTTTTCCATGGGTGTTCTGCATAGCCGAGAGGTTAAGTCAATGTTTTCCATGGATTTTCTGCATAGCCGAGAGGTTAAGTCAATGTTTTCCATGGGTGTTCTGCATAGCCGAGAGGTTAAGTCAATGTTTTCTATGGGTTTTCTGCATAGCCGAGAGGTTAAGTCAATGTTTTCTATAGGTGTTCTGCATAGCCGAGAGGTTAAGTCAATGTTTTCTATATGTGTTCTGCATAGCCGAGAGGTTAAGTCAATGTTTTCCATAGGTGTTCTGTATAGCCGAGAGGTTAAGTCAATGTTTTCCATAGGTGTTCTGCATAGCCGAGAGGTTAAGTCAATGTTTTCCATGGGTTTTCTGCATAGCCTAGAGGTGAAGTCAATGTTTTCCATAGGTGTTCTGCATAGCTGAGAGGTTAAGTCAATGTTTTCCATGGGTTTTCTGCATAGCCTAGAGGTGAAGTCAATGTTTTCCATGGGTTTTCTGCATAGCCGAGAGGTTAAGTCAATGTTTTCCATGGGTTTTCTGCATAGCCTAGAGGTTAAGTCAATGTTTTCCATGGGTTTTCTGCATAGCCGAGAGATTAAGTCAATGTTTTCCATGGGTTTTCTGCATAGCCTAGAGGTTAAATTAATGTTTTCCATAGGTGTTCTGCATAGCCGAGAGTATTAGTCAATGTTTTCTATGGGTTTTCTGCATAGCCGAGAGGTTAAGTCAATGTTTTCCATGGGTGTTCTGCATAGCCGAGAGGTTAAGTCAATGTTTTCTATAGGTGTTCTGCATAGCCGAGAGGTTAAGTCAATGTTTTCCATGGGTTTTCTGCATAGCCGAGAGGTTAAGTCAATGTTTTCCATAGGTGTTCTGCATAGCCAAGAGGTTAAGTCAATGTTTTCCATAGGTGTTCTGCATAGCCGAGAGGTTAAGTCAATGTTTTCCATAGGTGTTCTGCATAGCCAAGAGGTTAAGTCAATGTTTTCCATAGGTGTTCTGCATAGCCGAGAGGTTAAGTCAATGTTTTCCATAGGTGTTCTGCATAGCCGAGAGTATTAGTCAATGTTTTCCATGGGTTTTCTGCATAGCCAAGAGGTTAAGTCAATGTTTTCCATAGGTGTTCTGCATAGCCAAGAGGTTAAGTCAATGTTTTCCATGGGTTTTCTGCATAGCCGAGAGGTTAAGTCAATGTTTTCCATGGGTTTTCTGCATAGAGGAGAGGTTAAATCAATGTTTTCTATGAGTTTTCTGCATAGCCGAGAGGTTAAGTTGATGTTTTCCATGGGTTTTCTGCATAGCCGAGAGGTTAAGTCAATGTTTTCCATGGGTTTTCTGCATAGCCGAGAGGTTAAGTCAATGTTTTCCATGGGTTTTCTGCATAGCCGAGAGGGTAAGTCAATGTTTTCCATGGGTTTTCTGCATAGCCGAGAGGTTAAGTCAATGTTTTCCATGGGTGTTCTGCATAGCCGAGAGGTTAAGTCAATGTTTTCCATGGGTTTTCTGCATAGCCGAGAGGTTAAGTCAATGTTTTCCATGGGTTTTCTGCATAGCCGAGAGGTTAAATCAATGTTTTCCATGGGTCTTCTGCATAGCCGAGAGGTTAAATCAATGTTTTCTATAGGTGTTCTGCATAGCCGTGAGGTTAAATCAATGTTTTCTATAGGTGTTCTGCATAGCCGAGAGGTTAAATCAATGTTTTCTATAGGTGTTCTGCATAGCCGAGAGGTTAAGTCAATGTTTTCCATGGGTGTTCTGCATAGCCGAGAGGTTAAGTCAATGTTTTCCATGGGTTTTCTGCATAGCCGAGAGGTTAAATCAATGTTTTCTATAGGTGTTCTGCATAGCCGAGAGGTTAAGTCAATGTTTTCCATGGGTTTTCTGCATAGCCGAGAGGTTAAGTCAATGTTTTCCATGGGTTTTCTGCATAGCCGAGAGGTTAAGTCAATGTTTTCCATAGGTGTTCTGCATAGCCAAGAGGTTAAGTCAATGTTTTCCATGGGTTTTCTGCATAGCCGAGAGGTTAAGTCAATGATTTCCATGGGTTTTCTGCATAGCTAAGAGGTTAAGTCAATGTTTTCCATGGGTTTTCTGCATAGCCGAGAGGTTAAGTCAATGATTTCCATGGGTTTTCTGCATAGCCAAGAGGTTAAGTCAATGTTTTCCATGGGTTTTCTGCATAGCCAAGAGGTTAAGTCAATGTTTTCCATAGGTGTTCTGCATAGCCAAGAGGTTAAGTCAATGTTTTCCATGGGTTTTCTGCATAGCCGAGAGGTTAAGTCAATGTTTTACATGGGTTTTCTGCATAGCCGAGAGGTTAAGTCAATGATTTCCATGGGTTTTCTGCATAGCCGAGAGGTTAAGTCAATGTTTTCCATGGATTTTCTGCATAGCCGAGAGGTTAAGCTTGTATTCTATGAACTTGAGTGTCCTCAGTTCAAGCTCCACTAGCAACTCTGGTTTTGATGGAGTGCCCTTTGGCAAGACACTTCAATGCTTTAGTCTTATACAGGACTGGTGAGTCCAGGATTGCTGTATTGTAACTTAAAAATAGTTGACATTGCAATTACCGGGTATCCCCATTTCAAAAAAATGGTTTTGCTTGTTCAAAAAGTACATTCCTATTTCCAGAATACAATTTTCACAATTTTGTAGCAAAATGAAAATGCATTCCAGGGGTGGCATAATTTGATTTTGATATACTTGCCTGTAAATGACAAATCTGTTTCAGCAAATGTTCATTTCATGGTTGTATAGTAACTTTCAGCAAAACTTTTCAGTCCATTAAAGCTCTGGGGCTGGGCAATATAAACAAGTCAATCGGAACTACTAGGGTATTTCCGAGAGCTGAGAATTACACCTCGGGTATAAGTGTGGGGTTACAATTTTTTGGGTACCGGTAAATCTGCCCCGGCATATAACACATTTTCTAAGCATGCATGTTAAGTAGTTAAATGTGTATGGAAGTGTTGGACATCCTTTTAAATCATTTTTTATCGGTAGCTCATACAAAATGGTGAAAATAAAAGTTGTTACATATAAAGTTGTTTCCTTAATCAAGTTAAATGACTTTTTTAGATTTCACATTCAAGATCAATTTTTGGACACGAAAATAAAGTGACGTCCGAGGGAAACAATATGGCGTCATCTATATTATTTCAGGTGTTTTCATTCGATGTGTTCAGATTGTAAACAAGTAACTTCTCCTGTTGTCTCAGTAATCCTTTCTGATACCAGTGCCAAAAAGTTGGGACATTATTGAGTAAAGGGTTAAAGCTTACCTAGACCAAAAATACGTCCATCTTTGAATTGTCCTTCAAACTTCATTCCATCACAACGTGTGAAAACTCCACATCCATGAAATTTACCCTGCACAAATTCTCCTTCATACCTTTAAAACAAAAAAGTGTTCATGAGATATGATCCCATAACCACAAGCACAGCATCATATGTGGTAAACTCATTTCCCCGAAAGTAAAGAGTTCTGTGCAAGACATCACAATAAGTTTTGATCCTCATAAGAAAACAACAACAAACTTCTGCAATTTTTTCCCTTATAAGTTTGGTACCCCAACATGGACCTGTGTCCAATGGAATTGACTGAGCATTTTCCAATGACTTTGGAAAACATTGTGGGAAAAGGGGAAAATGCTCATAACGAGCAAATTTTCCCTTTCTCATGTTTTCTGCCCTATCAGAAGACTATTTTAGAATTTCATCCCACTTTGAAATGTTGAATGAAAACTCTTTCAATTTGGGACAGTCAAATATTTGGCGTTTGGTAAAGGGTTCATATTTTTTCTTTGTGGCATCACAAGGCAACAAATATTTGTATACATTATATAATATGAGGGTTCAATTTCCTTAAAACTGCTCAACAGCTGCACTGCTACATCAAATGCACTGAAGAATAGTCATTTGAAGCAAAATTAGGTTTCAATCAGAACTGTCACCTTCAAATTTAACTCTTTCAATTCGGAGTGATGAAACTTTTGAGGTTTGCCAATAGTTTAAGAATCGTCTGCTTCCAGACTCTTCAGGTCACCTTGAGATTTTATATAACTTCTAAATTTGTAACTCAGTTTCCACCTTTGTCATGGGTTATTCGTTGCTAGGCAACTAATGAATATCTTTGAAAAGACATTTTTCTCTCTACCTTTTTTAATCTTACCCATTCCAGGAATTCCATAGAAATGACAGCTGTGCAAGAAAAAACCTCCAATGACTAAAAATAAATTCTACTTTTGATTGAAATATTCACTTCTTAGTTTGATAACGAAATAGCCATTATGTTTAAACTCACCATTATTGTCTATTGTAAATGTCATTTTCATTAAATTTCAGGAATCTCAGTTGGGCAAAAAGGGTGAACCCTATGACCAAAATATCTAATTCATAAAGGTTTCTTAAACATTGAAAACTCCCAAAAATAGTGTCAAAGAAAGAGCTGAAATTAATAAAAGAATGCTGGACAGATTATTATAAAAGCCTTGTCGAAAACCAATTCATTTTTAATATATTTTTTTTTATGTTTTCATTGTTTACTTATTATGTACATCATTAATATTTTTAGAAGCAAACTTAGCAAAGGGTCCAAGGATGTCATCCGTTTTGTGAGTTATTGATCCAGGGATGTTTTAGACAGTACCTGAACTGCTGAGACAGAACGCTATTGATTTTTATTACATGCTCAGGTTTTATCACCTGCATAAGTTCATCACTCCATAAACGGGGGTCGTATTAGAGTCTTGGCCATGCATTTACATGAATAAGTATAAGATGTATTTTGTAGGTACCCATCAAAATAAAATGTAAGAAAAATAATCTTAGGGTTCAATAGAAGCATATTGAGGGTTCTCTGCAATACTATAGTAAGTGCTTCATGTTTATGAAGCACTTACTATAGTCTTGCACTGAATGCTCGGACTTTTTTTTTTTATATATGGGTTTTACATCACATCAACATTATTTCAGTTATGTAGTGATGCCCGACTATTAATGATGGAAAAGACCCCATACTCAACTGCCCATAAGGCTGGTCAAGGCGGGTAGAACCATCGGAATTCTGTAAGTCAGTCGGGAGACTGCCTCTCATGAAATCTATATCACTCTCAGGATTTGAACCCACGCGGAGAGGGGCCATGTGATTTCAAGTTCTGTACTCTAACCACTAGGCCATTGAGGCCCCTCAAATTTTTATCATATACTGTAGTTAGTGCATCACATTTGCAATAGACCTTTTTTCCATGGGTTTAATGCTGTGTCAACAATTGTTCAGTCTTGTTTTGCCCTTTCCTGGATTCTCCAGTGTTAGGCTAGGACGCTGAAGTGTCTTACCAAAGGACACCCCCATGTACCCAGTGAGGATCAACCCAGAGCCCCCACAATCTGAGTCTGTCATGCAGGACCCAGATGGTACATACAAAATTGAAAAAAAGAAATGAAAAGTGATATTGAAAAAGAACCAGTGAGGAAAAAGGAATACATGTACTGTATATTGAGGGTTCAACGCAAGACTACAGTAAGTGCTTCACAAATGTGAAGCACTTACTATAGTCTTGCACTGAACCCTTGGTTTGCTTGCCACAAGCAGTTTCAGCTTTAATATCTATATACAGGTAAACATTATTTCATAATGTTGTGATGCCGCACTTTCAATGGTGGAGGAAGATCCCATAGTAAATTGCCCATAAGGGCTGGTAGGCTCATCTGCTCTGCATCCATAAGTCAGTAGGAAGACTACTTCTCATGAAAATCCAAATGCTTTCACCAGGATTTGGGGGGGCCAGGGGGGCCGGCCCCCCCAATATTCACAATGGCAAATGGACATATTTGAAAAGAAAAATGAAAGAAACGAAATTTAACAGCAGAATAAAAATAAATGTGTATTTTTGTGCTTCATCTAATACCAATTTGCCTTTTGTTACGAACAATAAACAAAATCTTTTAGACGTCGTCATCGCAAATGGCAATCTGAACACATCGGGTTTATCCAATGAAAACTCAGCTCACATAACTACCCGGGAAATTTTGATTGACAAAAACAGTGGTGTAAAACGTGTTCTAAAAAGTCAGAGATCAATATTGTCTTCAATTGTTAGCTAAAGATTTAGCAATAATTTAATTCTTTCCCTGCGCCAATAGTTGAAGCCGTGGCTGTGACAGTCTGGTTGTTGCCACTTTTTGTTAAGTTCGATTTCCACGTGAGATCGAGACCTGGCATATCCTTTTTTTTTTTTTTACTAAAGATACACATTTTAATACGCTATCTTTTAATTCTTATAATGTTATTGAATTTGTAAATGCATAGTCATGAAAAAGTTTAGGAATTAACATTTATTCTTAGACCAGTCCTTATCTAAAGTTGGCCCCCAAATGTTGAAAACGCTCCTACACCTATGATTCAAAACAGCAGCAGATCACAAAAGTCTTCATGATAATATTATTATAATATATTTTCCATTCTGACTCAGTGACAACAAATTTTCCATAATACTTTTGTCACAATGGTTTCCATTGTATGCAGCAAAAGATGAAACAAATTGAGGTTTAAACAAATAGGTTATAAGAATTGCTGATGTTTATCCAAAATGTCCCAATCAAAGTACTATGACAGGTACATGTGTTACCTTGAATTGTCACTAAACACCATGACACCATTGCCCTCTGCGAGACCAGCCCCGAAAAAGCCGTAATACTGTGACCCGTCGGTGAATTTCATTGTACCGTAACCATCTCTCTGCCCATCCTCGCTCCATTCCCCCTTGTACTCGCTACCATCGGGATATTTGTAGGTACCCTTCATTGTACTGAAATATTCATAAGATGTTTGGCACTTTGATAAATGTATTGTGAAGTTCTTGGAACATTTATGCAAATCAGGCATAAATAACATAAGGGTATAGAAATAGACAACACAACTGAGAAGTGAAAAAACAGTGGACGACTATGTTTTTCACTGACCAGTTTCCATTGTGTCCTTTTGGAGTTAATTTGATTAGTTTGTTACAGTATATTGACTTTATGAGTGTTGCATAATCTATATAGAATCAACTGAAAATAATTTTGAAATATATAGAAGATATGTTTTCTTGTGAAATGATTTCTAGGGAAAGAATAAACCTGATATTCATAATCTGAATTTCCCGAAACTTGAAAACTTGAAAAGCATAGTGCCCATTGCAGAATTCTCTATCACACTATAAAGTGCATGTCACTTCATTTGCAGGCGACAGTGGTGAGAACTGCTGAGACTAGCAAACAAAGTGTTGTGAGTACTGGTTTAGCAACCAGGAAGTAGTCAGCAAGAGTCAATTTAATAAGCTTCAAACTTCTCTTACGAACATAGCTAGAAAAATCCACTTTGGATTTTATTGTCCCCTGTGGGGATTCAATCCCGGTTCTCCCGGGTGACAGTCCAAGACATAACCACTGAGCTAAAGAGTCGGCTCAGTAACGCAGAGGTTACATCTTGTACTGATTGATTGTTGCTATGCTGTAGAGAGTGAGGCGGCTATGTAACACACCCCCTCTTATAGAAGTCATCATTTATGATGACATGTAAGCCATTTCGGCTTGTAAGTCCATTTCGGACAAATTAATGGCTCAATGGCCCATCCTGGACGAGCCCCCATCTTACGAACAATGTCCACAACGAAGCATAGCTAGAAAAATCCACTTTGGATTTTATTGTCCCCTGTGGGGATTCGATCCCGGTTCTCCCGGGTGACAGTCCAAGACATAACCACCGAGCTAAAGAGTCGGCTCAGTAACACAGAGGTTACATCTTGCACTGATTGATTGTTACCAATCTAAGATAAATAACTTTAAACTTAAACTTCAATGACAGGAATACAGTGTACATGTCTAAAAAAGTGAAGAGAGAGAGAGTAGAATGAAGAAGAAATTAGAAGACAATCGATGGTTCATAGGTAGAAACCTCGTCTAATAGAAACCTTGCAAAAACAAGACAATCTGTTAAAAAATAAAGGAATTTGCAATTACTTTCTTGAATGAAAATGAAATGCCTAGATCACGCCATGAAAAACTAGTATGTTCTTAAAGTTTCTATCTAACAACAAAATAAAAAATTAAAAATTTAATCTAACCAAATATAATTGTCACTCTTCAAAAGCGACAATCATCAACTTCTGTTGATTCTTGCAAAATCGAACTTTCATGTGTCTATATAACAATGGTTTATAGCCAGAATAACGAATAACGAGTTGTGAAAGAAGAGTCAAACTGTAGGGCTGTTGGAAATACCTTGGAATGTATCGAATGCGTCTGTCCTTCTGTCAGATAAAGTTTAAAATAAACGAATAACTGATCAAACAGCTATGAGATTTCAAAATATTACGAATTCGTGTCTTTGAAACTATATAAATACGCCCAAAATATGCCTGACCTGGTTTCAACTCGTACCAAATAATGACAAATCGTTAAATCGTGATCTATTTTGGCTGACTCACCTCAAATACAAAAATATACACAAACTCTACTTTCAGTTCCTGTTTCACCTGTCTGTGTACTACGTGTGTCAACTAAAGTACACAAAAACCGATGACGTAGTAAGGAGAAAGAGACTGTCAACATGGTCGACTGCGGAAACTTACGGTGCTTTCAAGAAAGACGGTCTATTCGTAAGGAATTATTGTCTTGGAGTAAAAAAGTGCCCGTAGCTGTCGGTAAGTTACATCGTCTTTCATTTTTTCTTACTTTCAAGCTTTGATTTACGGTTGTCCATTAAAAAACGGATAAATCTCACCGTGAACCCATTGTCAAAATGTTGACCCTATTTTTCGGGGATGTTTCTTGATTTCTGACGCACGTCGAATTCGTGCTCATATGTCAGGTCTAAACAATGTCTGTAATTCAATGTTTCGTGTCTGTGTACAATTTTGCGAGTTTTGTGGTTTGTAGATCATACGAGGGTTATTGTTTACGGGAGGAAATCTGTTGATTTCGGGGCGTACGGAAACCTGTTCTCACCTTGTTGTCTTGATGAGACATTTATTGATCGGCTACAGCGCCGAATTTCACATTAGCTGGGAGAAGCCGGCCTCTCTCATTGGTCCAAATTGGACTGTTGCAATCAACATAATCGCCATATTTTTGGGGGAGAGCTTGGTCAATTAAATCAATATTCATTTGGTGACAGTTTCCTGATGTCATTATATTTCTGGAGACGGGATACACTCCTGAATCATAGGGCCTGTGTCAGTGAAAACAAATCCAAGCACACCTAAATTATTGATCTTATTTGGATCAATAGTTGACAAAGCATTATAATGTAAAATGCAACAGGATCTTTACATTAACAAATGTTGCACCTTGGCATATGAATGAGAGTATTTTTTTTATCAATTGGTAAAAGCCCTGGGGCTTAATTATTTTATCAGATTTTGCCTATAAGAGAACAGTTTTAATGATTTGATCAGTAACTTATACTTCCTTTTTTTCATCATATTCTATATTCATTCCATCATATTCTGTATTTATTCCCAATGACTTGTGGTATAATTAAAACAATTTCAATTTGTTTATTAATAAAAGGTATTTGAGTATATATGTTGATGTCTTTATTTTCTTGTGGGTTTTTCCTGACCATTCACAAGAGTATTCATTTTAGTTAAATCCAAGCTGCAAGTGGGTTTGGATGATAAAGTGCAACAGAGTTATTTGTCCTTGTGTTGATTATAAATATGTTACACATACCATTAACAAGTTTACAAAAACTTTAATCAAGCCCCATTGTCTGCCTAGAGCCAGACCAATGTGTCACCTGTTGCAGGTAACACATGTTTAGGGACAATAAACTTTTGATACATTGCAGAATTTAGACTATTTAACTCAATTTATAAACCAAAATCTTATACCAAGGAGTCAATGCAAGACTATACAACCGACTTTATGCTCTGAGTCATGCTAGATATTTTTTCTTTCTTGTTTCACCATGATCCATTTCTTTATGGCGTATGCTGTAACGTAATACACATAGTTTAGAAACAACTGAGACAAAATGTTATATTGCTCCTTAATTTTGTCCGTTGCAATCAATTCCTAATACACGGAAAGGGTCAACCAGGCCTTGTATGACCTATTTTCATTTTCAAATTTCACCAGTAAAACTGGATATTAATAATACTAATACGGATATATGTAGAAACTAGTCTTATCATGGCTTTGCAAGTCCTAATGATAACCAAAGAGCTACAGCAGACTTATTTAGAAGTACAGTCAAACTTGTGTTAAGAGGCCAGCCTATGGGACAGAGTAAATTGGCTGTTTAAGACAGGTTGGCTGCTTAACACAAATTGATTTACACTATAAATCTAATAATGGGACTTTCTGTAGTGGCTGTTTAAGGCGTTGGCTGCTTAAAAGGGTGGCTGCTTAACACAAGTTAGACTGTATTCATTTTGTGATCTTCTGTAAAAAACGTTGTGACAAACAGACTAATTGTATTTTATCCATGGATTATTCTGTGATGTATTTATGATGATTTAATTTTGAATTCATTTTTAGCCCTAGAGACCATTGCAGAGCATGTTGGAAGTCGTAGAAAAGTTAGAAAACTCTTTGAGCCGTTTAGATGTAAGTATAAGTTGATTTTATCTTACAGATGTTGTAGCAATTTAATTTTGTGTTTGCTTGATGTATTGTTTAACTTGTATCCTTACCCCTTACTCTCATATCTACATGTTTTAACCCTTTCCCAAACAATAACAACATTTGACCACTTTGTTGCAGAGGACTTTAGAAAACATTGAGGGAAAAGGAGAAATTGCTCGTGACGAGCAATTTTTCCTTTTCTCACAATGTTTTCTGCCCTTTCAGAAGATTATTTTCCAATTTCATCACATTTTGAAATGTCGTCTACAAACTCTTTCAATTTAGGACAGTCTAAAATGTGTTGTTTGGGAAAGGGTTTATTAAAGACCTGAAAAACACTGCATACCTAGCTCTGCAAGTTCCCCTTGATTCCTGTGGTTAGAAAAGGTGCACAAGATTTTGCAAAGGGCATATAGAGAAACCAGTTGCATCTTACTACTTTCCTATGAGCAGGATACAATATAAAGGTATCCAATAATGGAAGCTTTAAAGATTTCTCTTCGTAGCTTGAAAGAGTGTTACATGCTATGAGGGGATGAACAATTAGATTTGATAGACAAAGACGTTGCAAGTAAAGGACCTTTTTTCATCAAATTAGGAAGAGGCCTAGGCCTGCTTATTTTTGAATTTAGTATCAATGAAATTGTTGAATATGGAAGCCAAAAAGCTGGTGTAACTTTGATTTTTTGAGGAAAAACTGCATGATTTATAAGAAATTTCCAAAGGTTAAAGTGCCTCTAATTGGCCCCTGTTATGTAACGAGGAAAAGACCTGTAGTGGGCATAGCAATGTTACCTCTGTGTTTCCATTTGATCATAAGTATGTTTTGAAAATATCTCAAGGTCTTTCTTGTCTTACTCTCATAAGAGAGTTAAGGGGATTCCTCTATTTACCTATAGACATCACCTATGTTTCCAAAGTTGTCTGCAACAAAATAGTCAGATGTTGTCATTGTATTGTAATGGGTTATTAAAACCAATCTATTTTCACCATATAAGGGCATGAGTCTGTCAAGCACATAGCATTAAGCTATTTGTTCAATTAGTCTGCATCATCTTCAAGTGACTGACTGATAAAGTGTACATGTATTTAGTGTGCACTTAAATGAGGAAGTAAAATCAAGCTTTTGGGAGGGATGCCTCATATATTGTTGTGTACTGTATAACCAGATATTAGGGAATTTTTTTTCATCAGCACTCAAAGATCTCTAATAATGGACAACAATATTATGTAAAGATGACAAACAATTATAAGTTATAATTGCTTGTCATCTTTAAATGATTTTGTTGTCCATTTTTAGAAAAGTTCAAACATAAATTCAATTGTTTGCTTAGCTTAAATTTATGAATCATTTTGGTCTCAAAAAATATCTTCAATGATAATTTCTTTCTGATGTGGATGCGCCTAAACACTCACTCTCAACCTTATTTAGGGTTCACTGATATCAATTAAGAATGATTAGTCATACAACATTAGTGGAATTAGCAACACAAACTTTCAAAGTGAAATTGAATTGTCACAGTATGATTCATCAAAGCCTAGCTTGACTTCCTTTTTGATTGATTCATTTATTTAGAGAACCCTTTACAACTTTGTATATGTTTTCATCTATTTTGCATTATTCTTAGTTTTTTACCTGTGTAATTCCCAGATTTTAACCTAATCGTAAATCCTCCTTTAATTGAATGGACCTTAAAATGAAGATTGAAGAAATCCTTATGACATAAAGAGAGATTTGTCTAATTATGCAAATCCATCATTGAGACAAAGGTTCAGACCCTTTACCACAGGAAGTGCTGTTTTTCCTACTCTATGGAAGTCCAAATGATCGAGATGTAGATAATTCATTCTACATCTGGATGTATCTGATATCGAAACACTGCAGTGCGAATATCTATTATTCACATAAATCTCTGATTGGTCAACAATTTTAATCCTTCTCGCCGATTGGTCCCCTTTGGCCCAGAGGGGGAACGCTGATGCGTTTTCATTGCACAGTGCCCCTAAGCTGTAACGCATTTACAGCCTAGATCATCTGAGTTAACTTTATAGGTGCTTTTGCGTCTGTCACAAAAGTGTACCATAACACCACTTTGATGCATCAGATACAGAACTGTTTAGAAAACTCTATGACAAAAAGAAATTACTCAAACAGACCAATTTATCCTTTTGTTAAGATTATGTCTATCCATTTTCTTCCTGAAAATGGAATATTTTTAAGCTATTTTTGTCGTCTGCTGTGCCTTTGAACTTAGACCAGTTGCGCAATACCGTGTGGGGGGAAAGGTTAGGCTAGGCTTTATTTCATTCATGGCCAACAGTACTAAATGATGGTTTCTGTTTGTATGTCTTAAAATTTGTAAACTTTATTAGGCTCTGTTTTATACATCTAATAATCAGGGCATGTTATTTGACGAATATCACTTTTAACTGTAGATTTATAAAATGATTGATATTCCCTGAATGCAATGGTTATTTATTAATCTTGCATTTTGAATATTGATTTGTTTCTCACTATGAATAATGCATTAATGTCAACTGCAGGCATTATGGATTACGTTGTGGTATTTCTTTGTATGTTTAACATCCCATGTTCTGAGTCATGTATGGCAGACAACATTATTAGCCAAATAACCCATGTTTGACTTAGCGTCTGGGCTAAATTGAAAGAAGCAGAGGAACACAGTTATTAACGTTTACAAGGAAGTGTACCATATGACCATTTGTGAGACAGTCCCCTGTTATATATTGTATTTATCTTTTTTAAGAGAAGGACATTTTATTTCAACTGAAGCATATACAGCTCATGGTTGACAAACAATATGACAATAAATTCATCTTCGCATACAGTTGTAAGACTGGTAAACATACATATGCACACACCAACACATATGCACACACCAACACATACACATACTTCTATGATCATATTATGTTTGTTTACAGGCCTTGAGAGTAAAGAACCTGTTGATTGGGAGCCAGAAGAAGAGTGTATCTATTGTCCAGAGAAAACACAAGTCATTAATGTAAGATATATATTATGATGCCTTTGAATACTTGATTATCTTAAACTATCTCATTATATTGTTGCAAAAGAGAGGTAATTAATGTAAGATATACTTGATGCCTTTAAATATTTCATTTTCTTATGCTATCTATGGTTCAGAGAAAACACAGATCATAATGTATGACTTAAGTTTGTACTTGGTTATTTTCAATAGTTGCTTTTATTGAATTTTTTTGTAATACAAAGTTATAGTGGTGGTATATGGCTGTTTTCGGCATTTTGTTTTACATTAATAACAAAAGACCAAGAAAATCGTGTTGTATTGAAATGAGATGTTACTTGTTTACAAGCAAACTTTGCTTTTGTCATAGAAGTTCCCAATAGAATGAAGTAAGGAATAAAATAGAAACTCATTAAATGATTGTTATTTTTGACTGCTTCAGTTTGGACCAATTATAAAATACCAACTAAAAGAACAAATTAGATATGTTGTCGATATTGAATATTGAATACAAAGCACATAATTATGATAACTATTGACATCAACATGTTTAATCTCTTTTCTCAGAATGAAGAGGAGAAGTTGGAAAACAAAGGGAAAGAAGAAGGAAAAGGTAGAGAAAATATCTTAGTGAACATATTCTGTAGAGTAAATGAATATCTTATGGGTGAATTGTAACACTGTATATATCCTCCATATTTAGTCAAGACCCCCTTGGGCAGTATAGCTTGAGATTTTCCTCTACCAGTAATGATCATAATAACTAGAATTATGATGACATATTGTAAAACCACAATAAATTGAACTTATTAATCATTCACACAATCAAATATAAGAGAGTGATCGAGATGTTGAATACAGTGACTTCTATCTTTCTCCTCATGGCTTTTGTAAAAACCTCTCATAGTATTTTGAATGACAGGATTATGGCTTTCGTTCCACTTTGCAAGTTCTCTTTTTATTACAAATAAACTCATTCCCTTTCCAGATGTTGAAAATTTGGGCAGTGTTGCGCCCAAGATAAGCCCAGACAATAGCAGCCGAGAGGTTTTGAAGGACATCAAGACGGGACATAATGAGCCCAATGTTACCCCAGGGAACCAGGAACCACTGCCCACTAAGTGTGGTCAAGACCTGAGGGTGTCCAGTGAAGGGTAGGTTAACTCAATCCTATGGGATATCTGATCATAAAGCAAGATCGAGGATTCAAAGCAAGACTATAGTAAGTGCTTCATAAATAAGTGCATTGAACCCTTGAGATGAGATGGTACGCTTGTAATGATTCCATTGTAATTACCCCATATTGGTGTATAGAGAATGGATGGTTCGTGTCTTTATACAGAAATGTTATCGATCAAGATATAGGAATATTGTGTGTTGAGTCAAACACGATTCGGATAGATAAGTTTTATTAGTCTTAGGAATGCTTGTTTATCCATTTGTGCGTTTCAAATCTTTTGACTGGTCTAAATTAAGATGGTTCTACCTGACTTGATCAGCCCTTATGGATGGTTGATCATGGGGTCTTCCCCCATCAATAAGAGTTTGGCATCGTAGCATAGATAACTGAAAAATTAGTGACCTGATGTAAAAGCCTTATCAATAAAAATAAATTTATGTTTGCAGCACTCAAGAACAGCATACATTGCAAATATTAAAAATTTCATTGTTGTTTTTTAGCCTTAAAAATGCAGAGAATGATATAAGTGACCTGACGATCAAGAACAATAAGAGAAAAGGTTACAGAGAGGAAGAGTCCCAGTCTATGTTCAGTGATATGAAGAGTAGGTCATTGGGAATGCAGCAAGCCTCGCCTTTTTCGAATATCCCTGGGTCCGGCCCCAGGACCAAGATACAGAAACTGGACGGGGACGACTCGAGTTGCGGGAGTCACTATGGCGATGAGGAGGTGTCGAGTAACGAGTCCCTGGGACTTCCCTATGGAGAGATGCCATTCCCCAGTAGTCATGAA
This sequence comes from Cerastoderma edule, assembly GCA_947846245.1. Lineage (NCBI taxonomy): Eukaryota > Metazoa > Mollusca > Bivalvia > Cardiida > Cardiidae > Cerastoderma > Cerastoderma edule. Next base: position 24,197,987 of record OX401415.1, read on the forward strand.
AGGGCCTTACAGGTAGGTTCTTACGGTTGTATTTTTAATCCCTTCTCTGTACATGTATAATGGTGGCAAAATCTGATTTTGATTTACTTACCAAATTTTTTTACTGCATTTGTCTGTATAATGGTAATATAGCACATTTCTGTAAAAGATCACTTGTCTGTGAAGGGTTTTTGGGCAAGCTGGACAGTATAGACAATAGATTTTGTCAACCCTGCTATGATTTCATAACTTTGATGCGTCTGCTATAGAGGTCTGTAGGAACTAGGAACATGCAGCTTCATCGGATGGCTAAATAGTCAACCAATTCCGCCATATTGGAATTGTGCCTGATCCAAATGGAAAACTTAAAACAGACAGAGAAAAATGAGGATGAGGAAAAAAATGATGGCAAAAGGATAAATATTTCTTGTTGAACCATTTATCCTTTAATCATGATGAATCCTACCCTACAACGTTAAGAAAATGGATGTTTTATGGGGTTTTAGATAAATTTCAAATTAGACCTTTTTCTGGGCTTGGGAACACTCTTTGCAGTTATAAACGTTTCAAATTGAGGTTGCAATGCAGGACTAATGTAAGTGCTTCACAATTGTGTATGCAGCAGATCTGTGAAAGTGTAGAGTAGTTGAGTAAATGAAGGTTTTTCCTGTTTTCTGTTTCAGTTGTCGGACCTTCTACAGCTATCCCAGATGCAGTGTTTGGCTCCCTACTCTGTGCCGTTCCTGATGAAGCCGGAGATTCTCTCCACACTTGATAGTCTTGAACTGGAGAAGAAACTCCAGCAAATCCGCCATAAACACAATCTTGGCAAGGCTTCTAACAATCACTACAAAGAGAAGGCCAGAAAGTACCCGCTACGACCATTCCAGCAAGAATTGATCAAGAAACTGATGAAAGAGCGCCTGGAAATCGAGCGTAGGTCGACCGAGAGTTTAAAGTTGGACAGTTATATGGACATGCGATCATTCACTCACTCAGTGATCCTGTCTGCCCTCGAAGGAAATTCGTCCAGAACCGGGCAGCAGCAGCATATGAAGCCTCTTGACCCGTCTATGGATTTATATTCAAACGCCTTAAATCATTCCGCCCTTCTTAGTGCCCTAACCATGAATCCCCTTACACCGTCCCAAGCCAGGGAGATGGAACCTCAAGTCACGTCTCATTCTAGCATCATTGTTCCTGCCTACAATCCTGCCAAATCATCAACGTCATCAACATTGTCATCATCATCTTCATCTGGCTCTAACTGTGGATCTCCTAAAAAACTTCACAACTCGTCCCCCTCACTGAGCGGGGATATGAAAACCTCGCCCTCTCAAGGACTCTTCAAGTACGAGAATACTCGAATAGGGGATACCCTCAAGGACATTATAGTGAAGACCATCTCGGAAAAGGTCAAGTGTAAACTCGAGTCCACTGACTTCTCAGGATTAGTGGGTCGAGCCTCAAGTTTTGGCGGTCAGAAAGCCAAGGAAACCCTAATGTCTGCCTTCTCAATGCCAGATGCTTTATCCCCACCACCAGTGAAGAGGATAAAGAGGAAACATATGGATACCTCTCTGTCAATGGACAATAGGCCTTCCTCTGTCAGTGATTCTACTGGGAGCAGCTCCAATGGTAACTCTGGCGCTCAAACCAAGAAAACCCGCCCAAAACGTGGGCAGTATAGGAAGTATAACAGCCAGTTGTTAACTGAGGCAGTGAAGGCTGTACAACGAGGTGAGATGAGTGTCCATCGCGCAGGCAGCTATTACGGTGTCCCACACTCGACCTTGGAGTACAAGGTCAAGGAACGCCACCTCCTGAGGCAGAAAAAGATCAAGGAACAGCAAGAGAAAAAGATGAAGGAAGCTGAAGAAGCAAAGAAGAATGAAGAGCAGAATAACTCTCCGTCCAAACCTTCTAACCTCGAGAAGATGAAATCAAACTCCTCAAAGCTGGCAGCTGAGTTACTGAATATTTCTGCAGCACCAAAAGCTTTCCCGGGACCATCCTGGCTACCTCCCTTTGCTGGTCCATCTCCGTTTGACAGTGCAGCGGCCCTTGGTCTATTTGGCACAGGCTTTTCCCTGAATACCCCAGCCTCGGAGCTGTTGAGAAAACTCCAACATAAAGTACAAAGTAAGTCTGATTCAGGGGATGAATCACCTGGGGATATTGTTTCTTTTCCTCCACCCTCTTCTGAAGGGTATGTTTATATCAGCTAATTTGTTTGTTATTAAATTGAACATAGAAGCTAATGGAAATTTGACAGGTATCTTTATTGATCAATCTTACTTTGACCAATTTCTGCATTTTAGTATTTCTTGGCTGTCTATAGATCTATTTTTCAAACTAAACTTTTTCAAGGAGGGAATCAATCCCTTTCTGGTCCTTACAAAACTTGATAATTTAGCTGCATATGAAAATTTGGCTAAATGGTGCATTGCTTCAAATGAGCAGTTTATCCTTTTGTCACAATGGTTTCTATAGAATATTAACATCCATTTTGGCTTAAGTTGCATTGTCTGCCGTTGATTTGAATTTGAACCAGTCCCAAACTTGAGCTGACATTTGACTTCTGAAGGTGCCTTAAAATGAGTCAATTGTGGTTTATAAAGTAATAGGTTAACCCTATGTGAATTTGTAGAGTGTTCATTTTGTCACTGATTATTATTGTTTTGTAAAGCATTCAATGATTATACAGTCAAACTTGTGTTTAGAGACCAGCCTATGGGACAGAGTAAATTGTCTGTTTAAGACAGGTTGGCTGCTTAACACAAATTGATTTACACTATAAATCTACACAATGGGACTTTCTGTAGTGGCTATTTAAGGCAGGTTGGCTGCTTAAAAGGGTGGCTGCTTAACACAAGTTAGACTGTACTAGTAATCATTTAGAATGCTGTCTGCTGCTGTAAAATGTAAAAATCTCAGCCATAGCCAAAATGGCTAATATGTTGTATCTTAACCCTTATAGTGCTGGAACAGACTTCATGCTCATGCAAACAGGTTTTGATCCAGGCCAGCTGCCAAATTAATTGGCGGCTGGCCTGTGATGGAACCTTTTTGCTACCCTGAGTATCTTTCCTCATCAAAATTAAACAGATATTTAAGGTTTTGAAAAGCAGACAACGCTTAAATCTATTTTTAGAAAATAACTTAGCATTCTAAAGCTAAATTTACATTGCATCTCAATTATTGTTTTACCCCAGATTAAGAGGAGACTGTGCTGTGTAGAGAAATCGGGGATCTAACTGGCATGATTTCATCACTCTCATCATTTCCATCACCAGTTCATCCATCATCGACCATCATTCCATCAGGAGTCAGTTATAACATTCATGAGTATTGTCCATAATTACAACAGCACCACTTGGACCATTAGTTCTTCATTTGAGAAGGAGTTTTATACTGCCATCAATTCTAGAATGAACATGTATCAACCCTTATAGTGCTGGAACTGACTTCATGCTTATGCAAACAGGTTAGATCACAGGCCAGCTGCCAAGTAATTGTTTCAAAATGTCTGCAGCTCCTCTAGTTTCCAACCCTTTCCACAGAGTTTGGGATTGGTTCAAACCAAATGCATTAGCAGAAGACAATTTTGATTTTTTTTTTTTTTTTTTATATTTTTTGGTAGACACCAATATGACAAAGGATATTTCATCTGCTAGTAGCAGTTCATATCCTATTGTCACTAGTGTTTATGAAATAAGAGTTATTTATACAAGCAAAAGTTTCAATTTTGAAAAAAAGTTGGTCACATTGACAAATTCTACTGTATGAAGTTGAATTGAAGATACAATTGAAATCCATAAACATACCTTTTTTGTATGTTTTATTTATGAAAATTAAATTATTTTATTTGTTGTGCAATATAAATCCAAAATGTCTAGTTTCTAGTCAAATTGCCCTAGTCCGTATTTGTTTTTGTGTTTATGATGTTTAAGACAAAATGTACTCATGCTTGATTATTTCTCATATGTGTTATCTTTTTCCTATTTCTATGAATTTGAGCAAGTATCCTATAAAAGATGCAATCACATCAAACTTGGTCAAACTCTGAATTGACCTTAGGTCTTTAAATGCAAATATTCCTTACACCATGGGATAAATTTAATTTTGGTTTGTAACCTTGTTTATGTCCCTTATGGTAATTTATTGACTCATTCATTGTAAAAGTCATGTAGACTACCTGTATGGAAATGTACATTTAATTAGCAATTGTTATTCATTCACATCTTTTCAATTGTAGGTCATTTAATGACACTTTGCTTTTATTTAAGATTTGTTGTACAATTGTTTAAATGATAACTTTGTTCACAAACAAGTGCCTCAAACAGTTACGCTGAAAAGACAACTTAGTGAATTGTGATTATAATTTTTTTTTCTTTGTAGACATATTCTTCTCTTGTCTAGCTTTATTTAACTGGAATTCCACCAAAAGACTTGAACCTGGGTGAACTTGAATGATGTACTCATTGAATTGAGCTATTGCTGATGATAATACATTTATAGGATTTACTCAATGTTTTTTTTAAACATGTGTATGCAAATGACATTAATATGCGAACCTCTTGATACTTGTTCTTTTAAAAATATCTTCAGCGTAAAGATTAAGGAAAATTCGATATGACCCAGGAGTTTTTTTTTTTGTGACAATGTTTTGTTGCCAACACAACATACTCCATAGTTTTCATTTGCAAATGTTGCATTTTTTAAATTAACAAATTGAAAGAAAGGGTTAAGAAATTTCTATATTAATATCATTACACCTGAAGAAGTGTTGTTATTTTGCTTTTCAAACATTATCTTTCTTATTGTTTTCACTAGAATTCTATACCTTTAATACATTCCGAACAATTGCCTCATATTCTCTCTTGTTCTTTTGCGAAACTATTATAAATGATATACGTGTTTTTCTATTTTGTCTATACATGTATTTATTCATAATGCTATGTACATTTACACACATTGACTTTGGTTTTTTATGACATTCTTTTTGTTTTTGTTTCATTAACTGTGTTCAGATCATCCCTTATTGAATTTTGTATTTGATCCAAATTGTAGCTTTTGACATTGTAAATGACAGTTTGAAAAAATGTTTGTGAAAGGCAATTTTCCGTCTAGACACAGTGTTTTTTTCTCACCAAATGGTGCAGACAGTTTAAACAAGTATATTTGAAGTCTGGTGCTGAGGAAGCTTAATTAAAGTTTACTTATATTGTTTAATAAAGTTTTGTTTAAGACTGAATTTGAAATAATTGTGACAGATTGATCCAATCATCCGGATCAGAATTTTCTTTTGTCTCCAGATTTATCAATTTATTTGTCTGTTTTAAATGACTTTAGTGTGATTTCTATCACTTTAGTTCATGTCTGGAGAATTAATTGAAAATATTAAATGAAATATTTAACTGGTATAAGATGACCAAAGACTTAAGACATTCCTTCACTCATATTTGTATAATGTTTTGAATGCAATATGCTTTGAGAAATCACTGTGTCAAAAGGAAAGAAAAAATGATACCAATTGAGAAATTTCTCCCTTTGTTATTAAGATGTCTACTCTATATGATAAAGAAAATGCTATTTTAAATACCTTGAATTTGTCATTTGTTATCACTGCTTACCATTTTCACCTGTTATCATATGATGAGAGGGTAAATTGTGCAATAGCTGAACCAAGTTCTCTAAATTGGAGATACTATTTTTCATATTTATTGTTTTAATCATGATTATGGTGCAATCTCATCTATGTTCTAGTCTATAAATTGATATTTTAAAACTTATTTTGTTTAGTTTCTATATGATAATTATTATAAAGATTTCTTGTGCAGTTTATCAACGCTAGTTGCTTATCACTTGACCACTCAACTAAAAACATTATGACATTTTATTTAACAAGCCAATCTTGTCTTTTGTGGCTATATAAACAAATTGCTCTTTGATAAAGTAACAAATACCCATGGACAAAGATTATAACAAGGTGGCAGACATTTAAGCTTATTAAATTCACTCTTGATGACTGCTTCCTGGATACTAAACCAGTCCTTGCCCCCATTTGTGGGCTAGTTCTGGCTACTTAACCCTTTCCCAAACAATCACGACATTTGACAACTTTGTTGCGGACGACTTTAGAAAACATTGTGGGAAAAGGAGAAATTGGCCGTAACGAGCAATTTTCCCTTTTCCCACAAGGTTTTTCTGCTCTTTCTGAAGAATATTGTTCAATTTCATCACATTTTGAACTGTCGTCTGCAAACTCGTTCAATTTGGGACAGTAGAAAATTTGCTGGTTGGGAATGGGTTAAAGACATAACCAGTGTGCTTTTGAATCATAACTTTGAAATTGATGTGGAATAGTGAAGGAATGGGATGTAAATAAGATATGTTTATGCACAGTTAGTGTATTATGGTGGTTAGATAGAGGTAACTTCTTGTGGTTTTATTTCTATGTTTAGTGTTGGTTATTGTCTCACAGCTTTTATCACTTGAAGTCTCTTGAGAGATAGAGGGTTTCTTAAAGTAGAAGATTTTTGTTTTCAAATTCAAAATGGTTCATAAGCAGCATAAACGCATTATACAAGAATATTAAAACCTGTACCATTTTTGATAACATGAAACTTAAAAGGTGAAAAAATGCTCTTATTTTCTACTGCTTTTATATAATTTGCCATTCCAATATTTCTAGTCTTTTGATGGTTCTTTTTATTACCCTTTTATTAAAAAGAACACTTAATTGTGTTTGTTTGTCTGAAGCTCTTATAGAAAGATAGAGTAGAAATAAACAGAGAAACTTACAAAGAATGTCTATATTTTCCCCCTTCTAAAGGTTGTATGTTAAAGTGCCTTGCTTTTTATATTCTAGTTGAAAGGAGCTGACTGTTAGTTCTTTGAATGTTGTGTTATTAGAATCATATGGAATATGTATGGTATGCTAAATGCTCTTTACCCAGTTTCCTTTTACTTGTATCATGTTTTCTTTGACAAAATTCATATTGACTCTATGATATTGTGTAGACATCACCTAGACATCAAAGTTACAAAAGAAGTAGATGTTTGTAACAAGCATTATCTCCTTTTTTCAACAGTGTTCTCTTGAATACTCCTGCACAGGTGTATTGAAATGATTTTATTTAGGTGGAAGCCATAAGATGCATTTTTGGTAGGTGTTAAGTAAATCTAACGCTGATAGTGCTGGAACCGACTTCATTCGTATGCACACAGGTTTGATCCAGGCCAGCCACCAAGTAAATTGGCAGCTGGCTTGTGATCTAACCTGTTTGCTTCTCTGAGTTTCTTTCTAATTCAAAATTAAGCAGAAATGTAAGGTTTTGGAAAGCAGTCAACACAAAAAGGCTATTTTAAGAAAATAACCAACATTCTAAGGGTTAAAGGGGTATTGTAGCATGCATTGTCATTTCAGGTTTGTTTTTCAGGCCCAAAATACATAACATTACAAGTTTCAGGCCCAAACTTATGGGTAACATAGAGAATAATCAACTCCTTTCGATTGATATCAAAAATATGTCACGAGAATGGGTTGTTATCAGGTTGAAAAAACGAGTTCGAAGAACGAGTTTTTTCTACCTGATAACAACCCATTCAAGTGACATATTTTTGATATCAATCGAAAGGAGTTGATTATTCTATTTATTATATTCCACTACATAAAATATATTTGCCAAATTATCTCCATAAACTCTAAATGAAAAATAAAATGGGAGGAGCGAAGCAGTTAACCGCGTCCATGACGTCATTTACGCGTATGGATACATTCATTATACACAATCTTTAGTGCCGTGTGCAAAAGCGCGGCCAAGACTTAAATGTGAAAATGGAGTGGAGGAAATGTGGATATTTTTGCTTATTTCGGAAGGATTATGGGATTATTAGACATCGGATTGTATTACATTGCAGGAATACGGATTGCTTGAGGATATATTACAATAGGTATCTTAATCGACACATCGTCTGTACTGGAGATCATGTTAATCAAAGACGGCAAGGCTGGAATATTCGCGAAAACGGATTACATTCACTTATGTTTTTTAAAGGAACGCATTGCTACAGCTGAAATTCTATCATTCATAAGGAAAGGTGATGGTGTAGTTGATCATCGTTATCTACATTCTTTTTGTTGAGCTCTGGAGCGAATTTCATTTGTAAGAACTTGTCTTGCAAGACAGCTAAGGCAGCGACGAAACAGAGGAAGATTAACTTGTGAAATAAACTTTAGTAAACCTATTCTTAGGACAAACAACAAACGGCTTTCTTTTTTAATCATGAGTGTTTGGAGGAACACACACGGAAGGATACATGCACATGTGACGCCTGACAGGCGCTTCATAATGAATATACACAAACGGAGATAGCACATTGTGAAAAAAGCAAGACAACTCTAAAAGGTGTGATGGACCGACAGACAGACTGAAAAATTATAGCCAATTAACTGTCTGTCATGCTATGCAAACGACACTGAAAGACAATCAACATGTTTTTTTTTGTTTTTTTAATTTCATAACTTCAGTTCAATGAAAGTAATTTAATTTTTCCCTTTTTTTGAAGGATGAACCATAAACAAAACCATAAATATTAAATTGAAAATTGTAATTTCTTCACAGAATTAGTCACTGTCAGAGTCAATTGGTCGCAGCCTTTTATATTTTCTCTTTGGGCTTTCCTGGTTGATGTGGTTTCCTGCGCCATAGAAAGTGAATGTCCCTCCATGTATAATCGTTGTGCCTTGGAACATGGAATCCACATCCATCTTGCTGGTTGAGGATGTTTTGGCCGCTTGACTGTAGTTTAGAACATTTGGAGAATTTGGAGATGTTACAGTCGCTACTGGTTGGAGACATACGGACGTTGGTGGACAAGGAGCTGCTGGTACTGCTGGGAGACATATTGAAGTCGATGGATGAGGAGCCGTCAATGCCATGGCTATTTGCTTTTGTTGTTGATTGTTCATTCGAGAATAATTATTGATACTTCCGATATTTCGATGTCCACTTATCTGAATGGTTTGATTTGGGGGGAGACCAATGTCATTGCATTTTTGCAGTAAATGTTTTCTCACACTATGATTGGTTATTCTTTTCCCTGTTATATCTGAACAGTTCTCTTTCATCATTTTAACAAGTCCATAGATGTGATTTATTCCCATGGCACAGTTTTTGTACATGTATGAGCCTGGTTTTCTCGTAAATCCATGATTGATGGAAAGAAAGAAGGGACTTTCTGGCTCACAAGTTGGCCGCGCATCTCTGTATTTTTTGTAAGCCAGTACAGGACAGCGGTTCGGGTTTTCTTTGTTGTTGTATGCTTTCGGCTTAAATTTTCGCTGGTTTTTCGGATCACATCCTGTGCGAGTTTTTGTTTGCCTTTCTCGTGTGTGTTGGAGAAATTCGTCTCCGTCTTCGTCAGTCATGAGTTCTATATCCCCCCATTTCAGTTGATGTTGCTCCTTCCCCCCTCTCATTCCCATTACCAATGAAAAAGTAAGATGTAGAAGATTTATTAGCTGAACTGGAGTGTCCACACCTAGTTGTTTGCAATCAAATAGTTTATCGATGTCACTATTTGTCAGTTCGTCTGACTCTCGAGGTTTATTCCCCATTCCCAATGATTTCAGGTAAGCCATTTTGGCCTTGATTGCATTATTGGAGTGAGGGAACATTCCGTTTTTGTTGACTGATTGTGTGTAACCCTTCTGTCGTAGGAAACGCTCCAAACTGGACATAAAACCTCTTATGGTTGAAGGTTCATATTCCGATCCGTCGGACTTTTTTACAATTGTCAAAAAGTTACCAAAATAGGTATCAATCTCGCTTGGCATCATAAGGGTTATTTCCCTTTTATCTCCCTGTTCATTTATAAATTGTCTAAACAAATTCATATCATAGATGGTTTTCCTCTTTGTGTTCCCGTTCTCTTGATTTGCAATGAAATTAGCAATAGCTTCCGGGTCTATCATTTCAAACCTATTTTCTCTTTCTTTCATTCTTTCATTGGGAGCTGGACATCCAACATGACTTTTTGATATCATCACTAGTGAAGATATTCACTGTGACAAAATTGAAAATTAATACACTGAGAAATCCCAGTATTTCACTGATAGGAATATAATAAAATGTTTTATTTGTAACTATCCAGTTGGTCTACTTCCATTTTGTTTTAGATTTCGAAATTCATTCCCATTTTGTTTACTACAGTTTTTACAAAACTCTGATGTCAGTTTATTGTTGACTTTACATGTGTTGATATTGATAAAAATGATATGTTTTATATTTTCATATTTGTCTCTATTTATACTCATAGGATTCATGTACTACTACTAGACTCATTAAGAAAAAATATGAAAAAGACCCATTTTATATGATAAAACCCCAGTAGACAAAAAGTGAATGGGTGTAAAAACTGAGTGGACGAAATGGGAAAAGACATTTAAAAAATTGATAGACAAAATGGGAGCAGACCAAGTTGGACTTGGTCATTTCATTCTGTCCAGTTTGTTGGTGTTCCTCTGTTGGTTAGTTTCCATTGTCATCTTATTTTTCTATTTTGATAATTGGTAAGAATCTAGTATATTCGTGTTATTTGTTAAGAGGAATTGGTTGATATTGTGTGATTCATTTGTTGTATTTGAACAATGTCTGCCCCTTTAAGAGTAAAGCTTCCTGTGTTTTGAGATGTGTATTTCAAACTTATTCATTAATGATTATTTACCAGACTTTGTACAAAGAATGAAAACTTTCAGCATATAATTGTGTAAGCTGTTGATTAAAATCCAATATTTCTGAAAATGTCCTCATTTAAGAGGGCAGTTAAATAAAGACCACTTGCAATGTAACAATGAAACAGTCTATCTGTAAAAGGACTAGTAGTTGATTTCCGAATAATTATGATCTAGATTGATAATATTTTGAAACTCATTCTGTCAATGGGTTTGGTTATTTCGGTTGTTCTTGTTAACCTCGGTTGGGGTCCGGAACAAACCAGTTTAATGCAACTAGTTCCTGCCAAGATGAATGTAAAACGAAAACGACCAAAGTAATCTGCCGAGAGAATTAATTTCAAAATAATGATTATGGGTATTCTACCTTAATGTAGTCCTCAATAAAGGATCATCACCTGTTTAACTGACACAAACTGAAATAAACAGTTATTGTATGTTTTTTTATTTGCTTTGCTTTTATCGTTTTAATGTTATATTTAATGGATGTATTGTCTCATATTTTCTACAATTTTGTATTATTTATCGTTTAATCTCCTGTAGCTGTGCTATTATTGAACAAAGAACTATTTATGTTAAGTCCCCTTTTAAATATGTCAATTGGTGGTAATAAAGTTTAAAAGAAAAACATGAATGTCTTGAACTTTTTCCTTTCTATGAATACCAAATACCTATTTCTCTACATGCTTGGTTTAACAACATCAAACTTTTCCAGGACATACTGATATTGATAAAGATATATTGCAAGGTAGAAGAAAATTTCTTTGTCAGAATAATACATTACCGCCAAACCAAGTCCTTTGGCACCAGTGAAATGATTGCTATGTGTAAGCTTGTGCATCAAAAAGACTTGTCAAATGATCACAAACCACATGCAGTTGTTTTATCTCATCAAAGTGATGTGGCAGAAGCTGCATAGAAGTTTGGGTATCAACTATATTGACCCCAAAACCACAGCCACATCCGTAAACATAAAATATTCAAGGATATTTAGGCAAAAAACACCCAAGTAAATTCCAAAGATGATTGATTCCTTAGAATTTTGGGTATCAGTTTTATTGACCCCAAAACCAAAGCCACATCCGTAATCATTGAATATATAAACATATTAAGCTATTTATGCAAAAAAAACCAAGTACATTCTAAATATGAATGTGTCTATAGACGTTTTGTTATCAGTTATATTGGCCCCAAAATGCCAAATTTGTAAACCTATACTATTAAAACATAATAACGCAAAAAGACCCAATCACATTCTAAAGAAATGTGTCAGTTTTATTGACCAAATATACAAAACCACATTCGTAACCCTATAATATTCAAGCATATTGACCCAAGAGGACCGAAACAACTTCTAAAGATAAACAGATGCCCATATGCATATGTGTCATCATTCAAACTAGCAAGTGAAGGTACCTATGGTTCAATCGTTGATTTACTATCCCTGTTCCGTCAAGGTCACAAAAGCCTGACATTCCATGAGAGGTTGTCTCTCAACTGAATGCCTGCGATTCTGCAAGGCTTGACCAGCCCTTATGGTCAGTTGTGTATGGGGTTTCCTCCGTCATTAAGAGTTAGGCATCGCAACATACCTGAAAAACTGTTGACATGATGTAAAACCCATATATACACATTATTCTATAAACAATCATCTAGCATTTCCTTTGGTCCTACCGTACATTCTGGCACTCCACAGACCTACGCTTTGTACATGTAATAAACCATCTACTTCATTTCACCGCATATTTAGGTTTCACACATTGAGCACAAGATTTATGATATCACTATAGAATAGTAAGAATGTCAAACAACAGAATATAACATTTAGACAAAATATTTCCTCTCATTACCACAAATAATGGGAAATGTCCTAATCATCGTTCCCTGCATTTGTTTTTAATTTCGATCAGTCACAAAATCACTCATGGGACTATTCTGTAGACTGACTTACCAAAATCTAGCTTGACCAGCAATTATTGAAGGCTTTGATGGTCTTCTTTTATCAATTATGGGCATGGCAACACAATGCTACTGAAAGACTGCTGATGTGATGTAAATCCCTTATTAACACACTATCTCATGTGAGGAAAAAGGGTAATATAAGAACTTGACCTGCCTTGAATAGCCCTTATGTACAGCAAGTTTGATGGTCTTTTTGTATCAACAATGAGCATGATAACACAACATAACTGAAATTCTGCTGATGTGATGTAAAACCCTTATCAACACACTATCTCATGTGAGAAAAAAAGAGTAATATAAGAACATGACCTGCCTTGAACAGCCCTTATGTACAGCAAGTTTGATGGTCTTTTTGTATGAACAATGAGCATGACAACACAACGCAACTGAATACTGCTGATGTGATGTAAAACCCTTATCAACACACTATCTCATGCGAGGAAAAAGAGTAATATAAGAACATGACCTGCCTTGAACAGCCCTTACGTACAGCAAATTTGATGGTCTTTTTGTATGAACAATGAGCATGACAACACAATGCAACTGAAAAACTGCTGATGTAATGTAAACCCCTTATCAACACACTATCTCATGTGAGGAAAAATAGTAATATAAGAACACGCCCTGCCTTGAACAGCCCTTGTGTGCAAGTTTGATGGTCTTTTTGTATGAACAATGAGCATGACAACACAACGCAACTGAAAAACTGCTGATGTGATGTAAAACCCTTATCAACACACTATCTCATGTGAGGAAAAAGAGTAATACAATGTATAGGAACATGACCTGCCTTGAACAGCCCTTATGTACAGCAAGTTTGATGGTCTTTTTGTATAAACAATGAGCATGACAACACAATATAACTGGAATACTGTTGATGATATTTTAAACCCTTACAAACATAATATCTCATGTAAAGGAAGAGGGAAAAGATTAAAGTAAGAGAATGACATGCCCTGACCAGCCCTTAAAGACAGCAAGGTTGAGGGTCGAGTTTCAGCAATTAAGAGCCTGGTAACACACTATAACTATAACGCTGTTGGTCTGGTGTCAAACTCTTACAAACCCAAATATCATGCAAAGGAAACATCTTTATTGGAACATGGCCAACATTGACCAGCCCTTTAAGACAGCAAGGTTGAGGGTCTATTTTCATCAATAAAGAGCATGGGATCACAAACTAACTGAAATACTGTGGATGTGATCTAAAACCCAAACAAACACATAATCCTATGTAAGGGAAAAGGGAACAGATGGATGTAAGATCATGACTAACCTTGTTCAGCCCTTTTGGACTGCAAGGTTGTGGGTCGATTTTCATCAATTAACAGCCTGGTAACACAGTATAACTGAAATGCTGTTGGTGTGATGTTAAACCCTCCCAAACCCATATTCTCATGCAAGGGAAAGTCTTTTATTGGGACATGACTAATCTTGGCCAGCCCTTATGGACAGCAAGGCTGTGGGTTGATTTTTATCAGTTGAGAGCCTGGCATGACACTGTAACTGAAAAACTGCTGATTTGATGTCAAACCCTTACAAACACACAATCTCATGTAAGGGAGACTTTTATTGGAACATGACCAATCTTGATCAGCCCTTATGGACAGCAAGATTGTGGGTCAATTTTCATCAGTTAAGAGCCTGGCACGACACTGTTACTGAAAAACTGCTGATTTGATGTAAAACCCTTACAAACACATAATCTCATGTAAGGAAGTCTTTTATTGGAACATGATCAATCTTGATCAGCCCTTATGGATAGCAAGATTGAGAGTCGATTTTCACCAATTAAGAGCCTGGTACGACACTATAACTGAAAAACTTCTGATTTGATGTAAAACCCTTACAAACACATAATCTCGTGGATGTGAGACTTTTATTGGAACATGACTTACTTAATCAGCCCTTATGGACAGCAAGGTTGAAGGTCGATTTTCACCAATTAAGAGCCTGGCAACACATTTTATCTGAAAAAATGCTGCTTTGATGTAAAATCCTTACAATCACACAACCTCATGTAAGGGAGACTTTCATTGGAGCATGGCCAACATTGACCAGCCCTTATGGACAGCAAGGTTGAGGGTCGATTTTCACCAATTAAGAGCCTGGCAACACATCTAACTGAAAAACTGCTGATTTGATGATAAACCCTCCCAAACACATAATCTCATGCAAGGGAAAGTCTTTTATTGGGACATGACTAAACTTGACCAGCCCTTATGGACAGCAGGGCTGTGGGTTGATTTTCATCAGTTAAGAGCCTGGCACGACACTGTAATTGAAATACTGCTATTCTGATGATAAACTCTTACAAACACATAATCTCATGTAAGGGAGTCTTTTATTTGAACATGACCAATCTTGATCAGCCCTTATGGACAGCAAGGCTGTGGGTCAATTTTCACCAGTTAAGAGCCTGGCACGACACTGTTACTGAAAAACTGCTGATTTGATGTAAAACCCTTACAAACACATAATCTCATGTAAGGAAGTATTTTATTGGAACATGATCAATCTTGATCAGCCCTTATGGATAGCAAGGTTGAGAGTCGATTTTCACCAATTAAGAGCCTGGCACGACACTATAACTGAAAAACTTCTGATTTGATGTAAAACCCTTACAAACACATAATCTCGTGGATGGGAGACTTTTATTGGAACATGACTTACTTAATCAGCCCTTATGGACAGCAAGGTTGAAGGTCGATTTTCACCAATTAAGAGCCTGGCAACACATTTTATCTGAAAAAATGCTGATTTGATGAAAAATCCTTACAAACACACAATCTCATGTAACGGAGACTTTCATTGCAACATGGCCAACATTGACCAGCCCTTATGGACAGCAAGGTTGAGGGTCGATTTTCACCAATTAAGAGCCTGTAAAACTGCTGATTTGATGATAAACCCTCCCAAACACATAATCTCATGCAAGGGAACGTCTTTTATTGGGACATGACTAAACTTGACCTTATGGACAGCAGGGCTGTGGGTTGATTTTCATCAGTTAAGAGCCTGGCAACACATTCTAACTGAAAAACTGCTGATTTGATGTAAAACTCTTACAAACACATAATCTCATGCAAGAGAGACTTTTATTGGAACATGACTTATCTTGATCAGCCCTTATGGACAGCAAGCTCGAGGGTCTTTTATCAATAATGTGCATGGCAACACATTATAACTGAAATACCGATTATCCATTGTAAAACCCTTAAAAACACATAATCTCATGCAAGGGAAAGACCCTTTATTTGTACATGACCAACATTGACCAACCCTTATCGCTAGCACGTTTGAGGGTCGATTCTCATAGATTAAACCCCTGGCAACATAATATAACTTAAATAATACTGATTTGATGTAAAACCCTTACATACACATTATCTCATGTAGGGGAAATGAGGACTAGATCTATATCAGAACATGACAAACCTTGGTCAGCCCTTATGGACAGCAAGGTTTAGGGTTGATTTTCATTAGTTAAGAGTCTGGCACGACACTGTAACTGAAATACTGCTGATTTGATGTCAAACCCTTACAAACACATAATCTCATGTAAGGGAGACTTTTATTGGAACATTACCTTTTAATTAGCCCTTAGGGACAGCAAGGTTGAGGGTTGATTTTCATCAATTAAGATTCTGGCAACCCATTTTAACTGAAAAACCGCCGATTTGATGTAAAACCCTTACAAACACATAATTTCATGTAATGGAGACTTTTATTGGAACATGACTTATTAATCAGCCCTTAGGGACAGCAAGGTTTAGGGTCCTTTTTCATCAATAATAGGCATGACAACACTATACCACTGAAATACTGTTGATGTGATCTAAAATCCTTACAAAAACATAATCTCATGTAAGGAAAAAGGGAATAGATGTATATAAGTTAAAGATCATGAATTGCCTTGCTAGCATTTGTTGATAGTAAGGAGGAGGGCTTTTTCACCAATTATGAGCCTGGTAACACAATATAACTGAAATACTGCTGATGTGATGTCAAACCCTTACGAACACATAATCTCTTATATAAGGGAATGCGTTAACATCATAATACGACCAAGTAAAAGGTTAGTTATCTAAATGATTCTTTTCATAATTTGGGCACGACACTGGGTAGAAGCAGAAACAATACAAAAACAAGTCTGGTAAAGTATATCACTTTTTACTGGTGTACATAATTGTGTACATTACAAAAAAAAGAATAAAAAACATAAGCATTCAATAAATGAATCAACAAACAAAAACTAGGTCACTTTTATTTACCCTGCATGGCCCATCAGAACCTCTCTGTTTTGTACGAACTTATATTTTTATGTTTGCTTCTCACATCATGGAAGAAATATCAAGGCAAAATGATAGAAAAGATAAAGAACAGTAATAGGCCTATCATACGTGGAGATTTTCCTCCTAACTTGACGACAATTTATACATATTTTCATCCAAATACTATTATATGACATTATATATTGCAAATACTTTTATATGACATATATTGCAAATACTTTTAAATGACATTATATAGAGTAAAAAGTTTTCACAAGTTCTAATGAAATTTACTGTTCCCTATTTTTTCTTGCCTTAATGCTGGCTATTATGTTTGCAATGCTCATGATTGTTTGTAGAGAAAACTATTACATACGAAGGTATTGCACATACATACAGAAATTTACATAGCAAAGAAAATGGCATTCTGCATTACAGGGTTAAAACAATATCAAAGGGCAGGTAAGGGGAGAAAACTAATGCGTTACCATCATATTAAGCCTGAGCTCCGGGCCCATGTGTATACCCTGCACTGGTGTGGGAGGGAAAGGCCATGGTACCGTTTTGCTAAACAATTTAAGCTTAATATTTGTGCAAGTTAAAAACAACATTCCCAATATTGGACAAAGCAATACTGCAATGTAACATATCATTTGAATGGTCTCTCTGAGACGCTTCCAATGATATGTCACATTGCACTATTGTATTTTCATCACTTAAGATGCTATCCATGTTTATCCGTTTCAATTTATGCAAATAATTTTCCTACGTCGCTCAGTAAGACGGTACCCAGGATCCCTGACTACCATCAAATAAGAATTACTCAAATAGTCTTGGTAAGACAGTATTAGTGTGTACCAACAACAGAGGTTCATGAAGAACAATAAACTGGAAGGCACATATTTCTACCTCAAACCTATGCTTTAGGTGATAACAAAAATAATTCTTATCAGATTCATCTTTGCAAGACCATTCTAATGAGAATAAAAAGCATAGGGCTTTGAGGAACATAAAAGTAAGTTATTTAAAAAGGATCCCATTAATTTCCCTCATCTTAGACCTTTCCTGCAGAAAAAAAAAGATTATATAAAGATGAAAACAAAATAATTATGCTTCAGATATATCAAGGTAATATTTTAGGAATCATTTTAGTTGTAATTTCTTTACAATGTATTGCTTAATACGAAAGGGTGCTTGCACTTCTAACCTCAAATGACTGACTTCAAGAGTTGCAGATGTTATTTCCTACCTTAATGCAGATACTCTAAAAGTCGTTATAAACTGACATACAGTCCAACTTGCATTAAGCAACCACCCTTATAAGCAGCCAACCTGTCTTAGACAACAACTTCAGAAAGTCCCATTATTAGATTTATAGTGTACAGTCAAACTTGTGTTAAGCAACCACCCTTTTAAACAGCCAACCTGCCTTAAACAACCACTACAGAAAGTCCCATTGTTAGACTTATAGTGTACATCAATTTGTGTTAAGCAGCCAACCTATCTTGAATAGCCAATTTCTCATTTCCATAGGCTGACCTCTTAACACAAGTTTGACTGTACATTGCATTGTAGTATTCACAGTCCATTACATCACAAGGGTTGCTTTTACCATATGAAAAATCTTAAATTCAGCTTAAAAGCAAGTCAGGTATTAGTTTAAAAACTTATAACGAATACATTAAATGAAATATAAAATTGAACATTTTATAACATTAGTAACTGTTTAACTGTTTAAAAAAAAATCCCCAGCAGGTTTGTTAACCATTTCCCGAACACCAATTTTTCGACTGTCCCAAATTGAAAGAGTTTGCAGACGACATTTCAAAATGTGATGAAATTCAAAAAAACATTCTTCAGATTGAGCAGAAAACCTTGTGGGAAATGGAGTAATTGCTCGTGATGAGCAATTTCTCCTTTTCCCACAAGGTTTTCTAAAATCGTCTGCAACAAAGTGGTCGAATGTAGTTATTGTTTGGGAAAGCGTTTAACCAAGGGGGAAAACATTGTTATTGGTTGAGTCATTATTTTGATTTGTAGCAATAAATCTCTTTTTAAATAATATAACATAGAAGAAGAATCCATTTTTCTTTGATAAAGGGGTTACAAAATGTCCGAATTCCTTTTTTTTTTCCTGATGATAATGCAAAGAAAAAATTTGAATGAATTATCAGAGGTAGAGTTAAGAAGCTGATTTAATTATCTTTAAACCAGATTTTCCACGTGATTTAGGGGTTTCAGTGCAATATTTGAGCTTGTCCTTCAGTTTTGTAAAGCACTAAATGTAGTCTTGCATTGAACCCATGATGTGGTAATCCCGACTGTGTTGAAAACCTCTGACAAGAATATCCTAATGAGTAACTTTTTTATATGGCTTATAAATCACATCAACATTATTTCAGCTTTGTTGCTAGGCCTGACTCTAAATGATGGACGAAGACCCCATACTCAACTTGCTCATAAGGGCTGGTCAAGCCTTGTAAACCCTTTACCAAACACCAAATTTTCAACTGCACCAAATTGAAAGAGTTTGCAGACGGCATTTCAAAATGTGATGAAATTGTAAAATAATCTTCTGATATGGCAGAAAACATAGTGGGAAAAGGTTAAAAATTCCTCTTTACGAGCAATTTCTCCTTTTCCCACAATGTTTTCTTAAGTCATCTGCAGCAAAGTGGTCAAATGTCATTATTGTTTGGTAATGGGTTAAACCATCAGTATCTACCATGAAGAGTTAATTGAGGAAATAATGAATAGATAAAGTTAGGAATGAGTCTTTTTATCTTGATCTCAGATGATCAAGAAAAGGTGAATGTAATACCATGAAAACACAGGTCCTTGTTAAGGACTAAAGAATAGTACCCAACATTGTAAATCAAATGATGAAAATGAAAAAAAAAAAAAAAAAAAAAAAAATGCCGTAGATATTGATGAATACCTATTTTCTGTTATATATAATACATGAATCAGGAAAATAAAAGAATGAAATAGCATGCCTCGCAAAAACAACAGAATCTGTCAACAGTTTGTAATGTAAAAAGGATAATCATAAAAAAAGATCTTCGACACCTTCAATAGCCTTTGATGGTGATGAATGATTACCTATATCTTTCTCTTAACAAATAACATAAGCATGCATTCTTATTTTTTACATGATAAGGTTTACAAAATCAATAATTATATATCAAATAAATAACACATGTTTTACTGATATAACAGGAAAAACACATTTTGCCTCTTGCAAAAAACAACATAAGGAAGCACAGCGAAAACCAAGGAGCACAGAGACTTTATTCTTTCCCACCTGCAGACGACATTGCTTTTTCTTGAAGCAAACGACTTAAGAAATGCTTTGTAAACATGTTAAAACTTTTCAGTTCTGCTGTTTTGATATCTGGAAAGATTAAAAAAGCATTGTTGAAAAAGGAGAAATTGCTTGTTGCAACAAGCAATTTCATCTTTTGCCGCAAGACACAAAAATGTGGCGTTAGGTGGTAATGTGTTCGGGAAGCACACTACAGAAAGGAGAAATGGTTCATAATGAGCTCTTTTTTCATATACTTGAATGGGTTCAAAACATTATAACCAAGAAAAGGTAACTGTCAGTCCTCAGGGTTGCTTTCAAATTGGACCAGTCGAAATGCATTTTGACCTCCCGTAACAACCACAGAATTAAAAGGTCTATTGCACATGACTTTCAAAATTATTGCCAAATTGCCTGTTAAAGCCATTGCCTCTTTCAAAAAGAAACTACATGTAGGTGAGTTCTGATAGTATTCATATCACATATGTTTTAGGTTTGAATTGCATTATGTCTTCACAAGTCAATATGTGGTACTTTGTACAGAGGTAAAACTCAATACAGATTTATGATTCTTAATTTTGAGAAAAGATTATTCTTAAAAAGAAAAGTAGGAATTGACAACCCAAATCTCCTTTTCTCACAGTTTCCAAAGATGTCTGCTGCATGATGCAAAATGTTTTTTGAGGATGAAACAAAGTTTTATCTCCTATACAATTTCTAACAGTGTATTCAGAATGTGATTCCAAGCTGCGAGATATTGCTGAATTCTTCTGATAGGAAAAGTCAAAATAACTATCAGTCATCAAGCACATCAAAAAAGTTTTTCTTTGTTATATTTTGGAGCTATTCCATCCCCCATTACTAATTCTTAAAATGAATGAAATTGAAAACACGCAGATATCAATCTATAGTTTGTGACAGATCCAAATTGAAAGCAACAGCAGACGTCAAAATCGGCATTACAATTTGAGGGTTCAGTGCAATACTATAGTAAGTGCTGCACATATGTGAAGAAGCACTTACTGTCTTGCATTGAATCCTCGAATTATACACTTTCTTTTTGATAGAGTAAAGAAACCCTTGTAATCCAAGTTTAAATTCCTTAAATGAAGCAATTTATCCTTTAGATGCAGTGGTTTCTGTCAGTAAATCTTTTTTAATGAAAAAGGGCTCTTATGTTTTGTCTAAACTGAGCTTCATAATATGAAAAAAAGTTCTCATAAAATAAAACAAAATTGTAACCTTCATAATATCTTTGTTCATTCTTACTGTATAATATGAAAGCTTATCTAGAGTGTTTCCAATTTCTATCAATTTTTCATTTTGGGGGAAACTGCTACTTTATTACTGGTCAATGTTCCTTTAATAGTTGTGTGTGCACCTTTCTTTATTCCACACCAAAAATATTGTTTCAGCAGAAAAAATACATCTTTTAATGCGTTATATCTCATAAACAATATACAATAAACACCCCAGGTTTCACTAACTATGAAAACCCAAGGGATCTGTTTAAAAACAAATGGACAAATCACAGTCTAGTAATGCTTAAAACCAATTTCTTATTGGTTGGACCAATATATTTTTTGTATTCCTCATTGGTCAATCTTTTACGTATTTGACATCGCCAATTTTTCATATCTTTGGTTAATATTTCAATTTTCTCCATCATTAAACAAATTTTAAATATAAGCACATGTTTTATTAAAAATATTTTGAAGTTTGAAGAAATACATTTTAATATTTTGGTATGATAATGATCATATAAATAGAAAAAGAACAATTCATAGAAATCTGTTATATACATGTTTGTGTATTCTTTGGCCAATGTTCCTTTTATATGTACATGGTTTCTTTTTATATGAACATGTTTTTGTTTTGTTATATGTACATGTTAGATGTTCAATACAAAATCAGGTCAATCTTTTACAACCATCTCATATATCCACCTCAGTCAGGCTGGGGAATCACACGACCAATGTTTATGGCCTTACATTTGCTTTTTCCACCTACTTTTGCCAATGATTGGCACATTGTGTCCCCCGTATGAGTTGACCATTTACTCGGCAGAAAAAGAGCAGTCGACGGGTGTGCTTATCCAAAACTGCTGCGATTTATCTGCAGTGTCAGACAGCTCTAATGAGCTTTAATGAGTGTTCAATAAGAAAAATAGATGGGAGGAACTGACCTTTATCAAAACCTTGTCAGGTCAATAAAATCAATCAAATATTTCAATCTCAGCTTAGTTACCCTGATTTGCTACAATTTCCATCAGTAATCATGTATGTATCATCAACATTATTTACACTGTGCTCTAATGATTGCTTGGCACTTTAATAAACACATTTATTGCAGATTTACATTCTTATCAAGTTATATACCCTTTAGCAGCACCTCTGTATAGAATGTGTGACATTTACAATCAATCTTGTTCTAAGCAACCATTCTCAAACAGTGTGTGAATAGTTAAATTGTCTGAGGCTTTCTTAATACAGGACACAAGTCATCATGTAAGCTTCGATAGAAGCTTTCTCAATGACATGTGACCCTTTCTCAATGACATGTGACCGTATCAACCCTTTACAAAACACCAAGTTTTGGACAGTCCAAAATTGAAAGAATTTGCAGACGACACTGCACAAGGTGATGAAATTAAAAAACAATCTTCTGATAGGGCAGAAAACACTTTTGGAAAAGGAGAAATTGCTCGTTTAGAGCAATTTCTCCTTTTCCCACAATGCTTTCTAGAGCCAACTGCAACGAACTCGTCAAATGTCGTTATTGTTTGGTAACTGGTTAAGGTGTTACTCGTCTTATACATCACAATTCCATTTCCTTTTACTGCGGTCACTTAAAACAAGGTTGAGGTATATACAGAACTAGTGGGACTACAAGGGCAACGATTTCAAAAAGACCGCACAATCAACTCAAGTCTAATCATGGAAGTTACGTTCCACATAAATAAAGGACAGATGGCGATTCTTTCCTGCATACACTTAGCACATTGTTTACCCCAATCAATCCACATTGTTTTTTGTACATGGAGGCAAAGATTGATTCATCGCACACTGCTGCGTATCCACCGAATACATTGATAGCAGATATCCTCTTGCATGCAAAATGTTTTTCTTAACATACACAGAGGCGCTTAATACTATTCGATATAAGAAAATAACTTTTAAACAAAAAGTTCACATTCCTTCCAAGGCGTTAGATACATCACTTTGGATACTTTACCAGTATTAACACGCCTCTACCAATCTTTTTCATCTAGTGTCATACCAACAGGAATTTTAATCTATGCCCCTTCATTTCAGTGTTTGAGGTAACTTAACCCATTATGCCATAGTAAAGTCAGATTCCAACTTAAACTCAAGGCATTTGCGATAAGTCTAAGAGTGGAAATCCTTGTGTCAAAAGACGACATTGCTCATCATGAGCAATGTCTTCTTTTGGCACAAGGATTTCTTTCATTACCTTATTTTGGCGATTTTCAATACATTCTCTCTGCAAAATGGGCAACTATCCACCGTACCTGGGTTATCAACTAGAGCAATTATCTCCCCTTATCAACTTATTTCTGTCGATTCACAATTTGGTCCATTGCTTCTTCATCAGCAAATCAGTATCCCCCGTACTGATTTATACTGTTGTGTTGTAGAGGTGGCTGGGATTGCTGATGATGGCACCGTGACACCGACGAAATGTCCGAATAGAAATCGGAGTTGTGAAATTTTGACATTTTATCACTGGGTGCACGGCTGCTTGGAGGGCCGAGGGGCGGACCCATCAGCGGAGGTATCATGTTTGAGTTGGCGTGGACAGGAGTCTGATATGTGTCCCGCTCGTGAGTAGGCACGGCGTTGAACCGCGTGGTTCTGTGAGTGTTTGATTGCGCGTTACACGGATGCCGTCTTTTTAGAATGAAGATTGCAAGCGCCACAAGCACTATGGCAACACAGGCTGGAATAGCTATGATAAGCGGCAAACTCTTCCCACTGCTACCGGACGACTCAGGTGAACTCTCAAGATGGCTGTCTCTTTCAAGACCCGATCCGGTCCCAGAATCGAAATCAAAATTGCTGGTTCCCAAATCGTAACTATGGCCACTGATGGGGTCATCCTGTGAACCTCGACCAAGTATCACTTGTGCATTGTCTGTAAAGGAATTGAGAGGTAACTTATTGTATTACATGTATTTAGCTTTAAGCTGCTTGTTCACAGATGTAAGGAAATCTGGAAGTTAACATTTTTCTTTTTTAAACTGATTCACAGCAGTTCTACTGTATGATATATATGCACTGTACATGAGTCACTGGAAGCAAAAGTAGTTTGTATTAAAGGTTTTAGAGCCTGGTTACAATGAACTGATACATATTCAGATCCTAAAATGATGTACTGCATATAGACTGTACACAGTTACATATGATTCATGAAAGAGTTATGCTTTTAATAATATATTTCAATTGTTTATCACATAACCTAACAAAAACTGTATTGTTCCAACGACATTTGATTTAGCCTTTCAAATTTTCTTATCTGTGCACGAGTAACTTTAAACATATTCATTCAACAGAATGACATAAACAATGATATACTGAACAAAAAGAAAGGGATTAGAATGAAAGACACATACTTCTCATGTTCTTCACCCTTGTATCAGTTATTGCAAGCGCATCCTTTCTAGTATGTCATTACAATATATATGTACAGTCAAACTTGTGGTAAGAGGCCAGCCTATAGGACAGAGGAATTTGGCTGTTTAAGACAGGTTGGCTGCTTTACACAAATTGATGTACACTCTTAATCTAACAATGGGACTTTCTGTAGTGGTTGTTTAATACAGGTTGGCTGCTTAAAAGGGTGGTTGCTTAACACAAGTTAGACTGTATGTGTCCAAAAACAACAACAACTTCAAGTTTTGAAAAATGATATAGTTTGATGATATTGGGTTTAAACCTTTCAAAAAAAGAAATAAGAGCAATCTTTCTTCTTTTTTTTTTGTCAGGGTATAAGCCATTAAAAAAAGAATTAAGAGAAATCTATTTCTTTTTTTGTCAGAACGGTCTGTTAACTTTTTTGTTGTCACTTTCTCCAATTGGCAAGCGCTAGGGAGCATACCAATCCTGCCTTTAAGCGATTTAGTACCCTGTCATATATCTTATTACAGTGATGTCTCGTTAATCCAAACATGTCTTTCCAACAAAATTTCCGGATAACCGAATCATCCGGACTATTGAGGCAGAGCCTATTCTTTTACACATTAAGACATAAACGGTCTGTATGCACTTGTATACTTATAACCCTTAAGCAAACGCGAAATTGTTGACCGTCCCAAATTGAAAGCGTTTGCAGACGACATTTCAAAACGTGATGAAATTCAAAAATAATCTTCTGATATGGCAGAAAATATTGTGGGAAAAGGAGAAATTGCTCCTTTACCCACAATGTTTTCAAAAGTCGTCGGCAACAAACTGGTCAAATAATTCCGTTCCCTTACAATTTCATTCGGATTGCGAGACATCCGGATAATCAGGGTCCGGATAAACGAGGCTTCCATGTATATATTGCAACTTTGACTTTTGTGATATCAGTTAATGGCAGTGCAAATGTGGGTAAATGTAAGATCACAGGGCAGATTTTGTTTCTCACAAGATTCCAACCTTCAACTCTTTGTTCCGAAGGCCATACTTCTCCCCCTGAACCACTGTCATGTTGTTTTAAACTTACATGAAATGTTAAGTAAAATGGTTACCTTCCTTACCTGGATCACCCATCGTTAAAAAGGCACTTCGAAAGCTATAGCCCATCTGATTGGCTCCCAGACATATGTACATGCCCACGTCGGTAGGGGAGACGTTCTTTATGACGAGTTTGTTGACATAGAAACCCTCGCTGTCCATCCAGACTTCCTGCGTCTTCAGCACCACAAACTTTTGACCCTTCACCTCGATTGTAGCCGTGTCATTGGAATCTATCTCTGACTCCTTATCCATCCTCTTCAGCCACTGTCAAATAAATTTAAATTGTTGTTAAAAAATGCCGGGTAATTTTCTAAAAACAGATTTTTGTGCTTTTCAAAACCTAAAATCTGCTTAATTCTGTTGAGGAAAGATACTCAGAGTAGCAAACAGGTTAGATCATAGGCCAGCCACTATTTTACTTGGGGGCTGACATGGATTTAAACTGTTTGCATAAGCATGAAGTTGGTCAGAAATCTAGGCCCTCTCAGCGTTGCTTCAAATCCCAGTTACCCAGTTTGGATTTTCTTGAGAGGTAGTCCCCAGGCGGCTTATGGAATGCCGATGGTTCTACCTGACTTGACTCGCTCTTATGGGTAGTTGAGTATGGGGTCTTTCATCAGTAAGAGTCAGACACCGAAACATTACTGAATTAATGTTGATGCCATTTAAAACACATATAAATATAAAGAAAAGAAAACGAAAAAAAAAAAAAAAAGATACTCACCTGTATGTGAGGTTTAACTACGCTTTTAACTTTACATCGAAATGTTGCAGTGTCTCCGACAACCACAGACTCATTAAGGGGGTGAGGTCCAATCAAAGTGGGCTTGGTTCTTAATTTACCTGGAATGGAGAAGATTGTGACATTGTTACGTCCTATTCAAAACAAAAAGTTTGAAAAGATTATTTGACACAAAAATCATACATGTTTGTTGAGATAACAGAGTATATGAGTTTTGCATTTGTAAAAGATGGTATAAGTACTGAGACATGGGAGGAAATTGAGTTTTGTACAAGAAATTATCACAATGCTTTAAGGGTTTCCATAATTATTTCTTTTTTGCTTATTTTTGCAATACATTAACTTACTGCATAGAACATTGGTTTAGTTTCTCAAGCATATTGTGATCTAATAAAATCATTCACAACACAACATATTACATACATACAACATTCATATCTTATAGTATAAAGCAAATGAGGCTTGTTTGGAAGGATATTTAAAAAAGTAAGCTACAACTCAATAATATCCCTACTAAGTCCTTACAGGACCTACTGCAGATGACCTTAGAAACAGGGGTTAAAAAAGAGGATTTTTTTTTATAAATGAGCTAAAAGTGGCTTTGTCACAGAATAAATTTGAAATGAGCAAATCATACTTAAATCACAACCATTTGCTTGCTTGTATATCAGTTGAGCAGATATTCTTGTCAATTTGATAACAAATTCAAATGGTTTAGATGTTTGTTTATCCTTTTCTTAAAAATTCTTTGAAAGGTTAATATTTCAGGGGAGAGAACTCAGCATCATGCAATGAAACCAAAACAGAGGGGGTTACTGCCCTTAAATTATTCAAAACGCCATTGATGCAATGATTATTTAAATTGGAATTGACTTAATAAAGAAAAAAAAAAGATTTTCATTAATTGTTAAATAAAAATGATGCTGTGAAGTTCTTTTATAAAATTGCAATAAAGTATAAAAAAAATCCAAAAAACATATCCTCAAGATATGTTAACTCTATTACAGTATACAATGTTTTTGCGTATTGTTACTTTTTTCTGCTATTCAAGAATATTCTTTATTCTTTATATGCCAATGTAGCCCGCTATAAAGGTACATTAGGGTAAGAAAACACTTAATTAACGAATGTTTATAGCCTCTTATAACAGACTCTTATGAAGCTATCGCGAAGTGAGACACTGCTTCAACATTGTATTGTGTTTTCTTTTTATCTATTTTTGTATCTATTGTCATTGTTATCTCTTGCAATCTTTTAAATAAATCATCATTTAATTTAATTCATCCTAACCTCCGGTACAGCCTATAAAGGATGTGCTGCCCAGTATTCAAAATGCTTTGAGGAAGAATGCAGAAATACACTTTCGTGAACAAAGGAATGTTTTCGAAATAATCCCAGAAAGAAAGGGTACAAAATCATGAAATGCCATAAAACATTATAAATGGCGATAAAAAAGTCATTCTTTCATTATAAGAAGTAGGAAAACGCCTTGTTCCTTCAAACACTACACTTTTTATAAAAATAAATTCAACCCCTCCCCCTACATTACAATGTGTACAATATCTTTACTTGATTTAGAAGAATTTTATGTTCCTTATAATCAGATTGAAAAAAGTATTTGTGACTGGTTGAAAGCAAAAGCTTATATCAAGGGTTCAACGCAATACTATAGCAAGTGCTTCATTAACGTGAAGCACTTGCTATAGTATTGCGCTGAACCCTTGATATGTAAGTGGATCTAAAATCTAGTATTATGTGACTATAGATCTGTGATGTCATTTTATCCATAAAAGACATTTTCTCTTAAAAGGATTAAATTCTCAATCTGTGAGATAGTCCTTTTAAACGTTTAGAAAACAGGGACAATCACTGAAATGCCACTGGTAAGGATTTAACCCATGAGAGCATTTGATAGCATTGCTTCATTCAGATAGGTCAAGAAAAAAACCCTCAAAATACGATTTGACAAATACTTTTTTAAATATTGCAAGACAAAAACTACATTGAAAAATATTTTTATAAAGAGTGATAAAATCTACAATTCACCTCATATATTGAGATCATGAAAATATCTTATAAGGATAGCCCAAATAGTGCTGAAAAATCAGGAATTAAGTCAAGCCTTTACCATACACCAAATTTTCAATTGTCCCAAATTGAAAGGGTTTGCAAACAACATTTCAAAATGTGATGAAATTAAAACAATCCTCTGGCAGGGAAGAAAACATTGTGGGAAAAGGAGAAATTACTTTTCCCACAATGTTTTCCAGAGTCATCTGCAACAAAGTGGTCAAATGTTGTTATCCTTTGGTAATGAATTAAAATAGCTTTATCAATTCACAAAATGAGATCTTGAAACTATCATATAAAGATATGGAAAAAGGGCTGTCAAATCAGAAATTGTTGAAGTAGCAGCTAACTCAATTCAAATTTCAGATCATGAAAACACTGTAAGATAAGGAAATCAAAACAGAGCTGAGAAAGCATGTATTTAGAAAGTGAAGTCATCAGCAGTATGGGTACATGTTGAAATAGTTTGACCCTTGGAATGCTGGGTAATTTTCAAAAAAAAGATTATTGTGTCTTCTGCTTTTCAAAACCTTTTATATCTACTTAATCTTGATGAAGAAAGATACCCAGAGTAGCAAACAGGTTAGATCACAGGTCAGCTGCCAATTTAATTGGCAGCTGGCCTGGATCTAATCTGATTGCATAAGTATGGCTTTGGTTCCAGCACTACAAGGGTTAAATTATGTAACCCTTGGCAAGACCCATAAACATCATGAAACGCATGTCTGCATAGAGACGTTTGAATCATAATGCTGACATATTCTGCTATCAATGTCAACGGAAACCTCGTTAATATTTCACAACCTACAAAGTTTTTTGAATTTCGGGGAATAGGGCATGAGGATACTGGATTTCATTGCTGAATGAAAAAGTCGTTACTGCTTAACTTAACCCACAACCCCATCAGACCCTACTTTTAGGCTTCTGCTGAAGAAAAATTAAGAAACCATAGGGACCAGTAGATATCATTTGGACGGAATTTTAGACACCATTAGGACAAATATAAACCATTTGGACATTATATAAATCATTGGGAGAAACAGAATTCATTGGGTCAAAAAGAAACCATTGGGACATGTATAAACAATTGGGGCATAAAAACATTGGAACACATAGAAACCATTGGGACAAAGAAAAAAACATTGGGGCATACAGAAACCATAGGAACCTACAGAAACATTGGTGGTTAAGTGGTTGCAACACTTTTACATTGCTCTTAAGTTATCCCCCCAATCTGTCTTGCCCATATATGACAAAACAAGGTGATGCTTGTTACATAAAAAAGAATTGACTGGTATAATTTGCCCTCATTCACAATTGTATTTGAGTTTTGATTGAGTAATGGGTCAATTATCTTCAGTATTTATATATAAAAATATTGATATGATGCTTCATCAAAATAAGTGCAAATTTTTTAATCCAGACCATTTTCATTATCAATCATGCAGTATGTTGTTGTTGTGGATACCTTTAGTTATTTTAAGTTCATTAGTGTAGGTGAATTATTAACAACCAGCATTTCAATATTAGCAAGGATTTGAAAAGGAAAAGCTTTTTTAAGGTCTCACACTGTCACCTTTTCAATGTAAAGGTTGAATTTGTGTTTTTCACCATTTCACCCTTTAAGTGCTGGAACTGAATTCATGCTTATGCCAACAGGTTAGATCCAGGCCAGCTGCCAAGTAGATTTGTAGCTGGCTTGTGATCTAACCTGTTTGCTACCCTGAGTATTTTCCTCATCAAAATGAAGCAGGTATTTATGGTTTTGGAAAGCAGAGGACACAAATATCTAGTTTTAGAAAATATAGCCAGCATTCTGAGGGTTAATCAGCATACACGACCATGCTCATGCTATTACAGCTACATTACTTTGCACAGTTACTGACTGCTTTTCCACACTAATACATTTGGTCAGGCACGTTGACTATTTTCAAGGCCAAACAGAATAAAGGCCAAGCAGGGGTTTAGCTCGGGATTAACTTAGTTTGATTTGTTTTGGACCAATCTATAAAAGCTTGGGCAAATCACATTAAACTTCATTTACATAATCCTCCTAACATGAAACAGAACCTATCCAGGAAAGGAAGAATGGCAAAACCTTATTTCAATGTACTTGTCCATTAACTTTATCTTAACAAGTTCTTGATTGATTTCAGCTTTGTTACAGATATGACTTCCAGCAGCTTACCTATCACTTCAAGGGAGTATGTAAAGTTAATAGCACCATGTACATTGGACACAACACATTGATAGTCTCCACTATCAGACTCTTGTAAATCACGTAATTTCAATGTCCATTTTTGTTTGCCGTCCTCCCATCCCGTCTCCCCAGTTTCGATGAATTCACGTCCGCCTTTCTCCCATCGTATCTGCGGCATGGGGTTGCCGATGGCACGGCATTTGAGGCGAACTGTACTATTAACTGGCCGAACTATTCGGTTCTTGCGTACCATTTTTTGTTCATCCACAAATTTTGGAAGGGCTATTGAAAACGAAAAAGGAAATAAAAGACACAAAATTCATGCAGGGTGCAAGCAAAACGAAAAATAAAACATTACAATACAGATAAGAGCACTAAAGTACAACGTTTTCCTGATGACGAAAAGATAACAATTTGCAAACCTGAATTTGTCATTACTTGTACAATTTTCTTTTCGGCACAATGATTTGAGATCATAAGGAAATGCCGTGTGTTGCACAGAACTTTTATTGTTGGTCTTAATACCTTCAACAGTATTGACAAGTGTTGTGTTGTTGAATTGTTTGTATGGTGTTTAATACTGTGTCAACAATTTTGCAGTAATGTAACAGCTTTCCTGGATCCACCAGTACATCAGGCTGGGCTCTGAAGTATCTTGCCACAGGACACTCTTATCAAACCAGAGGTATTGGTGGAACTCAAACTTGGAACCCCCAGAGTTCTAGGTACACCATCTTGACCACTCGGCCACATAGGACCTGTTGTGTTGTTGTGGAGATTGTCCTTTTGAATGAGAAAAATTCACAAAGAAAGTAATCTTGTTTCAGTTATTCACGACATTCACACACATACAACAACTAATGGGTATCCATAACACATGCATTTTCTACTCGACAACACATTGGCATCGTCTGTAACCTAGCAGGTCTGAGAAGACTATGAGAAAACAAACAAGCCAAAATGCACCTTTTTATCTTAAACTACCCCATGGCGAATTGTGATATGTCCAAATTGTTATTACCAGCAGACAATATTGAAAAGTAAAATATATGAACCGTAGAAAAACATTACCAGACCATAACAAAAGCACAAATTTTAAAAGATATAACTACATAAGGGAACAAATCATAAGAACAAATGAAGGTAAGATCCAGAGGCATTTTCCGCGTTGCTCTCAATAATTCTGACTTGCAGAAGACTAGACATATTTTAGCTACCTTAACCCTTATAGTGATGGAACCAAAATTCATACTCATGCCTATGCAAACAGGTTAGATCCAGACCAGCCCCCAAGTAAATTGGCGGCTGGCTTGTGAACTAACCTGTTTACTACTTTGAATATCTTTCCTCTACAAATTCAAGCAGATATTTAAGGTTTTGGAAAGCAGATGACACAAAAATATATTTTTAGAAAATTACCCAGCATTCTGCTACTCTGAATATCGTTCCTCTACAAATTCAAGCAGATATTTAAGGTTTTGGAAAGCAGATGACACAAAAATATATTTTTAGAAAATTACCCAGCATTCCCAAGGTTAATATCGAAGACTAAGAAAAGTCTGTTAGTGGTTGTGGGTATGCAATGCATGGGATAACCACATTCCAAAGGTCTAATTGCACAACGTATTATAACACAGAAAAAGCATGCATGTTCTACAAGGGCACATTCCTTGAGTATGATCCTTAAAACAGATATATATATGATTGTGATCACGCCCAATTGATGCAATAGGGGATAATTTAAATAAGGACAAAAAAATTTGAAGAGTTAAAGAATTGTTAGTTTTTTTTCTCAGCGTCAATTAAATAGATAATGATGTATCAATATCTTATAACTGATTTAAACTATGAAAATATTACAAGTTAAAATAAAAAATTTGCCTTTTCATATTACATAAAACAAAATCAAAAACACTCAAAACAATTCAAAACGTTACATTTCCATGAGCCCTATTAAAGTCCCATTTATGTCACAATCATTTTCATCGAAAGCTTTTTCAGACATCATTAATGTCATCCCGTATTTCATGACAAATAAGTTTTTGCCGGGTTTTAAAAGTCAAGTTAATTGTTGTCAAGCTGCGATTTATTCCAGGACATTTTATACAGTGGCAACTACAACCGAAATTCACCAGGTGATTCAACTCTTTATATCAATAATAAGAGAAACCTTTTAAAACAACTAATTACAGTTGGAGGGTTTAATCTTTTTAAGGTAAAATGTCTTCTATCAATAAAATGACACTTATAAAAATCTATTTAGTTGCAGGGAACTAGATTATTTATACACATCTCGTCTCCTTTCATAACCAGGTAGTGAAGGTATAATATATCTATGTTGCAGATTTAGTAAACCGTATACCATAAAACAGTTTATTTTGTAATCAATGATCTTTTATCTCAGTTGAAATAATCGAAATGGGTGAGAGTGTCTAGGACCAAGAGAATGAAAAGGATTGACACTCTAATCACCTAACACTAGCAAAGTGCGTCAGAGAACAACCCCATTACTGTGAATTTTTACAAATCAAAGCACTGAAGGCACTAATGCTTGTTTCCCAGTTATTAAATGAATACGCAGGTTTCAGTATCTTTAAAATGTATACAAACATTGAAAATATTAAGTGATGACAATTGTGTAAATAATCTTTTCAATATTTGTTGCTCACACAACGTATTCTGTGAGACAGTCCCTTTAAGAAATTGCAATTTATTTCTTTTTTGAATGGTGATTGATTACACATTCATGGCCATCAATGATAACAAGCCCCAAATATCACTTAACCCTTAAAGTACTGGAACAAACTTAATACTTATGCAAACAGACTAGATCACAGGCCAGCTGCCAGGTATATTGGCGACTGACCTGTGATCTAACCTGTTTGTTACTCTGAGTATCTTTCCTCTTCAAAATTAAGCAGATAATTAAGGATTTGGAAAGCAGACGACACAGACTTCTATTTTTAGAAAATTACCCAGCATTCTAAGGGTCAAGGAACTACAACACAATAGACTGGTTTGATGTGGCTTTTACTCTTACCTCCCTCTGGAGAAGCATCCACATCTGCCTCGGCTGGTATGTCACTCTCCCCTGGATTTATAAAGCCCGAATCTTTGTCTGAAATGAGATGAAATGATCTATAGTGATTGCTCATATACAATCTAAGGAATGAATATACATTATTGATTTTGTTCACCAACATTCACTGTCTGTTGCCCTCTACCCATGAATAATTATGCCATGGTGTATTCCATACTCGACAGTCTTCCGAACACAGTCGAAAAACAATATAGTTAATTGCAATATATATAAACAGGTAAACTTAGTAGATTTAATAAAATAATGCACGAGGACGAATCACATGGTGGAACATTCCGGACGATTCGAGAATATTTTGAGATACTCAGCATAGCGTATAATTCATGCTAATCAGGCAGGTCAACACATGTTGAATGTTGGTCAACAATACCTTTAGCCATTTAACATCAACCTTTTTTCATGTACTTCATTCAACCATAAAATACTGGGTAATTTCTTAAGAATAGATTTTTGTGATGTCCAAATCAGTGCCAACACTGTACGGTTTAAGACCTGCAATCACATATCAGTTCAACAATGGTACCAGCTATTCTAGAACTACTTCTTATTTCCAATGGATTCACTCAATCCTGTGTTTGTGATTTTGTAGTTTGTTTTAATTCAAATTAACATAAGAGGATAATTACAAAATTTCCTATGTTTTCCTTTAAAAAAGAAACCAGTGCTACAAAGGAGGAATTGAAACTTGTTTTTCTTAACAAGTAGCATACAACATTCATTTGATATCACTGTGTTTCCCAC
The DNA here is from genome assembly GCA_947846245.1 of Cerastoderma edule. NCBI lineage: Eukaryota > Metazoa > Mollusca > Bivalvia > Cardiida > Cardiidae > Cerastoderma > Cerastoderma edule. The sequence continues at coordinate 24,232,841 of OX401415.1, forward strand.
ACAAACAACCTAGAACATAATGAGTTGGAATGGTTTCTAAATGCATTGACGCCAGGCTAATCTGTGTCTGCACTCCATGCAATCAATGCTAATGTTCGATTTAAATTCAACAATTTGGATAGGCTCACAATATCAAGGTGTGAATTAGATAGAAGATTTAATAAAATATTCCCTTGGGATAGAGTCCTTCCTCTTCATTTTGGTACTTCTTACAATTCGGTAAATTACAGGGTGTTCTTGGGTCATATTAACATCTTTTCATTGAAAATGTTTCACTGATTAAGCCTCATTGAATCACAATCGCCTCATCACTTTTCCCTGATCTAACCAGCTTAGGGGAGTGAAAGCATAATCAAAACGACACTTTACCATAATTTATTCAAGCAGCATTATCATTATAATTCACAAGATGATAGATGCGAGATGAAAAGTTCCTTTGAAGCTTGAGCGCTACAGTAAATCTTCAATTCAATCACTGGGACTCCCCTAAAGTTCATTTACTTTTCATACAATGTTGTACAAGCTATAACCCTTTACCTTAATCTTTTAAGATATTTGAAATGACTGCAACAGACAGTCCAAGAGAAATTGGTTTTTAAGTATAATTGCCAATCTGGATATAAACCTACTTTGTCATTAAGTATCTAACTTTGCATAAGTTTAATACCATCTGTTACATTTGCCTTCTTGTTTTCAAATAATCTTTTCACACCCATGTTGAGGGTTCAGATTCTTTAAAGGGGGCAATTTAATAACTCTTTTTTGATGATTTGTTTGTGCATTAGAGTTGCAGTTGCTGACTTTTACAACCAATATTATATATAATCATTTAACTATTTGACTGCATTGTAAATAAGATTAGAAAAAAATCTTCCTTGGTACCAAAGGCTTCTACCTTTCTACTATAAGGTTGTCACTTTCCATTCTTTATTAAAAATGTATATCAATCAAGACTTGTCATAACTCTCAACATCCAATGAAAAAAAGTAACAAGTTTAAAGCTTCGTGAGCCATTGGGCATGATTTGATACAACCAAATGCTCCCTATTAGCACACATTGTTTGTTTGTACAATGAATGAGAGCAAGTTCATACAACTTTAATTAATCACTTTTGTTTCTACTTCCTGAAAATATAACAAGTACTACCACCAAATGTGGATTAATGCAAAGTCCAAAAGTGCACCCATATTCTCATATGACTCAAACCTTTCTGTTACCTATAAGAATGTTGGTAAAAAAGAATTCTTAAATCTTTACTAATCCATAACAGGGATCAAACCCAGGACCCATGGTACAAGAGTCTGCTATCTCAAGCCTTAAATATCTGCTTAATTTTGATGAGGATAGACACTTAGAGTAGCAATTATGTTATATCACAGGCCAGCCGTCAATCTACTTGGCTGCTGGCCTGGATCTAACCTGTTTGCATTTATAAGCATGACGTCGTTTCCAGCTCTTTAACGCTTTCCAAAAAAATTACGACATTTGATCACTTTGTTGCAGATGACTTTAGAAAACATTGTTGGAAAAGGAGAAATTGCTTGTAACGAGCAATTTTTCCTTTTCTCACAATGTTTTCTGCCCTATCAGAAGATAATTTTCCAACTTCATCACATCTTGAAATGTCGTCTGCAAACTCTTTCAATTTGGGACAGTCAAAAATGTGTTGTTTGGGAAAGGGTTAAGGGTTAAATGTTCATTCTGGACCCTTCACAATTTCCTTCCTATGGTTGGAGTGATGGGTTTACTAGGAAGGCCATGCTGTTCCAGGCCATGTTCATGAATAATTAAAATTTGTTATCATTTTGTAAACACGCCACTCAAACAACCTTATCAAGCTGTGATCTCCCAAAAAAACCCTCGTATTCTTCATACATAACACATAGATACCCTGTCTAGCGCCTCTGCAACTAGCATCATCGCAACTGGATGTACCTTCTTCACAGGGTTGTGTCGCAAACATAATGTAATAGTAGAAATAATGGCTTGCTATGAGGCACTTTTTACCCCTAGAATGCTGGGTAATTTTCTAAAACTATATATTTGTGTTGTCTGCTTTCCAAAACCTTAAATATCTACTTAATTTCAATGAGGAAAGATACTCAGAGTAGCAAACAGGTTGGATCACAGGCCAGCTGCCAATTAACTTGGCGGCTGGCCTGGGTCGTATCAGTTTGCATGAAGGTGGTTCCAGCACTAAAAGTGTTAATGCTGCAATGGTTTGACAATTTATTTCCAGGTTATTTCATATGCTGCAGATGCCTCCATATATGGGCTCTTCTACAAAACTTCCACCTGTAGCAGATGCCATGGCAACAGATGTGATGATGAAACAAAAGAATGTTTTAGTGCAATTCTATGGTAATTGCTCCACATTAGCACTCACGATGGCCTTGCACCGATATCGGAGGCATAATAAAACAAACTGATGGTTTAGTGCAATACAATTGTAAGTGCTTCACATTTTTGAGGACTTACTTAAGTCTTGCACTGATATATGAGGCATAATAATACAAAAGATTACAAGGATTTAGTGCAATACATTTGTGAAGGACTTATTGTAGTCTTGCACTGATACAGAAAGCGTGACAAAACAAAAGAAAGAGGGTTTATTGCAATACCAAAGAAAGTGCTTCACAGTTGTGAAGGACTGACCATAGTCTTGCACTGATATTGGGGGGACAACAAAACAAAGGAAAGAGGGTTAAGTGCAAAACTTTAGTAAGTGCTTCACATTTATGAATTCTTAAACCCTCATGAAAATATGTTTATTATATTCTATCAGTGAAGAACAGGGATTTCTCAGTGTATTAATTTTCAATTTTGTCAGTGGATATTGTCACTAGTGATGATATCAAAAAGTCATATCATCACTAGTGACGATATGAGTTTTGATGGAACTACTTTTTTACCATTTGTTTGCATGTAAGACATGGCTGCCCTTTAGCACAATGCACTAAAATGTTTGCATTCTCAAATGTATCAACACGCGCCAATGACGTCATTGGACGCGTTAATGACGTCATGGGCGTTATTAAATGCTTTGCTCCTCCCATTTTACATTCAATTTGGCGTTTATGGAGATATTTTGGCAAATAGATTTTATGTAGTGGAATAAAATAATTAGAATAATCAACCCCATTTGATTGATATTAAAAATATGTCACTTGAATAGGTTGTTATCATATAGAAAAAACTTGTTCTTCGAACTCGTTTTTTCAACCTGATAACAACCCATTCTCGTGAAATGTTTTTGATATCAATCGAAAGGAGTTGATTATTCTCTATATCTTCAAAATACCATAGTGAAAATGGTTCTCAAGGACATTTTTGTTCTGTCTAAAGATGGTTACTGTTGGGATTAGTTGAACTTTTGCAAATGAGATAATGTGTAAAACCAATCACGTCAGGTCAATTTGACATTGCAAAAGCACCATATCATTCAAGAACTTCACAATGGCAACAATTTCGAAGTCAATTTACCTGTTCGCTACACTGAGTATCTTTCCTCAGCAAAATTAAGTAAATGTTTAAAGTTTAAGAAAGCAGAAAACAACAAAAATGTATTTTTAGAAAATTACCCAGCATTCTAAGGGTTAAGAGAGTAACCATGAAGTAATACTCTTGATGGACATGTGCTCATTGTAATTCAGAAAAAGGATGATTTTAATTAAGAGAAGATATAAGATTGGATGAATTTTAGCATATTCCTAACACCTTTTGTCAATCAAATTAACCCCTTCCTAAGGAAACACCATTTTTTTTTAATTACCACAGCTGTTTGATTGCAGCTGATGAATTTCAAAAAGCTTATTAGAATGCCAAAAGTATAGTTTAACCCTTAGAATGCTGGGTAATTTTCTAAAAAAAAATCTCTGAGTTGTCTGCTTTCCCAAACATTAAACATCTGCTTAATTTTGATGAAGAAAGATACTCAGAGTAGCAAACAGGTTAGATCACAGGCCAGCCACCAATTTTCTTGGCGGCTAGCCTTGATCCAATCTGTTTGCATACGCATGAAGTCAGTTCCAGCACTATAAGGGTGAAACCCCCTTTGAGATTGCATGTGTCACTAACCTAAAGGTTGTAAGAAGCAGATGATAAAAGTGAATTATACATGTTTAAAAGTGAAAAGCTTTGTATTTAACCCTATTTGTTTAAAACTGGTCAATTTTGAGAATATATGCATATTCTAAATTGTCACTATGATCTAATGCTATATAGTGCACTATTTCATGATTATCTTTGTTTTACTTGCTCCAACATTTGATTTCAACATCTTATAATGCAAAATTCTTCACCCCTGTAACAGATTTTCAAAAAGCAACTTGGTTGTGTTTATTACATAGCATGCATATTGTGTAATATGTGATATAAAACATAGATAGGAGAATTTCCATTACTTCCACATCATTTCCTATTATAGTTGCCCATAAAATCTACGGGTGTTAACATTGCTTCATGGGCTCAAGAAGTGCATGGGGCTTTGCAATTGCAATCTTCAGCTATCCAGTTTAGTCTAGCTTGTAAAAATGCCATTGAATTGCATAACATTGTATTGTTGAGAGTCGTTTCATTTTTGACCATCTTTTGGTTGTCTTTTCGGAGTTCTGGCACCAATGAGGTTGTGGGTGCATCTGACACAAAAGTTTTACAAAACCATTGTGACAAGGGAAAACATTTGCTTGCAATAAACAATTTCTCTTAACAGTATAATAGCCCATATTGTAATGAGCAACTTTTTCTTTTCCTACAATGTTTCCAGCACTATCAGAAGATTATTTTCCAATTTCATCACATTTTGAAATGCTGTCTGCAAACTCTTTCAATTAGGGACAGTCGAAAAGTTGGCGTTTGGTAAAGGGATAAGAGTCATCATGTGATCACATTTTAAATTAAGACCAGCCACAGAATCCATTATGTTGGAATGGATTTCATAATGGATAAATGGTTTCAAGACATTACTGTAAAACACCGAGACATTGTTCACTACAGGGTCCTATGACAGACAGTCGTATGGTACAGATTTTATGTCCCATCATGCTATTTACAGTCAGCAGGAAGCCTCTCAATATTTCACCATGTTTACTTTATTTCCAGAACTCATTGGAGTTTTTCCTTTTACCATTTCCTAGTTTTAAATGGTCTGCTAAGAATGATTTCGTTATTGATATTTCAAGTGGTAGATTTATTTGATTCAATCTTATGCATTTTTGGACAGCATTACATTATATCAAGGTGTTCTATCCATGCATACAACCATACCAGACTCCACAATAGTCTTTGAAAGCCACTAACCGTTTTTCTGCATTACTTTTTGAATAGTTTATCATGGGGGATCAACATCATTTGCGATCAGATGGATAAAATAACATTAACTTGACCATAGCAGATTTTGAAGCATGCAGATAGCATAATTATAGTAGCTGTAAGTGCTTCATGGTTGTAAAAGACTTACAGTACTAAAGTCTTGCATTGAATCGTTCGACTTATTCTTACATTCGCAAGTGTATGAAAATCATATGGACACTTTTGTAAATTCCTTAAGTAATTATTCATCATGCTGCTGCTATCCAGTTAAAAGCCTGTTGTCCTCTACCAAAGGTTGGGTAAAAATACTGTGGAACCATCATTTTGTGGATTCTTCTTTAACAGAAAAGTGTTAAGGTGACCTTGTCATGGAGTAGTCCATAAATCAATGTCATCGTCTGAATGTTACAGCTTTTCACACAGTCCCGCTAAAATGGTGATAAAAATGGGATCCAACTCACATGTTGTGTCCCATACAAAAGCATAATCTTTAGAAATCTGAATCCTTAATGATCTAATCATATTCAAAATGCAGTATTTTCTGTAAAAGTTGTGCACAAAGAGTTATCTAAAATCTATATAGAATGAAAATAATTCAAAATGCAGTATTTACAGTAAAAGCTGTGCACAAGGAATTATCTTAAATCTATATAGAGTGAAGATGAATTAATATTTGTCTGACAACAGCATCTAATTCACAGTAGTCAATTGTTTCAATGCATGCAGCATTTTTCCAAGATGACAACTATTTATCTTTATCGATTGATTTTCAAAATCAATTGCAGAGATATTGACATCCGTTGCTAATGATCAACAAGACTCCTACAAAACCTTGAGCAGCTTGTTTTTTTAATGCATCTTAAATGCTCCAATACATTTTTTTTTTTTCATTTAAACGCAGAAAATCAGTTTGATTAATGAAGGTTTAAAACTGCAATATAAATATATTCATAATGTACTTAACTATCAATCTTTGGTGAGCTACTAGCTTCTCTTAGGCTAGCAAATAAGATTTTGCCGCATTTGCAGCAGAAGGCTAATATTAGGCTAGCACTTATTATTTTGCCGCATCAAGATAATTTGCTGCTGGTTATCTATAATTCCTTCAGTCCATATGATTTCTTCCCACTCCAATTAAGAAAATGTATCTTTGTCACGCTATTTAAAGAGCTTACCGTTAAAGTTGTCTTAAAACAATAATTCCAATTAGTCCTTACCAATTAGTGTAATCAGTGATGAAATAAAGAAACTAAGTAAAATAATCTCATCTTGCTACCTCACTCCGGCCAGTCTGCCGTAAGACTCTTCAAAGACCACTTTTACTAACAGACATTTTGCTGCAATTGAGCAACCTACACATTTGTCACAAAGCTTTCACCTACATCTTATTGACCTGCTGAAAAGACCTTTTGAAAACAATTTGATTAATTGCCTACAAACACTGCAAGGATATACATCAAGAACAATCACCTCACACGGTTTACGAAAAAACCATCGGCTTTTTAGTGAGTGGAAGAAGAGTAATATCAATGCGAATGAATAATAAGACAAAAAAAGACGGTTGAGTCAAGTTGCACAGAATTTCATCAGCAGAGCCCAAAATTAACTCGATAAAAGCCCAACAAAATTTTTCCTCAGACGATAAGCGCATAATAGAAGCCCATAAAATTCCCCAAGATTAACATCGTTATCCGAAACTTTTGTCGATCAAATATGAATATTTACATAAATACAATATCAATCAGTGTTATTTTATATTGTAATTCCCGAGCGATGGAGTAATCAGACTTGTCGTCATTGTCCCAAAGTAAAGTAGTGGGCACGTCCTCACAAATAGTGATTAAAACTGACACTATCTTCCTCGACTGCAGCTGTAAAGTTAGATTATGTTTTCCATTGTTTAGATTGCAGCATCATGCACTCTGTTTTCCTTCCGATTGCACATCCATTTCTCAATCCAACCCTTTCTCCAGGGGTGAAGATGAAGACCAAGCTTAAAGAATATTTTGAGGATTCAATGCAAGACTATAGTAAGTGCTTCATGTTTATGAAGCACTTACTATAGTCTTGCATTGAACCATCGATTTGTTTTTATTTGTTTAACCCTTTACAAAACGCCAAATTTTCAACTGTCCCAAATTGAAAGAGTTTGCAGAGGTCATTTCAAAATGTGATGAAATAGAAAAATAATCTTCTAATATGGCAGGAAACATTGTGGGGAAAAGGAGAAATTGCTCGCTTAGAGCAATTACCCGTTCTCCCACCATGTTTTCAACAGTCGTCTGCAACAAACTGGTCAAATGTGTATTTCATTTATATTGCAATGCCAGATATTAATTATAAATAAAAACCCGATACTTAACTGACCACAAGGGCTGGCCAAGCCGGGTTAGAACCATGCCATGTAAGTCACTCGGGAGACTGCCTTTCATGAAATTCCTAATGCCCTTACCAAGATTTGAACCCACATGGAGAGTGGCCATGTGATTTGTGAAATCGTTAGGGGTGTGGTTCAATACTCTCGACGAAACTCTTCACTTGCTATTATCCACTGCTAAGGCATACAACAATTCTTTTTCTTATATGTTTGGTAGCCTTAAACAGACTTGTTCCAAATTGAATACTGACCATCCTTTCCATCTTTCCAATACAAAATTCCTTAAATGACTGTAAAATGATGCAGTTGATCAAACATATGTTTCAAAATGACCAATACTATGTGAAAAGGCTTAAAGGATCTGCACGAGTTTAAGTACACACATGAGAAATTTCTGCATTTTCAACAACTGTTTATACCCTTAAAGAGAAATATCTTAAACCATTATCAAACAATTACGACATTTGAACAGTTTGTTGCAGACAACTCTGGAAAACACTGTGGGAAAAGGAGAAATCGCTCAGAACGAGCAATTCCTCCTCTTCCCAGAATGTTTTCCCCATCGGAAGATTATTTCCCAATTTCATCGCAATTTAAAATGTCGTCTGCAAACTCTTTCAATTTGGGACAGTCGAAAATTTGGTGTTTGGGAATGGGTTAAACATTCTACTTTAGAATTTATTTCGTCTGCAATTTATTTTAACCTACGACAGCAGCCCAAGCCTCCTTACTGTTCATGAGACTTCCATTGCAGACTTATTGATTCCGTCGTGTTTTCCCGATAATTATTGGGAATCAATGATTATGAAACAAATCGCAGAAATAATCTTCATGCAACGTAAATCATATCCAGACATACTGCCAATCAGCTTTACAGACCATAACTAGGATGATAAAAACATTGGGCTTATCACTAAAAATACGGTAAAACTCCGGAATAAAACAATCAGACCGGTAACTCCATGGAATAATGATTCAGGGAACCAGCAACCGGGAACATACGGGAAAACCATTCAAACAAGCCATTTTCTAAAAATAGATTTGTGTGTCGTCTGCTTTCCAAAATCTAAAATATATGCTTAATTTTGATGAGGAAAGATACCCAGAGTAGCAAACAGGTTAGATCACAGGGCATTGGCCAATTTACTTGGCGGCTGGCCTGTATTCTAACATATATGCATATAAGCATGAACTTCCATCACTATCATATTTAATTCTACCAGGCTTAACTTTTCCATCTTAATTTTACAATTCTTATCTTTCTTTTTTAGAATATAATATCAAAATGATGTCTGAACCTTAATTATTCAAATGGATTTAACATCAGATTAACATTACTTCCGTTATGTTGCAATCCTTAAATCATATTCCTGGAAGGCTGAAATTTAAGACTGCCGAAATGAGCTGATCAAGCCCTGTAGAACTATCAGCATTTTGTTTCCCTTGTCATTTGGGAGACTGCCTTATGAAAATCGAAATGCCGTCACCAGGGTTTTAACCCATGCTGAGAGTGGCTGAACCTTTCAAATAAAGTAAAAAATGCAGTTGCAATGTTGATGAGTGTTCAACAATGTTCTAGACTGTAATACTAAGCAATGTCCCCAACATTTGACCAAAGTTTAAAATGTCTTCAGCAAAAGGAAACCACGAAGATTAACTGAAATATTGCTCCAAGACATGCGGATATTTAATGATTTTCCACATAATAAGCAAACATGTCATTTTTTCGAAATGTTTTCCTTTTTCTTAATCATAAATAATATCCAGTGTTAGGATTAACAGATCTTGATTTATAAATAATAACAATATTCACTCAAAAAGTATGCATGCCTTTGAATCCGTATATTTCTAATTTGGATGGAGTTTTCTAGCTAAGGGTTACTTTCTATTCTTAAGATTATATTAAACGTAATCAGAAAATCAGAGAATGTTTTTTACAGCACTTAATTCTTCTGGCGTTCCCATAAAATATGACACTTTTCACCCTTTCTTTGTGTCAGGAAACCTGCAGCAAAATACAAAGCAAACCAGTTTTGAATCTTATAAAAAGATATAGATACAAAGTTCAAATTAAATCCCATAAACACTGAACCAAAAGGAAATTTTGCCATTATTGAGCAAAATTTCTTTTTTCTCGTAATGGTTTTAACCCTAAATAATATAGTGCTGAATAATTTTCTAAAAATAGATTTTTGTGTCGTCTGCTATCCAAAACCTTAAATAACTACTTAATTTTGATGAAGAAAGATACCCAGAGTTGTTAACAGGTTAGATCACAGGCTAGACACCAATTTACTTGGTGGCTGGCCTGGATCTAACCTGTTTGCATAAGCATGAAGTCCGTTCCAGCACTATAAGGGTTAATAAAGAATAGTCTGCTGTCGTTCACCTTTTTTGTATTCGGGCCAGGGTTTACTTGACACTCTTCATATCTACCATCAGCCCTGGACTTTTAACATACATAAGAATTCTAATCTAGAGAAAGCTTCCATTGTTATCCACATTTTATGAATAATAATTTTGCATAAATTTAGCATAAATTCTCGCTAAAAATCACCAGGCGTATTGTCCTCGACACATGCTGTAGCAAAATGTGGTAACTTAACCCTTTCCCAAACGCCACTATTTTCGACTGTCCCAAATTGAAAGAGTTTGCAGACGACATTTCAAAATGTGATGAAATTATAAAATAATCTTTTGATAGGGTATAAAACATTGTGGGAAAAGAAGAAATTGCTCGTTACAAGCAATTTCTTCTTTTCCCACAATGTTTTACAGAGTCATCTGCAACAAAGTGGTTAAATGTCGTTAATGTTTGGTAATGGGTTAATGGAACACATTGACCGTTTTCCTCATATTTAATAATTTGTTACAACATATGGTGGCAGATGATTACAGAAAACCATTGTGGAAAAAAGTATGATGAGCGACATGTATACAGTCAAACTTGTGTTAAGAGGCCAGCATATGGGACAGAGTAAATTGGCTGTTTAAGACAGGTTGGCTGCTTAACACAATTTGATTTACACTATAAATCTAACAATGGGACTTTCTGTAGTGGCTGTTTAAGGCAGGTTGGCTGCTTAAAAGGGTGGCTGCTTAACACAAGTTAAACTGTATATCCATTATGGGAGTTCGGAGATATAAAATTTGATCAACAAGTCATAGGCCAGGAAATGTTGATGTTTAGTGTTTAAACTGTTTCTGTAATTTTATTTCTTCATTGAAAAATGCTTAAAGATATAGAAATAACTTAATTTTTCATTTATTTTTGTTGTCTGCATAAGCATTCAATTCGAAACAGTCACAAGACACCTATGTTATGAGAGAGCATGACATTGTGTTAAAGACTTTGCATTTTCTTCACATGTGAACATAGACAAAAATAAATAAACAAATAGTGAAGAGATTCATGTTTTTTCTCTTGGTTTTTGTTCTTTTTTTCTATAACACTTTTTCTTAAATTTCAAAGCACCATAACAAAACTTTTTGAAAAAAAAATCCCTTTCATACCAGTCCTGTTTTTGCTGATTTGATTAATGCTTTCAAAATTGTTTCTCAGAAAGCGAAACAGGACATGGTTTTATTTAAGATTTAAAAGATTTTGGCTAGAGAATGATTAATCCCTAAAAAATGTATTCACATTTTTCATAAAGGTCCCTTTTTACGAGCCAATGTCTTTCCTTGTAAAAAGTATAATGACCAAAATCTTTGACAAAAAAAAAAAAACTTTTGATCTAGAAACCATATGCTGTAAGAAATTCAAAGATCCAAGATATAAAAGTCTGCATTTTAGAAAACAAAGAATTCACATAACAAACAATCCCTTCCTTTTATCACAATAGCTTCATCTTAATATACCATAGGAAGTGCTTTTTTCATAAGTTTCTAACTGCTGTCTTATGCTTCTCTCAATTCCAACCAATTACCAAACCCAATAAGATACAACATTTGACCAGTTTGTTGCATACAATTATGGAAGACATTGTAGGAAAAAAGAAATTGCACTTAACGAGCAATTTCACCTTTCCCCACAATGTTTTCTGCCCTATCAGAAGATTTTTACCCCCCAAATTTTATCAAATGTTGAAATGTCATCTGCAAACTCTTTCAATTTGGGACAGCTGAAAGTTTGGCGTTTGGTAAAGGGTTAATAACTTGCAAGAAATACATAGTTACAGACAGAAGGAGGAATAGGTAACAACTAGCCAACTTTTTCATTAATTTTCATGTCAACTGTTTCATTCTTGGTGACACAGCTATGCCAATCAATATGCAGCGAGACAGATAAACAAAATTAGATACTCAAAAATCACTTACAATGATAGCAAAAATCTCATAGAGGCCTTACCTCATAACCAGGGGCGAGGCCAAAACTGTTATGAGGATAAGATTCGGGCATGGGAAAAAATATTGGATTCAAGTTCAAATCCTGGCTTGACCAATATTCCATCATCTAATGGCTAATTCAGTCAATGAAATGGGATTACTAATGTTTGATCGAAAGACTAACAATTTACGTTAGTCATGCATTGAACACTCGAATTGGTCTTGTAACCAATAAACAATTATGAAGCATAGGAAGGAAAGTCATATTTTATTAGCCAACCTTTTCTAAGACAAAAGGGCATTGGAAAGTAGTATTGGCAGGCATGACATGACGAAGTTAAAGTTGAAAAAAAAAAAGAAAAAAAAAAGCAACTTATTAGCCCATCAATTACAAGAACATGTTGGTGTATTTCAAGCACATAGGTATACATAAACATGATGAACATGTTCACAAAATAAAACATGGAAATCTTTATGTACATGACAATAAAATGTTCATAAGCGTGTTCTTGAAATTCATGAATATGTTCATGAATACCTTTGTGTTCATGAATAACCATTTTTCATCCATGTTTGTTTATGACCACAGATCTTGAATCTTTCATATGGGTTGGCATACAAAGGAAAACTGAATAATCTTGGTTGATAGCATAAATTGATAAATAACATCACTAACAAACTGTCCTCTCTGAAATGCTGGGAAGATATGGATAGGTGAACCGAACACCATTGAAGCACTGTTGAAGACTGCATAAATCCAAATCCAACTAAACAATCATATCTTTCAAACCTTTCAACCCATCATATTCTATTTCAAAAATGTGATAAAACATAGGAGATGAAATGTAGAGAATAGATTATCTATCTTTTTTTATTAAATCTATGATAAGCAAGAAGAGCATGTTTGAAGATCTGATTTCGTCCTTTGAAGAAATCCCCGAGGCGCCAAACAGTGTCATATAGCTGACAACAGTGGCTTAAACCATTTCCTCCATTTATTAACACTTTAAGCCATCACTCAAAGTAATCTTATATTGGACTGGTCCAATTTGAAAGAAACCATAGAGGACCAAAATAAAGCATTGAAATAATATCTTTTTTTTAATGATGTTCTTGTTTGGAAACCATTGAGACTATAGTATAAGTTTAGTTTCGAACCATTCTTCCTTTTGTCAAAATGCTTATAACTCTGCAGCGAGTCCAATGAAGTAATTGAGAAGTGAATGATAAAAGCATCTTAACAAGACAAAACCATTGTGTTCAAACAATTCAAGCCCTTCTGTCAAATTATGATTTTCTACCCGAATACCCAAAGAATCGTCATAGTACTGTTCTAAACTTGAAAATTGGAGTCTGCTGCTTTTGAATTTCAGTCTGCTGCCTTTCGATTTGGACCGGTTGCAAGCCATCATGGAGAGCCATGGGTTAAAATTCATTAACAATGTTGCACAAATCTTTTGAAAACAATACCATGTAAGATAAGTCCATTTTTCTTTTTTAAACTTAAGATGCAAAACTTTGAATTTAAGTAAGTTTGGCGTCTAAAATAGCCATGTCTCTTTTGACAACATTATTCATATTGCAGTCTAGCAAATTTCATGAAATTGGATTTAAATTCTTTCCTTTAACCTTCCTCCCCCCTCTGTTCTTTTCAGCAGTTACATCAAAATGTCAAAATGAATCCATCAAAAACTCCTTAAAACTGACTTTATACCCTTGTAAAAACAATTTCAATTTATTTGTCCTTGTGAGCTATTTTCTCTTTTTTCTGCATTGTTTTTAACTATTTACTGCTGCACAAATTTGACAGTCCTGGGAAAAGGTTAAGAGCAATCTTGTTTGAAAAGGGATTTTAAAGCAGACAACAAAAATAACAAATGAGACCATGATTATCTGCAGCAGACATTAATTATAACAAACAGAATATATTACAAAAAAGGACAAAAACTCTTTTTCCTCATAAAACTCTGATAGTTTTTTTTTTCTAGGGCTACAATGAAATCTATTCAAGGGTTCAATGCAAGACTATAGTAAGTGCTTCAAAAACATGAAGCACTTATTATAGTATTGCACTGAACCCTCGTATTGGTAGCTTTAATGTCTCCATTCTTTCTAACCCCACAACTCAAAAATATTTCTGAATGCACATGTACAAAACAATATAACCAAAATGTCAACAAAAGTAAAGTCATCTTGATTTATAAATTGATTGAAATATTGTTGGATTGACAGAGGAAGGAAATGACTAACATATTGATAGATAGCTGTCTAAGGGATGGATTAACCCTTATAGTGCTGAAACTGACCTCATGTTTATACAAACACGTTAGATCCAGGCCAGACGCCGAGGAAATTGGCGGCTTGCCTGAGATCTAACCTGTTAGCTACTCTGAGTATCTTTCTTCATCAAAATTAAGCAGATATTTAAGGTTTTGGAAAGCAGATGACAAAACAGTCTTTTTTATAGAAACTACCCAGCATTTTAAGGGTTAAACGACAGAGAAAGAAAGATGAAAAAAAAAAAAATACGATAAAGTACCACACAGAAAATATACTCTAAATCGAGCAATGAAAGATTATAATAAAGCAAAACTATTTCCTCCATTGTTAAAACACTTTACGCTATACACTACAAGGTTGTCTGAAGGTACAGATAAAATGCTGCAGAATTCCCTATAGAGAGTTTATCTATATTTGCCAACTTCAATAATTCAATGAACTAATGAGCTATTCCAACAGATAGCATGTTTCAGATGTGAATGATACCATGGCTAATAGCACAAGACTAAAGCTAGCCCACCATTAAGTAAAAGACTTGCATTTGTCTTGTAATTTTAAAACCCTTGATCATTGACCCATGATTGATATTTGTTTAAAATTTAGATAGATTGAATGAAGGTTTACTATCGAAGGTCCATCATTAACCCATTACCAAACAATGACGGCATTTGACCAGTTTGTTGCAGACAATTCTGAAAAACATTGTGGGAAAAGGAGAAATTGCTCCTGAGAGCAATCTCTCCTTTTCCCACTATATTTTCTGTCCTATCTGAAGATCATTTTTCAATTTCATCACATTTTGAAATGTCGGCTGAAAACTTTTTCAATTAGGGACAGTTGAATTTTTGGCATTTGGGAAAGGGTCACACCAATTTCCTGGTATGAAATTATATAACCTGACTAAACTGAAAGCAGCAGCAGATGACAACTAAAAAAAAATAATATATTTTTTTTTTCTTTCTGATGTTTACATACAGAAAAAACACCTACCTATCACAATTAATGAGTAATTGACGAAGATCACCCCAAATCCGTTTGTCGCCTTGCAGACGTATTTCCCAGCATCCTCCAGCTCAATGTCTTTAATACGGAGGGATCCCTCCTTGATGATACGGAACCTTTCCCAAATTTCCGTGACCGACTCCCCGTCTTTAAACCACTGAATGAAGGGCGCCGGCTCAGCTTCCACAGGACAAAGGAATTTCTTCTTGGGTTGTCCAACCTTGGCTATTTGTCTGGCTTGGTAGGCGCCGACCTGTTGTGGAGGTCCTGGAAGTAAATAAAGAATAGACCATGTTTATAATTGGGTCTTTGATAATTCTGTTCTTAGATAGAGACTGCTGTAAAGAAGTCAAGAACTTATTTCATGAATTTCACGAGTCTTGCACAGACATGAACGATAATTTATCATTAACAAACAAAAAGGTGTTCTTGAACACGCTCATGAATTTTTAGAACAACTTCATGAACTGAAATGTTCATGAATGTATTCAGTTACATGTTCATGTTCTTAATAGGTTCATGAACATGTTACTAAAATTCATGTTCAAGAACAACATTTTTGCTCATTTTGTTCGTTTCTGTTTCTGGTCATGAAGTTTATGAACACAGGGCTTATATCTTTCACAAGGACAATATTATCATACACTTTATCCTCGTCAATAATAAATAAAAAATCAGTAAGGGAGATCATTCAAAATGACTACAATCGTTATGATTCTTTGTCACAAAATGTGGTCCAGTTTTGACCAAGTTTTTTTTTTTTCAAAATTCTAAAGAAATCCATTCCAAAACTTATCTGCTGTGGAAAAATGTTTTCTGAAGAATAAACCATTAGTCATACAAAGAATGTTTATCTTTCTAATGACATTTTCATCTACAAGTTTATTTCATCAATGAACAGAAATGTCAATATCTATTGTCTTAACCAATTGCATGTTACAGACTCATAAAACACATTGATAAATCATTTCATTTCAACCCTTTAACTGAAAGCCTGTTGTATATCAACATTAGGATTGTTTGCACCAGACGACATTGAAAAATGGAAAACGGTATGCCACTATAGAAAAGAGAGCTTATTATGAGCACATTTTCCATTTTACCATATTTTTTACAGCTTAAATTGTTTATTCTACAGATTCTTCTGGACAAAGGTTTTTTTTTTAGCTCAGTAATTGAATTTTATGTCTTTTTAAAACAACTCATATGCAGGAAGCAACCAACCTCTCCTTCATAAAAAAACGCAAAGATAAAGCAAGAAACCATTGTAACGTAAAAGAGAAAATGCTCAACATGAGCAATTACTCTTTTTGTTACAATGGTTTGGCCAAGTTTTGCAGGGTATATTTTACATGCTTTATTCCCAATGTCTGCTCTTCCTCTTAATACCTTTGACTCAAAAAATCTTGATGACCAAAGAAGACCATGATTGACAAAATAAAAACCTGATTGACACAAAAAAGGCACAAGGAAAAGGTCTAATTCAATCATGTTGCTCATACAGATAATGTATCTCTGCCTAAAATTTCTATAATCAGCTTGCACAACCACTTTAATTGACTAGAGAAGCTCTCCCATCAAAAGATTACGAATTTAGGGGACTTAAATGGAATAAAAAGTAACAGACGTTCAATTTGCTTTAGTTCTGATCAGTTTACAGGGAGATTCAAGATAGGTTATCTATCATGATATTAGATAACCCTTAAAACAAAAGAGAAAGTTGTTTGTTATAAACAATTTCTCCTTTTTACGAAATAGTTAAAACATAATATCGAGGGTTCAGTGCAATGTTTATGAAGCACTTACTTTAGTCTTGCATTGAACCCTTGATATACTAAAGAAACCAATATTTTTCAAATTTTGCTAAGATTGGCGTCTGCTACCGCTTACTTAACCCTTTCCCAAACAATAACGACATTTGACCACTTTGTTGCAGACGACTCTAGAAAACATTGTGGGAAAAGGAGAAATTGCTCGTAACGAGCAATTTCTCCTTTACCCACAATGTTTTCTGCTCTATCAGAAGATTATTTTCACTTTCATCACATTTTGAAATGCGGTCTGCAAACTCTTTCAATTTGAGACAGTTGAACATTTGTTGTTTGGGAAAGGGTTAAAATTGAGCAAAATGCAACAAAAGGGTTCATCTGCTACTGTGTCTTCTCAATGATATTATGAAACGTTTTATCTTATTATCCATGAATACAGAGACATAAAACACATGAAAAATGAGATGCAAAAAATGACAAGACATTGTAGAAAACGAGATACCAACGGATTGAGACTTCTATCATGCGTAAATAGAATAAAACAACCCTCATACCCACTCCAAACAAATATCTTGTTTCCCGTTCGAAAACTTTAAATCTTTTAAGAGCGACATAAGGGAAGAGAACATCATTCTCCTTCTAACTTTTTAACAAGTTAAAACATTACATCATTTTGATCCTATGAGCAATTTTTGCATTGTTCATCATTATAATTATAAAGTCTTCAACATCAGACATTTTAACAAAATCAGGTTTATTTGGAAAGTCCCCAAACTTTCATTTTCGATACATCTGTGGCATGTCAATTTAAAATTCAGCTCAGCAGAATATTTTTGTTATACAAATTGCTAAATCTAAGAGAAAACAGAAAAGTTAATTTTAACTATAATTTGCTATATAACCTTTCAACCAACAAGTGCAGAAAAGATTTGGCATCTACGGAAAAGTAAATCAAAATTAGATTTAGCAAGCAATGTATAATATCATGCGTTGAACATGAATAAATGAGGAAAAGGGTTAACACTTGCAGGAATCTCCGTAATCTAAATCTTGGAGGGGAGTTTTCGGAGTGATTAATCAGTCTCGGTGATGGCTGACCAATGATGGAAGTGTTTGACAATTGAGTGATGTCCGCAATTGTTTCAAATCAGAGTTCTATCTCACTTACATGGCACTTGGATGGAAGGTTCCTTATCTCCATTTGATAACTTCGGAGTATATACATGACACATGAGATTAGATGGTGATGATGAATGTGTGTTTGCAGGATTTAGGGGTATAGCACTTCTATGTGCATTACAAGAACATAACAGCTATAACACTGACAGCCAGTCCTGCTCTCTGACTTTAACCGTTTACCAAATGCCAAATTTTCGACTGTCCCAAGTTGAAAGAATCTGCAGATGACATTTCAAAATGTGATGAAATTGAAAAATGATTTTCTGGTAGGGCAGTTTCTCCTTTTCCCACATTGTTTTCCAGAGTCATCTGCAACAAACTGGTCAAATGTCGTTATTGTTTGGCAATGGGTCGACAGACTTCCATATGCTTTCACACTCTCCTTTGTAGTTAGGTTATTTGTTTTGAGTTGGTTGCAACAATGTTTAAGTCATATAACAGGTTTCCACCAATACTACGCTATAGCCCTGCAGTGCCCAAGGACTCTCCCACAAAAAACTCCCAGCCCCAATGGTGAGGATTGAACCTTGGTCCCCGTGTTAAAAAAGTCCTGTAATTGGGCCATGCAAGAAATCTTTTTGAGGGTTCAGTGCAAAACTATAGTAAGTGCTTCACGTATGTGAAGGACTTACTATAGTTTTGCACTGAACCCTCGTTTTGTAAGCAGTATGTTGCTTTTAATGTGTTTTTCAGAAGTGCATTGCTTTAAATGTGATTTCCTATGTCAATTGGAAAAAAGAAGGACAACATAAAAACACTCTTGACAATTAAAGAGCAATTCTTTGACAGAGTTAGACTTTAGCAAAATTGATGTTTATGAAAATGATATCCTCATGTTGCATATTTTTTCTGTCTGAATAACTTTGGATATTCATGTTTTGTGCAACAAATTCCTCTGTAGCTGTCTGGTAGATGCAAGTTTATGTGGGCCATAAGGCTCACCTCAAATAGTACATGTAATAAATTGGTGTGCAATTAATTCAGGTAAGCATTACATGGTGTGCATCAAAGTCGGGGTATAAATTACAATTCAACTTCTACATTTCAAATAAACATCTTTTTGTAAGAGATAAGGTAACCGAAAAGGCTATCCTGTTTATTTGTAACAACATTATAATGACTTCTGGGCTTCTGGGTGACATCCTTTAACTCTTATCTTCATATCGAGGATTCAATGCAAGACTATAGCAAGTGCTTCACAAATATGAAGCACTTACTAAAGTCTTGCATTGAACCCTTGATATGTGTTCAATGCAAAAGTGCTTTACTGTCGATGATAACTTCATGAAAACATGACCAGTAATAGTCCAATTTGTTGGTTAATGTTAGCATTTTCACCGCACCGTAAATGGGGATCGAACAAAGAACCCTCAGTACCAGAGGCTAACACCCTAGCAGTGCATCAATGTCTCATACATAAATGAGAGAATATGAGTTGAACCTTTCCTTTCTGAAGCACACTTCATTCAAAAGCATGACATCAGCAGACAATTTGCTCATAACAACCGAAGACATGCTTCATCTCAAAGACTTTAATTCTACAATTTTCTTTTATGCTACTTTGCTTGCATCTTATTCAGAACAACTATTTTAAGTTAGTTCATCCTTTTTGATAGTTGATTTTATGGTTTGCAGGCAGTTTCAAAGTTTTCGAGCAGATTCAAGATTTACCCATATGTGGGAGTAATATAGACAAACAACAAACAATCTTAGAAACAGGTGTCACAACTCTTCCCAATAGGAGGTACAAAAAGACCTGTGTATGACTAAACAGATAAACTGTACTCCTCCATCTAACAAAGTCTTCTTTTCATACCATTTGATACCCGTAATTAAAATTGGGGTTTCTTGATTGACAGAGAGCCCAGTGAGAGCCCATACAGTTGCAGGGCACCCCACGGGCGACCTGACAGTTTTATTGTTTGTTTGTTATTCCGATACCCACTGGTTTTGTTCCTCCCCAGGGTGGGTCTACATAAATCATATGGGCTCAAATCTTGTCAACCACAAGTTTGACACAGAACCTGTGCTGTATATAACTAGAAATCCTAGCATGTGGTATATCTATTAAGAGTACTGTATACATCTGTATTGTGTTTTCAGTAAATCAGTGTTTGCCAAAAAGTAGATACTGCACATTTTCAAGCCACTTTTAACCCTTAAAGTGCTGGAACCTACTTCATGCTTATGCAAACAGCTAAGATTACAGGCCAGACGCCAAGTAAATTGGCGGCTGGCCTGTGATCTAACCTGTTTGCATAAGCATGAAGTATTTTTCCTCATCAAAATCAAGCAGATATTTAAAGTTTAGAAAACAGACGACACAAAAATCTATTTTTAGAAAATTACCCAGCATTCCTAGGGTTAATACAGTGCCCCTCTAAGTAGACCTGCTGTGATTGTAGTGTCACATGACACGGCGATCAATCAGTAATCTAATCCTGACCCACAAAAGCTGCTCGCCTCTCTCGCCTCTCTCACCATTGTACTGGGCACATTTATCACTGGCAATATGAGGCAGACACTGTAAGCTGTTTGAGACTATCATGTTCTGTTATTCAATAAAATATCTCAACCTTTTGATTGATCACCTTAAGTAATAGGTTTCTTATCCAATTCCCAATGAAGGAGTTGGTGAATAGGCCAAATTGAAAGAAACAGCCAATGACAAAAAAGCATAAAAAATGTATTTTTTCTCAATATTTAAGAGAAAGCCTTGTTTGAAAATTTCAACAATCACATGCATTTTTTGGTAAAATTTATATTTCAAAGTTCCCGCTTACTTGAAAAAGCAACCTAAAAAATGGTACATTTCAAATCATGCTCTTACTATTGTCTTGCATTGAACCCTCAAATGGTTCCTGTTGTGGTTCACATACGGATAGAGGGTGGCCCAGGTGTGATCATCATACCATAGAGGGTAAGATCAAACCTGGGTAACCCAACGCCAGGTTGCATGATCAAAGACAGTCACAGTTCATCCAGTCTATCACAACCATTATAAATGTCAATCTGATTGTCACATTGAAAATCAGGGAATCAAATCCTGGGCCCTCTTATCTCATGCAAAATAGGGTTCTTTAAAGAGATTCAAACTCTATTTTTCAAACAATGTTTTTTTTTTACTGTAAACCAGTGTCATATACAATGTTACATTAAAACCCTTTTTGAAACATGTTACATGTCAAATTGTGGTCAAGATAGAGTTGTTTTTTCTCATTTCCTTAAAATATATCAAAATTCTTTGACATTTAATTTGTATTCTAAATGCTTTTTCTCATCACATGTTAATTATGAAGTTTTGTCAATACCAATAACAAAGAGGCAAAACTCTTGCATCAATTGTCATTTAGAGGACTTGAATATCAAAATACTTATTTCTTATAAACCTGCTGTGTGGAAACATAGTTGTTCTTTACCCACAGTAAATAAAAGGTCGAGATTTCAAGTGGGTGTTTCATGGGAAATCTTGAGTTAAATTTGGGATAGAAAAAAATAGCATGAGAAATTTCCTTTTTTAAACGCAACAATTTCCATTCTTTCTTAGGTTACCACCTCTAAACCAATAATTTCATTACAAAAAATCATTATGTACACTATCTAGCTTACATTTATTAGAACCATTATCAAGAAAACAATTTCTCGTCACTCCAAACGTTTATTTGTTGTTTTGATTATCATTACTATTATAATGCTTTATTTCTTCACTGTATTACATCAATACGCAAATAATAATTTACATTATTATATTGTAAACGACCTGCGTGTCGCCATTAAGGAGAGGAACCTTATAAGCTTTTAGCTTTCGTTCCAATCCGTTTCACTGTTTGTAATGTATATAATGGTGTTTTTTTCATTGAATAAAATATGTTCAAACTAAGAGAAAATAAGCAATAAGCAAATGTGTGCATACTCCTTTTTCGCAGCAATGTAATAAAAGTCACCTCTTAAGGGGTATAAAGGCGTCTGTAATAAACAATACCTAGGGTTATATTTCCCTTTAATTTGTCACAAAGCGTTGCAGACATCTTAAATCTCATATCAAATATCAAACCCAGACTGGGTTACATCAAAGAACCAATGACCTTGTGAATTACTGCATTATCTTACACCAGGTACTTTAATGATAGAATGTTCATCTCCCATAACAAAGCAATCTTGGCCCTAAAATTCCAAGCAGATACTCATAGATGAACCTGTTTCCCCTTCATCGAGTTGGACTGCACAAGTTGAAGTTCTAATGCAATACTATAATAAGTGCTTTATGTTGTGATTGATTTACTAGAAGTCTTGCATCAAAGTGCAGCTCACAAACAAAAAATCATAAACAAGATGTGACATAAGACATGACGTTTCCCTGCCTATCAAAGAACTATTTTACATTTGGTGATATCAAAAGACAGGTTTTCAATGATCTTAAAAGGTACAGTAGTACTAACATAATTTTGCTGTTTACCCCTAGAAATTATTGTATTGTATCAGAGCACTGTCTATCAATAGTAATATAGTCTGTAAATTATAAACAGCACTGTTTACAAGTTTGTTATCAAGTTCATTACCATTTCACAGTGCTGCAAATTACAAATGGTCTGAACTTGTAATGCCTGATTAAACTCCAGAATACAACCAATTTCTCCATAGACATTCAAGATATTGCCTACGAATACCTGCAACAGGAGACACCCGATTTCAGCCTTGCTTGTGTTGGTAAGGAGTTACACCTTTTAGTGCTGGTACCCACATCATGCTTATGCAAACAAGTAAGACCCAGGCCAGCCGCCAAGCAAATTGGCGGCTGACCTGTGATCTAACCTGTTTGCTACCCTGAGTACCTTTCCTCAACAAAACTAAGCAGATATTTAAGTTTTGGAAGCAGACGACACAAAAAATCTATTTTCAGAAAGTTACCCAGCATTTTCAAGGTTAAGGTCAGGCCTGAGTGAAGTAATTATTGGCCTATCGCTGTCTACAACATTAAAGTCAACGCTCTCTGGTCTCATTAGGCATGCATGTCTGGTAGACTTCAGTATAACATGGAGAAAATATCCGACATTTAGCAGATTGTATTGAGCCATAAAAGGTTTGTTTCCATCACAAAATGACACCTGCAGCAGACGCTGAGTTTGATCATGTAAGGATTGGATCATTAGACTTTCTCAGAAAAATGTTATTCGAAAATCTATTCAACTTTTTTTTTTATCTTGACGAGATCAGAGTTTGAGAAGAATTAGATTGTTTAGAAGTGTAAACTGTAAGATAGTTTTTTGATTGGAGAAACATCTCAGATTGAGTAAAGTCTCCTTCAGTTGCAAGGTTTGAAACATGAAATCTGTTTGACAAAAGACCAGATGGTCCATTTCAGATATTAATTCCTCCTTATATGACATACTCTATCGCAAAGCAGTTTGTAGTAATTAAAAATAACTGAGTCACCAATTTAAATATTGGCTTAAAATTGGTATAAAAACAATCACACAGTAAAAAGTGATTTCTCCTTATGTAGCAATTCTGTCTGTCTAGCGTTGCTTTAAATTTGGACCAGACATAAGAATGTGTAGAAAACAGACAATCGGAACTACTCGGGTATTTCCGTGAGCTGTGAAATACACCTCGGATATAAGTGTAGGGTTTCAATTTTTCGGGTAAATTGGCATCCGCCGATGAACACCTTTTCTAAGCATGCATGTTAAGTAGTTCAATGTGTATGGAAGTGTTGGACATCCTTTTTAATCACTTTTGATCAGTTACTCATACCAAATGGCGAACGTGTTGTTGTGACATGTATACTTGTTTCCTCAATCAAATCTAACGACTTTTTGGATTTTACATTCAAGATCTATTTTTAGAAACGAAAGAAAGTGACGTCATTCTCGCGGGAAACAATATGGCGTCATCCCTATTATTTCAGAGGTGTTTTCTATTGGATAAACCCGATGTGTTCAGATTGGAAAACAGGCTGCCAACAAGATGGGCTGATGCCCCTTTCTCGGAAATAACTCCGAGACACTTGTTTGTAAGTAAAACAAATCTTCTCATCTGTCACATAACAAAACTGCTCAAAATCATAACCTCAGAATGTTATATCAGACAAATACCTATTCTGTAAGTGGTCACGAATTAGTAGAAACTAACTTACACACAGTGGGTTGAGATATGACTTCTGTCACTTCAAACAGTCTTATTAGGCTTTTTAACTTGACAAGAATTTATGTTCTCTTGTTAGCTCCTTGGCCAGAATGATAGATTTAATTAAGTTCTTTCTTGGTTATCTTTAGAATTTCCCTTAAACAAATCAATTAAAATTCCTAGACAGCAGCTGATTCATACCAAAAGAATTCAAAAAAGTTGTGAAAGAATATGATTCTTAATAAAACAAGAGGGCCATAATGGCCCTTTATCGCTCACCTGAGTTCTGTTTGAAAAAGAGGTATATTTAAGACAGAGTGGTTGGTATGTTTCAAACTCTTCTAAGTGCTAATTGCATTGAATACTCTAAGCCAATGCTCTTGCTTGTTAACATTTTTTTATATTGACCCCACATGACCCAGTTTCAAACTTGGCCAACATTTTTATTGAGACAATCATTCCTACCAACTTTCATCAAAATTGGACCATAAATGTGGCCTCTAGAGTGTTCACAAGCTTTTTAAATTATTTGACCTAGTGACCTAGTTTTTGACCCCACGTGAACCAGTTTCAAACTTGGCCAAGATTTCATTAAGACCATCATTCTGATGAACTTTCATCAAAATTGGAACATAAATGTGGCCTCTAGAGTGTTCACAAACTTTTTAAATTATTTGACCTAGTGACCTAGTTTTTGACCCCACATGACCCAGTTTCGAACATGGCCAAGATTTTATTGAGACAATCATTCTGACCAATTTTGATAAAAATTGGACCATAATTGTGGTCTCTAGAGTGTTCACAAGCTTTTTAAATTATTTGACCTAGTGACCTAGTTATTGACCCCACATGACCCAGTTTCGAACTTGGCCAAGATTTTATTGAGACAATCATTCTGACCAACTTTCATCAAAATTGGACCATAAATGTGGCCTCTAGAGTGTTCACAAACTTCTTAAATTATTTGACCTAGTGACCTAGATTTTGACCCCAAATGACCCAGTTTCGAACTTGGCCAAGATTTTATTGAGACAATCATTCTGACCAACTTTCATCAAAATTGGACCAAAAATGTGGCCTCTAGAGTGTTCACAAACTTTTTAAATTATTTGACCTAGTGACCTAGTTTTTGACCCCACATGACCCAGTTTCGAACTTGGCCAAGATTTTATTGAGACAATCATTCTGACCAATTTTGATAAAAATTGGATCATAAATGTAGCCTCTAGAGTGTTCACAAGCAATTGTTGACACACGCACGGACGACGGACATCTCGGTATCACAAAAGCTCACCTTGAGCACTACGTGCTCAGGTGAGCTAAAAAAAAAACCCTCTCCTTTGGACATAATTTCCAAACAATTTTTTGTTCATGTGTTCTTGAACCCTTCACAAGGGAATCATTCTTAATGCATTGTATGAAGGCTGTTTATTCTGATATCTTCTTGGTCTTCGTGTATGCTAAATTAGAAATAATCAAACTGTTGAATAGCTGTATGTTTACTACAGAATAAATCTATTTTATCACATGTTTATCTAAAGAGAAAATGTTCATCAACTTGTTCTCCCAAAGCGCTTTTGGCTTATCAGTAAATTGGGTAACTGCACAGTTAGTGATCTAACTTTTTATCTGGTTTTAAAAGCTTTTGGCACGGCCACGAGGCTTAAATAATTATTTCTAATGAAAACTGTGCAAGAATGTATAGAATATCCATGGGTCCAACAATGCTTATCTTAATTCTAACCGTTTTAAGATTCTTTTCTTAAAGTCAATTAAATTAACTCATTGCCCCAAAAGAAATATTTTAACTGGTCCAAATTGAACGCAACAGAACACAGAGCAAAAACCAAACCAAACAAAACAAATATGAATTTTCTTTATTTGATGATATCCAGTAGAGACATTCTTGGCAAAAAGAGAACAATTCATCCTTTTGTCACCGATGTTTCCAAAGACTTCTGCATCAGATGTTGTGAAGTTTTGTTTTATGTTGAGGTTAGGAAAAACTTTTGGCCGAGCACAAACAGCTGTGCCCAAACTGAAACACAATTGAAGCGTCATAAAAAATCAAATAGATTAAACATGCAACTTACTCCATCATTCATTTGACTTATCTTTTAACCCTTTCCCAAACAATAACATCATTTGACGACTTTGTTGCAGACGACTTTAGAAAGCATTGTGGGAAAAGGAGAAAATGCTCATAAAGAGCAATTTTTCCTTTTCCCACAAGGTTTTCTGCTCTTTCTGTAGAATAATGTTCAATTTCATCACATTTTGAAATGCCATCTGCACACTCTTTCAATTTGGAACAGTCAAAAATTTGTTGTTTGGGAAAGGGTTAAATCATAAAACATCTTCCAAATGAGCTCTTTAACAGTGTTGAAATACAAAATGTTCATCATGAGAAGGGGTCCTGCATGGCTCAGTGGTGAAGTTGGTGGACTCAGAACTAGGGAACTCTAGTTTGAGTTCCCACTGACACCTCTGGTTTTGTGGGTGTGACCTTTGGCAAGTCGCTTAAGATCCCCAGCCTTATAGAAGTACTATTCAATCCAGGAAAGCGGTTACATAACTGAAAATTTGTTGATCAGGCTTTAAGCACCATACTAATGAATACACCATCATGAGAAAATTGTAATTTTTCAAACGCAAGGAAGGGAACACCCAGTACAAGATCTCAAATTTCAGAGAGACAACACTCAACTATTAAAAATACATTAATAAACCAGCCTCTGTACAAAACTATTAAATTTATTACTACATGGTGGCAAACTGTGATATTCGTGATGTTTCTTATCCTTATCTGCTTTTGTAACATTATTTTTCAATCTGGGCCTCCGTTATCAGTCGAACTGTGATGTAACATTTGCATGGTAAAACAAAACTCACAGAAACACTGTGAGATGGGTGTTTTAGGAGGGAAATCATGGTGCTCTCAGATAGGGATGTTCCTTAATGAAACTGATAAGCCCCATGGAACATTGATAATTAAAATTAGAGTTTTACCCCTCCACTATTCCAAACACATATACTGGCATTAATCCTATACAATCTAACTTGTCTTAAGCAACCACAGTTTTAAGCAGCCAACCTGCCTTAAACCATAAACAACCACTACACAAAATCCCATTGTTAGATTTATAGTGTAAATCAACTTGTGTTAAGCAGCCAACCTGTTTTAAACAGCCAATATACTCTGTCCCATAGGCTGGCCTCTTAACACAAGTTTGACTGTACCTGATATGGAAGTTTCATAACTGATCTATCATAGGATCACCAGGCAAAAGGGATGAAATATGAAAACATGTTTTTGAGATACTAAGAAGAAATCACCATGAAAAAAGCAGAAGTTGCTGCTTTCAAAGTTTATTCTTAGTTTAAACATATCTAACCTTCATCTAACATCAATTGTGAAACAAAATTTTACAACTTAGATTAAGCCCTCTTTATTCTGCTTCCTAGGTACATGACCAGTACTCACACTGAATATTGAAAGGTCCGAAGGCATATTACGCAACTCACAAAATTTGAACTAACGACCAGAGGCTGACCATCTACCCCTTGATCACATCTTTCACAAGTTCTTTCATCCTAGCAATTGTTTCTTGACTTCTCTGCTGTAGGTGAACTCACACAAATATACACTTATATTAAGGGTTCAATTCAAGACTATAGAAAGCTCTTCATTAACATGAAGGATAATACAATAGAGGGATCATCATACAATACTATAATCGGTTCTTCACAAACATAAAGCACTTACTGAATTCTTGTATTGAACTCTCAATTTGTTCCATTCCATGGTTAAAATGATACTTAACCCAAAACAACCAAATGCCTTCTTAGGGTATAGGGTGGTTGAACAGATTAATAATGATCAACAACAGTTATCTTGAAACAAGTAACAGGATAACAGCAAAATGGAGAATGCTTTTAGTGCCTGATATAAAGCTTTCTGAATATCTTGCATGTCTGTCATCATAGTAATCTTCATTTGTTAGGTTTACCGTTTTTCCTTTCAAATAAATAAATAAAACGAAAACAAGCAACACACGCCAACATTCTTCTTCAGGAAAATGCTGAATCCTTCCTCCATCAATACAAAAACACTGTATTGAAAATATAATAGAAAGCAAGGTTAAGTATTTTCTTTGAACATAACATAATTTTATTCTCCGTATGACTTTAGGAAGTGCTTCACTTGAGTGTAGAACTTAAAGGCACATCGAAGGAGAGGAGTACAAATAAATTACTGAAAAAATATATGGAGTTCTTTTATTATGTTCATAAAAGTCATGAAAATTAGTTTAGGAATGCATTGAGACCGTATTAAATAGACTCATTTAATTAAGGTTATATTGTGCTTGAAATGTAGTAGTCTCCATTTCAATCATGTTTATCAACAACCTGTTTGTTTACTTATTCGAAATAACAAATTCTGATTGGTCAGTTCAAACATTTGTGTATCAACCGTCAAGGTCAGGGGTGAAGAATCACACAATTAAACTGGTTAATCTGGGTTAATTCTTATTGGCTTTCTCATTTAAGTTGTGCTGATGGGTTTTTTGGTGATAACTATTTGAATGTGACCAAAAGTTTACCAGCTAATATAATTTTTTATGGCATTAATCTCCTTTTATGTGCCTTTAACTCTTATGAGATACAGGATGTTGAGACAACTCAAAATCGAAATCAGCAGCAGAACACGAGCAAATAGTACAAAACCGGGCAGTCATCTGAAGTGCCTTGGTAGCCATTAGTATTGGTGTACTTATGGCTTACAGGTCTAAGGTTTGAGCCCAAACTACGCCAATGGTTACATAGGTGGGTCCTTTGATAAGTGTCTTCAGAGTCCTAGGGCTGGCGAGTCCGAAAAAAGGCTAAAACATAACTGTAAAACGATTGACATGGTGTTAAACCCAAATCAAAATGAAAACTTAAGAAAACTTCTTATCTCATTTTATATCAATTTTATAAGACTTTAGTGTAAATGTGTAAGCTCTAGCAGGTTGGTGAGGAAGCAGGCAAAAAAGCTGTTAGCTATTTTTGTACACATAGGTACCTTCCATTCAGTTTATCACTTCCCGTGTCACAACAAACACGTCTAATGGCCATTTTGTTTTTGATGAAAATAAATGGGAAACTTTCTTCCCAAATTGCCACTTAACACATAAAACAAAGTCAGCCAACAGAAATATTTGTACCTGAAATCTTTCTTTACTGAAATTGTTGCTTTTTCGAAACTCTTCTAACAAACTGAACCATTCCTTTCAGTACATATGTATAATATTTAAATGGTTGCCAAATACGCATCACTTAAAACATTTCTGAAATATTTTGAAAGTTGTGCATCTGTTTTACCTTGCTAACATATTTCAAACTAATGGTTTAACCCTTTCTCAAACAACAAATTTTAGACTGTATCAAATTGAAAGGGTCTGCAGACGACATATCAAAATGTGTTGAAATTGGAAAATAATCCTCTGATAGGGCAGAAAACATTGTGGGAAAAGGAAAAATTGCTCGTTACGAGCAATTTCTCCTTTTCCCACAATGTTTTCTAAGGCCGTCTGCAACAAAGTGGTCAAATGCCGTTATTGTTTGGGAAAGGGTTAAGTAACTTGTCAATGTAACAAGGAACTGGAGCCGGAAAGGGGGAAATATGATATGTCTTCATTTCAGAGTTTTAAAACCATTATGACAAAAGGAAACCATAGTCATTGTAAGCAACATCAGAGCGGTTATAACAGTGTTAATTTTAGAAATGAAAGTTATTGTGTCCTTTTGGACACATATCTTTTAAAACTATGTGTCCAAGGGCAAAACTATGTGTCCAAGTACCAATGATCCAAGCTATAAGATCATGTCAAATAGTACAACACTTGTCATTAATGATAATCTTAGCCTAAATGACTCAAAACAATGCAGATTTGATAGAAAGAAAGCATGAGACAGCATGCATTATGATGTTTACTACATTGTAAACATTACTTGTGCTGATGAGACTGCTTCCAGCTGGACACATATCTTTAGAAATGATGTGTCCCCAGCAATTTTTATGTGTAGCATAGGCGTAGGAGCCCGGGTAAAGTGTCATTGCTGATATAATGTTCATTGAGGTGATTTAGTGCCGAAACATCGGCTGGTTCTGTTCTCAACGATCTATTCCCAATGAACCGAATTCGAAAAAAATATCGTGTGTCGTCGCAGATTTCTCCGGGTTGACTGGACCGATGTTGTTGAGAGAGGTATCATTGGACACAGAAATCATTTGGCTATGCGGGACATATAGAGAATTGACAGACTAGCAATCGTATAAAAAATTACGGACTGATAAGCGCGGAACGTCAGAACTGGTTTCTCTTTGAAGTTGTTTCCCTTGTGTATATATAGTCTTAATACAGGTATTATGATCTATACCCCTGTGTCCTCATCTGAAGTTGGCCCCCCAATGTTGAAATCGCTCCTACGCCTATGTGTATATGACGCAGGACGCAGAGGTAAAATTATCACTGCGATAATATTCAAATTATGGGTACTCATCTTTAAGACGGATTACAGTCAATGTGGTTAAATGGGTTATTGTTCCCAGGTGAAAGGAATCATGAATACTACAAGCTCAGGATAGAAAAAATTTGAAAAGGTTGAACTTAATTCTCATTGCATTGCACTTGCTGGGTTCATTATGGCACATGTATGAGAGAAATTTGTACAAGTTGAAAATCATCGAGTTCATGCTAATCTATATACAAAACCCCAGGAAAACATTACTGAGCCATTGCTTGTCCATTAGCATTGTTTAACCCCTTACTCCATTTTACCTCACTTTGAAACATTTTCTCTAAAACTTGTTGGAAGCAACTACGACAAAATGATAAACTGCTCAAATAGTTATTTGCACAATCATTCTTACCAAAATCAATATCAGAAATGCATTTTTCATATACTTCATTGTCTTCAGCTGTTGCTTTCAATTCATAATGAACATAAAATTGAATGTTACACTTTTATCATGTTCACTGTCACTTTTTAAATCAACCTATAGTCTTAAACCATATTTCTTCATTTCCGAATGTTTTACGAAAAGAAAAAGTTTAACAGTCTTCTGCAGCAAGTCTAAAGAGAGCCAACTAACACCTAATGCGGCTGCGCATCAAATAAGTGTTATTAATATCAAGGGATAATCTCCGACCACGTTCAAATCTTCTTTCATTCTTACCCTTATAGTGCTAGAACTGACTTTGTCCTTGTGCAAACAGGTTAGATCACAGGCCAGCCGCCAAGTAAATTGGCGACTGGCCTGCGATCTAACCTGTTTGCTACTCTGAGCATCTTTCCCAATCAAAATTAAGCAGATATTTAAGGTTTTGGAAAGCAGACGGCACATATATATATTTTTAGAAAATTACCCAGCATTCTAACTAATGAACAAATAGTATGAAGGAACTGGATCAAAGTGTCAGAAGTATGGTTTTACATATCATTCAATTATTCTTTCATCTAACAGCAAAGCTTATCATTTTTTATACCTCAGAAATCCTAAAATTCCTTCACTTTTTCTCTTCATTCTTTAGCGAGGGAAGTAAATAAAAAAAAAACCATTGAAATCTTATTGTTTCAGTAACCTGTTTTCTTTTAAACTCCCAACATCTCCAATTCCTCCGCTTTCTTCACTTTTTCTTTTCCTTCTTTAGCAAGAGAAGTAAATAAAAAATAAATAAAACCTTTTTGTTTCAGAAAACTAATTTCCTTTTTACGCCCAAAATCCGGAAATTCCTCTTCCAGTTTTTGCTAGCACTATTTAGGGAGGGATGGTATGAAGGTATTAAAAAACGTAGAAATCTTGGTGTTTCAGAAGCTTGCCTCCCTGTCAGTTTCAGCTGTCCTGCTATTCATGTTTCAACACATTGAGCTGTTAAAGGCATGTGTTTGTACAAATAGAGGTTCTAAGCATCTTCCTTGCATGACAGACTGATTATCGACAAGAAAATAACCCGAAAATGCCAGTCACTCACAATTTTTTTCTTCTTCAGGGTTTTCATTCTGTCTTGAAAATTACGGGTTTTTGTATTACTTTGGATGATAACGATTATTGGAATGATGTAAACCATTTTACCACTTAGATTTCATGTTACAAATCTTAAAATCAATAAAACTGGAAAGAAGGGATTTTGCGACGACTCCAAATTGAAAGCAGCAGCAGACGGCAAAGAATCCAATGAATTAAATATGTTTTTTTAAGATAGTGGATAAAACCTTAGGGACAAAAGGATAGATTGCTCATTTTAGCAATTTATCCTTTTCTCACAATAGTTAAATAATCATATGATTCCTGAAGAAGAGGCTTGTAAGTGAAGTCTTACGGAGTAATAGGTTTAAGAAGAAATACTGTGCGGGGGTTTCAATAAAAACGAAACAAATAGCCAGCAACAACGTTTTGTTGTGAGAGAGTGAGATATAGTCCTGCACTTGTTTCGAGGAATTACCTCACCCAGAATTATGTTCACAATTACGTGGATAGTGATCATAATGGAAAACGTCACTTGCGAATTAAGATAATTTATTTTGATTAGTTTTTGCTACTTCTGCAGCAGAGATACTTGTGTTGAGTCTGTGTTACCATAGACAGTTTATTTGCTTGTCTATCGTCAGGCTGGCTAATACTTTCAGATCCCCGAGATAAAGAACCACCTTTATCCCAGTACCTCAATCTAAATAACGAGAGTTGGCCGAATTGAAAGTGACAGCATACGATAATAGTGACAAAAAAAGACAGGAAAAAATGCTTAGCAAGATTCCTCAACAATCTATTGTGAGTGTGTCAAATTTTATTAAGTGAAATTAAATATGCTGTTAGAACCATATTTCATAATATATCACTTACCACCTTTGTTCCAGAAGACTCTAGAAACCATTGCAAAAAAATGATTATTTACTCTTACTGAGTTATCTATACATTTGTCACAATGGTTTCAATACAATATCAGCATTAAAGTGCATTTCTTTCTTTCTATGTTTGTCATTTGCTGATGCATTCAATATGGATCGTTCACAAATTACCTCATGGGGGAATAGGTAAGACCACTATCACATGAAAATTTATCGTAAAGGTTAAAAACATGCAAATTACAGTTGAAAATTGCTATTATTCTAACTGGTACATAAACACTTGACATAGTATCTTTATTTTTCTGTTTATTTGTGGTGGTTTAACATAGTCAACAGTCTTTCAGTTCTGTTACAATGCCTGGCCTAAAATGATGAAGGAACATCCCAAACTTGACTGTCCATAGGAGCTGGTCAAGCCAGGAAGAACCATCATCATCCATTAAGTCATCCAGGAGACTAAAACCCTTAGAATGCTGGGTAATTTTCTTATAATATAATTTTGTGTTGCCTTCTTTCCAAAACCTCAAAAAACTGCTTAATCTTGATGATGAAAAATACTCAGAGTAGCAAACAAGCTAGATCACAGACCAGCCACCAATTTACTTGGCGGCTGGCCTGTGATCTAATCTCTTAGCTACAGCATGAAGTTGGTTCCAGCACTATAAGGGTTAACCTTCCTTACAAATCCAAATGCAGTCACCAGGGGCCCGTTTTACTAAACAACTTACGGAAAATGTTTGCGTAAGTCAAAATTGATTAACATGGATAATATCTTCAAAGAACGTACAATATTGCAATGTGACACATCATTGGAAGCGTCTCGGAGAGACGCTTCCAATGGTGTGTTACTTTGCAATATTGCTTTGCCAAATATTGAAATAAAAGGACTTGTTGTTTTAGACTTACGCAAATCTTAAGCGTAAACTGTTTAGTAAAACGGGCCCCAGGACTTGAATCCATGTGGAGAGGGGCCATGTTATTTTCAGTTCTGCACTCTATCCTATAAGCCAAGGAGGCCCAAAATGTATCTGTGGCGCACAACACTTAGCCTAAACCTTATGATAACTAAAACTATTAAGTAGTTATATTCCTGTCAAAGAAGAAAGGGAAAAACTCGTCAAAAATGACTAAGAGGCAGAGTTACCTATTAGCAGTTAATAAATCAGGAGCTAAATCTTTCCCTTCAGAATTTGTGACTAGTCTAGATAAAGAGAAACACCTGAAAATATCTTAACCCTTATATAGTGCTCAAAGCAACTTTATGCAAACAGGTTAGATCCAGGCCAGCCGCCATGGAAATTGGCGGCTGATCTGTGATCTAACCTGTTTGCTACTCTGAGTATCAGATATTTAAGGTTTTGGAAAGCAGATGACACTAGTATCTATTTTAGATAATTACCCAGCATTCCAAGGGTTAAAAGATGATTTCTATAACTTTGATGCATAGGTTATAACAGTTATAATTAAACAGGAATTGCTTGTAATACAAGCAAACATTTCACATAATATAAGCAATTTTGCCAGTTTCTCAAAGTGGTCAATTGTATCTTATAAATATGCTGTTATGATTGAGGCAGTTTGGCAAGAAGTAAAGGAATAACCCCAAGTCCATATATCAGCCTCGTTGTACACTTGTTGTCGGGTTGAAATTTGGAATCTGTCGAAGTAATGGGGGTCTTGCTAGGAATGCTGGCGTAATGTTTTATCATTTTTTCACCTGAAAAATTGTTGGTGATTAGTCAAATGTGCCTCGGCCCTCATTAGTCAGGTCGTCAATCCAAATTACTGAATGTTGTCTGATCTACCAAAGGTGAAGTTGCAAAATCCTTCATGAAAAAGAAGGAATGCCTGTTGCAACACACCTGGTAAAGTCCTTAAAAAACAACATGGTGTCAATAGCATCAATTGCTCATAATGGGCATAATGGTTAATACCAAATGCAAACAACATGTTTCATTTATCTTTTTATTCATGTTATCTGCTGTGACTTTTATTAGAATCTGGAGTTTCAAATTACAATATGGGAGAATGGCTAATAACCCTTTCCGAAATATTAAATTTTCGACTGTCCTAAATTGAAAGACTGCAGACGACATTTCAAAATTTGATGAAATTGGAAAATAATCTTCTGATAGGGCAGAAAACATTGTGGGAAAAGGAAAAATTGCTCGTCACGAGCAATTTCTCCTTTCCCACAATGATTTCTATAGTCGTCTGCAACAAAGTCGTCAAATGACGTTATTGTTTGGGAAAGGGTTAAACAGAAACTTAGCATGATGCTCTCTATCTTGCAGCTTGTTATGACATCAAAATGTGACATACATATTAACAGTCTGTCATTCAACTGTAGATATTGTGTTTGAAACCTGCTGAGTGAGCTCTCCCGCTCTTTGCATGATAACATGTTCCATGTCTCCATCTGACGTATTATAACCTAAAACAATACCACATTACAAGTTGCTGGAACTTGGGGAAGCATATCAGTGGTGGCGAGTTCAATTGTCTGTATTGCCCAGCTTGTACAAAAGCTTTCAGCGACAAGTGATATTTTACTGAACTTTTCTGGATAACTTTTATATGGACAAGTGCAGAAAAGGTTTTGACATCTATGGACAAGTAAATCAAAATTGGATTTTGCAACCCCTGCATATGGCTTTCAAATGAAATTATTTCTTTGAAAAAGTCAATATCGAGGGTTGAATGCAAGACTATAGTAAGTGCTTCATGTTTGTGAAGCACTTTCTATAGCCTTGCATTGAAGCATGGATATGATATAATGATTTAATTGAAAATATCATTGTTGGTGACATAAAACACAGGTGGATTTAAGCTTAAGATCAAAGGCCCCGGGATACAGTGACGGAACTACTTCTTCAATACAAATCAGTGGGCATTCTCACGGACATTAGCACAATATCACATCAGAGAGCAACAGATAAGAGGGGAAATACCACACCTTACCCTGATATTTCTAATCAAAACCCTTTGATGTAGGTACTTGCATAGCTTATTTTTGTGTTAGATAAAAGGGCCATGTAAAAGTTGCCTTCCAAGTTGGAAATTTCTTTCAAATCACGCAGTTTTATCAAAACTTGAAAGTCACACCAGCTTTTTGATTTTCCGATTCAACTATTTCAGCCATAAAACTTCCCAAAATTAACAGGCCTAGGTCCCTTCCCAATTCAAGGAAAAAAAGACCTGACTTGTGATAATAGACTGAATAGGAAATTTTTGATAAGTAGAAAGAACAAAGGATTCAGCCATATATGAACAATATATTGTTTTGACTCCCTTTAACTCCATAAAAGCTTGCTTTGAACCATCTACTGCAGAAGTTTTCCTAAACCACTGTGACAAAATGATAAATTGCTTGTGGTTTCTTCTCAACATCACAGAAGAAATGTACAGTGGACCCGCGATAATCCGAACGTCGTTTATCCGGAATATTCACCATCCGAACAGAATTTTGAGGGAACGGATCTTACCTTCATCAATTTAACTGTTTAATGCGGAAAATCCGCGTTCTGGAACCGGACAAAAATATTCGGGAACCAACAGTCACTTTTCATAGTATATGCGTATGGCTAGTCCGGAAACCAGTAAAATCGTTTATTTTGCGGTTACAGTTGCGAATGAAGGGACCGGTCTTCTGTTGTAAACGGCATTCACACGTTTTGCAAACTGTCACGTATGCTTGACCATAACATGTCACCTAGTGTAGTGTACTGGAAGGTGTTGATTGTTTGTTAATCGGTCATTCTGTCAGTTGATTGGTCTTACATTATTGTAATTACGGTCGCATGTCGATAGTTGAGTTTGTAAAAGGTGTTGATTGGCTGATTGGCTGCTTAGACAGCGATCGGGAGACAATGTCTGGCAATCATTTTCAATTATTACTCAATCGATATGCTCCTTTTCCCTAGAAATAAACTCTCGACAATCCCTACCTATCTCATTTCTCGATATTGAAATAAGAAGATACAACTTGAAGATGTCTACACCTACAGCCAAACGAAGACAGTTCTTTTCAGAGCTATATTAAGGAATTTTAACTTCTCGAAAGACATCGCTTCAAATTGTCATTTTTTTTAAAAATCCGTTTTGACCAAATAAACACTTCCTTAACACACTTTATATTTCCCTAAAAAAAAATAGTTGTGTATTTCTTACTTCATAGTAATGATCATGATACACCGACACCGTGTAAAGGTAAACATTTCGCTGTAACTCGCATATTCTTTATTCCGGAAAATTCGTTAATACGAACATTTCTCCTGGGAACGAAAGTGTTCGGATAAACGGGGGTCCACTGTATATTTTAATGCATTTGGTTTATTGACGATGATTGAACATATCTAAATTGCTCATGTTTATTTATCCCAGAGCAAAAATCTCTGATATCTAATTATTGACATACATTACTGTTCATTACTCCCAGAGCACATATCTCTGAGTCAGTTCCTTTAAGTAATTAGTAAGATGAGTATATCTTCCACTAATCAGTGCACCGCTATCCTATAACAGACTGTTATCCAAACACTAATTTACCACTAATGAAGACTAATTGATTTAATTGACCAAGTATCACACCTAATGTACAACACAATAACTTGAGACCCACCCATATAGAACATTATAAGGTCTCCATGGACTTAACCTATAATTGAACTTATCTACTGAGGACTAATTGTCTTAATTGGCCTCTTTAACTTATAAATATCCTTATACAACCCATGCAAAGGATTCAACAACTGTATTTATAGATTATTTTTTTCACAGACAGACATAAATGAAAAATGGCTATTCATGAATACAAAGCTGTTCTATAACATGTTTGTCAGGTTATTCTTGGACATGAACATGTCCATGAATACATTCATGAACAGGTTCTTGATAACCATGGACATGTTCTTGAAATTCATTGTGTTCATAAACGACCATTTTTCATTTATGTGTGTCCTCGTACTTCATGAACATAGTTCTTGAATCCTTTGGAGGGGAGGTGCCATAACATGTACAGCTGAACCAGACCAAAGATATTCTTAATTTTGTATTAGATATTGTTGGCCATTTTAGCAGCTATGATATAAGTATAATAACGCTATCAAAAGTCAAAATTTCTTCACTGTATAAAGTAGATATAGCCTGTGTT
Organism: Cerastoderma edule; assembly: GCA_947846245.1. NCBI lineage: Eukaryota > Metazoa > Mollusca > Bivalvia > Cardiida > Cardiidae > Cerastoderma > Cerastoderma edule. Next base: position 24,271,258 of record OX401415.1, read on the forward strand.
TTGAGAAAATGGAATGACTCCTTTGATATTATAGTTTTGTGTGAAAGAAGAAAGTATAGTTTAGAACATTGATCCATTTTCCAGCTTCTTAAACTAGCAACTCGAACATTGTGTTTTGAAAACAAAAACTTAAAATCATCTTAAAAATATTTCACAAAAAGTAAATTCTCAATGTCACTGTATCAAACAGTTTTCCTGATAATTATCAAGAGATTATCAGTTCAAGACTAACGTTAGACAGAAACAAGTGCAAAGAAGTTCTTATTGAGGGTTCAGTGCAAGACTATAGTAAGTGCTTCATAAACATAAAGCACTTACTTTAGTATTGCATTGAACCCTCGTTATGATGTTTGGTGAAGGGAACACCTTTCAAAAAGCCAACATATGTTGTTCTGAGGGTAAAATGTTTCTCTTGTAAAGCTGTTCAAATGGTGGTTCTCTGTTTTCATAAATAAACTAATCATGTTCATCCCTAATTTACAAAAATATCCTTTATTTATTCAGGTGATAATCTCAAATGCCCAAAATTTGATACATGGAAAAGTCCGCCTCTGTTGTGATAACCCATTTTACTCAGACTTTGAAACCATTCCAAATTGATGGCATCAGCAGACGGGAAAATTGACCCTTAGAATGCCGGGTAATTTTTCTAAAAATAGATTTTTGTGTCATCTGCTTTCCAGAATCGTAAATATCTGCATAATTTTCGTGAGGAAAGATACCCATAGTAGCAAACAGGTTTTATCACAGGCCAGTCTCCAATTTACTTGGCGGCTGGCCTGGATCCAACCTGTTTGCATTAAGCATGAAGTCGGTTACAGCACTGTAAGGGTTAAATGTCCTTTACTGCTGAAGGTTTTAAAGTTTTCAATACAAAGGAAATGATAAACATGATCAAAAATGCGAAAATGCTCATGTTAGCAGCAACTTCTCTTTTCAACACACTCCTTTTCCCCATGCAAAAGGCAACAAAACTCAATTCTATCTTAAACCTAATTTAAAATCACTGTGACAAAAGAGTACAGTGCCCCATGGGCACAATTCATCGTTTTGTAACATGGATTTCTATCCAATATTCATAAGAAAATAAGTTTTTTGTTGCTATTTGAATTTAGACAAATCACAAATGCTGATATCTCTGAATGAGTAAAAGGAAACCCTGATCTTCTTTGACAACACCTCAATTTTCGCTATCTTTGATTTTCAAGTAGATATGACAAATAGAACGAAAGCAGCCCAAATAAAATAAACAAAACCTAAAATTGGCAAGAAAAAAGGAACATAACCCAAATTTTCTAACATATGGAGGGTTCTGAAATACTCTTATCTGTTGTCTAAGAAAGCAATAAACACTTATTTCTGAGAGTTAACAAGCATTATAATCGTGTTTTATCTGGATTAAGTATGAAAATACATGTTGTATTGCTCTTTAGCCTTTAATGGTATCATTTGATGATCCATATTTAAAATCATAATCATTTTCTATTTAAGAGACATAATGTATTAAAATCTTTTCTAAGCTGTGAGACAGTCGAAACCTCATTCAATCTAAAGCAAATGACATTGTTTAATGGCAGCACAGGGATTAATAGGTGAAACTCTTTCACAAGGGTCTTGACTCTTCTTGGCATATGGTCTCATATTAAGTTTCACCACAAAAGAGAAAATGGCTTGTATTAAGTATCCTGTCTTATTAACATTTTACCTATTTAACTGAAAATTGTAGTCCAAAAGAAAGAGAGAATTAATCAAATGTCATGGTAAAATATTTGCACAAAAACATCAAAAGTCAATTTTTTTTTTTTAAATAGTTGAAACAATAGGAAGTATGCATTCTCCTTTTGTCACAGTTTGCTTCTATTTAAGAATACAGATTAAATTCACATTATACATCTCAGATGCTAATCGCACACATTTTACCAAAGTTATTCATCAATAAAGAAAACTTGTACAGAACAGATGGGCAGGCCGATTCTCTTCCTATATTTCGAAACTCTTCTCTGATAATTATCAAAACAATACCACTGTTCTTGCCAGAAATAGCAGCAGAAATGTCAATTATATTTTCTATCTGTGTTCTAATCCATTCCCAGAAACACGAAATCTGCCTGCAGACGGCCTTGATAACATCCATATGCCAAATGGAATAACGTATAGAAATCCTCCATAAAACATTAATGAAAATAAGAATAAAAGAAAAATCTATTTCAGTTTTGTATAGCACACTCTTTCTTATATTAGGACAGTTTCAATATTAAATAATTTATTTTGCCCTTTTTCAAAGTCATTTCTTGCTTCTTTGACACTGGACTCAATGTCGTCTGCTGTAAATAATAAACTCAGAACTAGGCAAAAAAGTTTATAAAAATTTCAAGAATAACAAACATAGATTGAATCAAAGGCCTGAAAGGCCAGACTGCGTCGCAGTGGAATTGTATTCCTTAGTCTGAAGGACTGTTTGTGTGTTTGAATTTAAAAAATATCTAGAAGATAAAATGCAGATAAACCATACAACTCTGTTGTATATCTTATTTATTAAAGAAAGAACAACTGTAAATATAAACAATGTGCAAATGCTTTTAAATGTATTCTATGAAAAACGTAATAAAAAATAAGTAAGAAATTAACTACAGTATTAAGTTTTTGTACGATGAGACATAACAAGAGACCCATGAAGTCCTGAAATACTGACTAAATTTTCATCGATATTGACAATCTGATAAAAGTTGGTAAAGATTTCAAGAACATAATTCAACTCTTTACGTCCATCACCATCTCTTGCATGTGAATCAAAAATGAAAAAAAATCCAAATGATAACAAATTGCTTTTGCATTTCCCTTACATATAAATATGCTGTACTGAAATTCTCCTTGATTGGCAGGCAATCCAACTCCTATAGCCATCTCAAGTTTAACAAGGGCGTAATTGTCTGTGTAATTCGGGTTCATTGCACCACTGTTCGTTTTCTTTACTTTGCATACAAAATACTCACTAGACAAACAAATGTAGGGAGACAAGTCATGTACTTCAAGAAACTCAACTGGGTTGTTGTTATATTTTCTTATATCAATATACAAATCATCTCCTGCAATCAAAACTTGATCCAAATCATAATTCCTCCAAGAAAACTTATCAAATGGATGTGTAAAAAGTGTGGTACACACTGCTTACCTCTTGACAACACACTAAACATCTCATTACCCTGGTGGATGTTTCCCTAAATAGGAAATTCATTCAACATTTTGTTAATCTGACTTTCTGGCCCAGGATTCGTTTCGACATCACCACAAATCATCAAAAGTAACATAATAAGTAAGAGGTTTCTGTTAGCATGACAGACCATAAATAGCACTAAGATAAAATTTGGTTTACAGTCTGTGTCCTCATCTCCATCAAGTTTACCGGCTTGCAGTCGTAAACAAAAACATCCTATCCTCAACATCCACTGATTAACATTAATCCCCATTTCTTCACATAATATTGCCATGCAACTCAAAACAGTATCTCCCTTCATTTTCAAAAGATGAACAAATCGGAAAGGTTAGTGAATCCACTGTACACGGAGTCAAACTTTTTCAAGCATAACTTAGCACAAGATAGCCGGAAATTCGAAATCTTGAACAATGCCGCTCAGCATGCGCAAACACTAAACGCCCCGGGAAGTGAATAGATAAAACAACATGTCTCTGGATGTAAACATTGAACGTTTGGAAGCGATCATGTAATTTTCCAGACATGAAACCGTATCTCAACTCTAGGACCAAATAGTTGTATCGACTCTAGTATGTTCTCCAGAAATAAAAACAATATACTCCAAGATAACTCCAGACAGTGTGCAGTGCTCACAATTACTTATTACAACGTAAATTCCCCGCAGAAAGGCCCCAACAGGAGTATATATATATTTGTAAACCGAGTGTGTAAGGCCCTGGCAAGAGTATATATAAAGTGAGTGTGTATTGAAGGCAAAATAAGTCCACAGCAAGTATATAAACATGGAACGTTCGAACTTAATCTTCAAGCGATCAAACCATGGATCATATGATTTTTCCTGACAAGACGACCCAATGCTAGAATCAAATATTTGTATCCCATTCCATCGAGAATACCTAAAAAGAATAAACAAACGTTTGAATTCGCCTCTGCGGTTCAACGTGGAAAGTAGTTCCTTGGTATACATGCGCGAGCGCGGGAGTATTCTCCCGCCAAAATTCGCGGAGAACTACTTGATTTTTCCCGCCGAAATCGCGTAGGATTAGTTTTATCTGAGTGATCAGCCCCCGAAGGACAAAGAACGATTCAGATCGATGACTATAAGCAGTCGCGCATACGCGACGCTTAATAAAACCCTTATACAGTCAAACTTGCGATAAGCAGCCACCCAAGGGACAGGGTGAAATTGGCTGCTTAACAGAGGTGGCTGCTTATCGCAAAAATCATCCTATCAAAATTTTGGTGTGACCCTAGGAATTCACCTTCAACATTGGACATGTATATGGACCATACAGAGATTTCTTTTCCTTATATGTTTGGTACTGTAAACCTAACCAATTCACAATCAAATTAAGTGGCCAATCATCCCAATTTCCGATGAAAAATTCCCAAAATGATTGAAATATTTTGATGAAAAAAACATGTTGAAAAATCAAATGACATTTTGGTCTGCTCAACTTAAATAAAAACCTAGCAGTCCATTATTACCTAAGAACCCCATGCGGTAATAAATCACCACCACCAAACTAGCATTTATATACATGTACATCTTCACGGGAAATGTGTGAAATATCGGTCAGTTTTTCTCTTACACAAACTTGCTGCTTGTCCTTTTTCATCTTCCACAAACGCAAGATGAAAGAAAACCCATCCCGCTTTCATTCTTCTTGCAATTTCTTCATGAAAGGAATTTCCCAAACTTGGGACAAGAGTTGCTTCAAAACAAACATCAAAGGGCACAATTTTGTCCTGTAGTCTTTTGATGTTACGTAACGGACTTTACATCTTGATACATTTAGTGGTTTCGTTCAAGGATATTTGATACATGAGACAGAGAAGGGGATTTTGCTTCCTTTGAAAGACCTATTTTTTTGGTTTGACAGATTCCTTTGTTTAGAAATATTTAGGGAGTAAAATAATTGCGAGTTTTATCTGCAGCAAATAAAAGAAAGGGTAACTAGCCAGTTTGTGTACGTGACAAAATCGATAGTTGCATGCGTCTCAGTTTACACCTCCCAATTACACGGGAAGGTTTGATCTTTTACATAAACAACACACTTAGTGGTAAAACTGCCGGTGATCGCCGGCGGTAGTTACAAAATTAATTGACCGCTTATGACAATTGATTTAAAGTTGATTGGGATTAATTAGCCTGGCCGCTGACCGCATCAGAGAGAAGACCGCTTATCAAGGAATTTTAAAGAGTCTAATTGTTTGGGAGGACTTTAAAATGGCCGTTGAACGGAAAAGACCGCTGATCACAAGTGGCCGTAAGCACAAGTTTGACTGTACTAGAATAGTTTGTTATCTTCTTTCACAATATAATCTTATAAACATAGCAAAATACTTCAATCAGTCTTCGATTTTATGATAAATTGTTAAACAAGCAAAAAGTGTTTATCTGCACACAGCCTGCTATTTAAACCTCAAGAATGTTCATGAGTTTCATTAATAAGTTCTCAAACCTTTTTCAGGGGCATACACCAATGGGTTAAAACAGCATTGACTTTTAATTTGAATTCATGTCTATAAATGTTCCAATTTGATGCAATCAAAGAGTAACCAATGAGGGAAAACAAATAATCATTGGCCAGTAATGATTAGAAAATACAGTCAGCAGGTGAACTTAACCCTTTCCCAAACAATAAAGACATTTGACTACTTTGTTGAACACGACTTTAGAAAACATTGTGGGAAAAGGAGAAATTGCTCGTAACAAGCAATTTTTCGTTTTTCCCACAAGGTTTTCTGCTCTATCTGAAGAATATTTTCAATTTCATCACGTTTTGAAATGTCGTCTGCAACCTCTTTCAATTTAGGATAATAAAAAATTTGTTGTTTGGGAAAGGGTTAATCCTTCATCTGTCCAGGCTATCTAGTTTCGTTTTGACCACAACCCTGGAGCAGTCGGTGACCATGATGTATATCAGGAGACAGTTTATTAATGGGTCAATTATGTTCCTGTCAAATGACCCATTTTCCTGTCAGACAAATTGTTTTTTCCCTGTCACCAATCTGGGTGATAATCTTCTTCAGGCAGTTATTCTACCCTTTGCTGAGTATTTAACCTATTACCAAACAATAACGACATTTGACCATTTTGTTGCAGTCGACTCTGGAAAACATTGTTGGAAAGGAAGAAATTGCTCGTTACGAGTAATTTCTCCTTTTCCCACAATGTTTTCTACAACATCAGAAGATTATTTTCCAATTTTATCACATTTTGAAATGTCGTCTGCAATCTCTTTCAATTCGGGACAGTTGAACATTTGGTGTTTGGTAATGGGTTAAAATTACTTGTTTACATAAGACAAAACTTGAATGACAAAATGAAATGTTAAAAACAATACAGTTTTTGTATTGTTGTATGAAATACAATTAAAAATTGGTATTGAAAGCAAATGAATTCAGCAATTGTCAATTTCCCGGTATGTAGAGTCGATATGCCTAAGATCTCAAAATGGTTACAACACTTTGGGATATAAATGCATATTAATTCAATGTATATAGGCTTGAAACCTTTAGTACAGTCAAACTTGTGTTAAGAGGCCAGCCTATGGGACAGAGTTAATTGGCTGTTTAAGACAGGTTGGCTGCTTAACACAAATTGATTTACACTATAAATCTAACAATGGGGCTTTCTTTAGTGGCTGTTTAAGGCAGGTTCGCTGCTTAAAAGGGTGGCTGCTTAACACAAGTTAGACTGTATTTACTTTATTGTTATATGAATGTTTTTGGAGTAAAGGGTTAAACAAGATGAAGCATGTCATTATCAGAAGCTCTGAAGCTCTGTGGTGCTGCTAAGTTTGCGGTTCAGTTATGACAAATCTGCAATCTGCATCATCCTTCCCTGTCATCAAGGTGATTGGTTAGATGCTTTTCAAGCTGCCTGACAATCAGGATGAATTCAAAGCACTCATCAAGGTGTTTTAGATGCTTAATGAAAGCTGCTTTGCGCCATGACAGGCATTATGAAGGTCTTAAGATGGATAAATAGGTCTAAGATAGTTTTTTTGCGAGATATTTTTTTGTCTCTCCTGTTAGGCATGGAGATGTATTGCCATCCGGCATGTTATCAACCCTTTCCTGTGGTTTTGTCTATCACAAACAGAAAGTCTGCATGAGTATCTATCCATAAATCCATAACCAAGGCCATAGACAGAGTGAGTTCTAAACCATCCTTCGCAGGGGAACAGTACTGCATATGCATTCCAAGCATGAATCCTTCACAAAAATTAAGAACCCAGGGTTAAAGGGTTAAATTCTCCAGAATAAAACTAATCTGGAAGTTATGAACTATTTGCAGGAACATTTCCTTTGGGGCTCAAGTTTCCTCACGTTGGAGTCTTAAAGCTGACACTCTGTCAGATAATACCACAGGTCTATGCCACAGACCTATCATGGCAGGCAATAAATTATTGTCTAGTTTTCCAGTATAATGTATGTGCGTTTTTCACTCTACTCCAAGCATTTTACATGTTTTTTGAAATAACATAAACAGGGGGCAAAAAATGTGAACACTTTCCTCCAAGTTAAGTTTTTAACTCATTTATTATACATCAATTGTGGGGGCCTCCGTGGCCTAGTGGTTAGAGTACAGAACTTGAAATCACATGGCCCCTCTCCGCGTGGGTTCAAATCCTGAGAGGGATATGGATTTTCATGAGAGGCAGTCTCCCGACTGACTTACGGAATGCCGATGGTTCTACCCGCCTTGACCAGCCCTAATGGGCAGTTGAGTATGGGGTCTTCCTCCATCATTAAGTGTCGGGCATCGCTACATAACTGAAATAATGTTGATGTGATGTAAAACCCATATAAAAAAAAAAAAAAAATACATCAATTGTGAAACAAGTTCTTGCAACTTAGATTAATCACTCTGGATTCTATTTCCTGGATCATACATAACCAGTATGCATGCTGAATGTGGAATAATGACAGTTTGCAATTCAGATCCCACTTTTCATGGAAGTCAAACCCACGACCCTCATGTCCCTCGATGCTCTATCACTGGACCTATCACTGGACCTCTCTCCTCCACATTAAATTTTTCTCTGTGATCCCAACATCCCTGTTTAAAGCCACTATTTCCAGATTGCATTATGATTTGCAGGCTATTTTTTTTTTTACTGTTGTAACAAAATTATCATCTTAGTTAATTCTTTAGTGTTGTATAGTATAAAGTGTAAGTTGGAGAAGAAGCTTAAAAGGTGTAAACAAATACTATTACTTCATGAAACATATCACATGTCAAATGTGAGTTTTAAAAAGGTTTGAAAACCAAAAGACCAGTGCAAGACAAAACTAACTCCCTTACGTTTGTGAAGGACTTGCTATAGGCTTGCACTGAACCCTTGAATTATATATTGGATTTCCTAAAACACAATCTCTTTGGAAATTACAGTGAAAAATAAGCTCTCTATAAATCACTTTAAACCAGGCAGAACAAGTTCAGTTTTACGATTTGTTGAATTATGGGTGCATTTGAGTTTATTGAAAGAAACACAATCTATAACAATTTAACGGGTGCATTATATAATGTTTCAACCTTGTCAAAGAAATGATAAAGGATATTTAAACATTAAAACTTATCTAAATTTAATACCGGTATCTGAGAATTTGAGTGCATTAGGGTCAGACAATTTTACAAGCCAAATCTAGCAGACGCAATTTTTATTTAGAATAAAAAAACCTCTAGGTCATTGTGTGCAAACTCTTCCTTTCGTTTTGAGTATCTAGAGAAAAACTAAGAAATATGGAAATATTGCTCTGCAAAGAAAATTTTCACCTTTCTTAGCTCACAAATGAAAATCTCACCTTTCATATGGTTTTAACAACTTCACACTATATCTGTACTTGTTTTACAAACGTGCAAAGGAAACATTAACTTCTCACATCATAATGCCTCATTGCACTGCATCTGCAGCAGAAAACCTAAGAAAGCACCATGACAAAAGGAAGATTTTTTTTTCTGAATAATTCATTCATTGATCACAATTGTTTCTACCCACTAACATAGAGCAAATGCACAATTTTCATGCTATAACTTGTCTTCTGCTGTTGCATTCAGCTTAAACTATTCTCAAGCTCCCAAGATGGGGAATTGGTTCACATAACAACCCATAATGGCCGGAGTAGATGGGTAGGAACATCAGCATTTTGTTCATCAGCCAGGAATCTACCTCTCATGGATATTCAAATAATGCCAAGATGATTTGAACCCATGCAGAGACAGATCCTTAGTAATTTCAATATTCTGACCATTAGACCATGTAACAAAGGTTGTTTGACCACAGACAAAATTTATCGAAAAAAATTGAACAGAGGCCTTCTCTCAAACGGTGACCTTCACCGATTTGTAATTACGGCCAACAATGGCAAGTCCTTCTTTCCATCCATACAAGGGTGGTGGGGGGACATATTGATGACAACCTCATCTGCTGACATGTTGGTTTTGCTTTTCAACAAGGATGGTGGGACACTAATTGAAAATGATAGATCGGAAATAGGTGGATCACAACCCTTAACACATTTCTCCAGATGGGAAATTTTCGACTGTCCCAAATTGAAAGAGTTTGCAGACGACATTTAGAAATGTGATGTAATTGAAAAATAATCTTCTGATAGGGCAGAAATAATTGTGGGAAAAGGAGAAATTGCTTGTTACAACAATTCCAGAGTGGTCTGCAACAACATGGTTAAATGTCGTTACTGTTTGGTAAATGGTTAACACATTTCTCCAAATGGGAAATAATGACTGGTCCAAATTGAGAGGAACAGCAGACGACAATTAAAGTTGATCGGTTAATAATCCTTTTTATGTTGGGTGGAACCATTGCAACAAAATGAGAAATTGCTTGTTACAAGCTTTGCTTTTTGGCATCAAAAAGTCAGCAGCCAAAAGTTGATATTGATATCTAAAAAGAAATGGAAATCTTTCCCCTTATGACAGTGAAATCATTCTTTTTCAATTGACTCAATTCCTAGAGCTTACATTTTTGTAACTTCTCTAAACCCTATATTGTTGGGACTCATAAGAATCATCTAAGCGACACAATTATAACAATAACCAATGAAAAAGCATTGGTCTCCATTTTTTTCAGATCTTTTAGTTATTGCATGTTTTTTTTCTTTCTAAATACTGTATGTAACAGAACCAAGTACAGCCTCTTATTTGGACCACCGATTGTATAGCAAAGATATATTCTTTAACTCCAATAGCTTTTATAAAGCATCTGCAGTTCTCCTTTTCCTGCAATATCTTTTATAAAGCATCTGCAGTTCTCCCTTTCCTGCAATATCTTTTATAAAGCATCTGCAGTTCACCTTTTCCTGCAATATCTTTTATAAAGCATCTGCAGTTCCAATAAATCATTGAAAGCATTGTAGAGGGTTGATGTGGGAATTTGATATTCTCGATCCGAAAGAACGGCAGCAATCGATCAATCTCTGTCTGTCGAAAAGGACTAATCAGGACAGGGGGGACAAGTTAACCAAATTACTTCGTACATAATCAACCTCTTTCTTCATAATAATCTGTTTCTCTTTCATCACATGTTTATTGTGTTCATGTAGAGAAGGCAGTAAGTGAATTAGACAGAAATTGTGTGGTGAAGAAATACTATGAACATTGAAAGGTGCATTAACCCATAGAATGCTGGAATTTTTTCTTAAAATAGATTTTTGTGTCGTCTGCTTTTCCAAAGCTTAAATATCCGCTTAAATTTGAAGAAAAAAGGTTATCAGAGTCGCAAACAGGTTAGATCATTAAGGCCAGTCACCAACTTACTTGGTGGCTGGCCTGTGATCTTACCTGTTTGCATAAGCATGAGGTTGGTTTCAGCACTATAAGGGTTAACCACTGTTGTATGACTGAAAATCTGTTGAAAATGGATAAAATTCAAACACAGTTCCTTTCTCGTGACCTACTTTGAGGTCCATTACAACAAATCACTGTGTCAATTTTACCCTAGAGAAAAATCAAAACACATAAAAGAGAGTTGATTGTTTTAATAATATAATTTGAATGCTGCTTTCAATACTTCAAAACTAAATCACTTGGAATTGTTAAAAACAAAAAATAAAGGTGCCAGAAACAGACAACCTTTGAGAATGTTTACATTTGCACAAACAAAATGCCTAAATAAGGTTTACATGGTATAGCTGTAATTATCTCAAAGGTAAAACGGTTTATAAAAAAGAAAGGAATGAAAACTTGAAAAGAGAAAACTCCCTTTCTTTCAAAATATGATTCATTGTCTTCAACTTTGTCAGTTGCAAGACATCTGCAAAATGTCAACAACAAAAAAGCGAACAAAATATTTTCGACACAATTTACTATTGATGGACAAGCCAATTCAGCCTGTCTTTTTATCACAGCTGGAGTAACCCAAGGGAATAGTTTTAGTTCATTAAATGGAAAATAGCCCTATTCGGAAAACCTGCCATGGACTGATTTTCTAAAAAAAAAAAAAAAAAATCAAAACTCGTAAAAATGCTAATAACTACACAGTGGCTGTTGACAAAAAGTGCTGGGTCAGCGATTTACGAGGTTTGCGAGGGGGCACTGTCAGTTTCCATTTGGTGGTATTGTTAAGTTGTACAACTCTGGGAAAATGTCATTACTTCCTGTTTTCTAACAAAAAAGTCTGTACAAATTGTTTAGTTAATGTGCTCTCTTTGTGGAATTAGGAGCCATTGTCACCTAATTTGACACGCCATGATTTGCGAGACCAACTCCGAGGCAACTATAGGGACTCCCCACAGACACTGTCATTGCTGTCGATTTGACAAGTTTTGGAAAATGTGGTAACATGGGATGATCTCAAGGGAACAGCGCAATACTTTAGTAAGTGCTTCAGGTTTATGAAGCACTTACTATAGTCTTGCACTGAACCCTCGGGTCACTCTGTAACACAGGACTTTTGTTACCCTTTTTCTTCTTAACCCTTTACCAAACGCCAAATTTTCGACCGTCCCGAATTGAAAGAGTTTGCAGACAACATTATAAAATGAAATGGAATTGGAAAAGAATCTTCTGATAGTGTAGAAAACATTGTGGGAAAAGGAGAAATTGCTCGTCATGAGCGATTCCTTCCTTTCTCACAATGTTTTCCAGGTTCATCTGCAACAAACTGGTCAAATAACAATCGTTTGGAATAGGGTTGATCCTTTTCTTCAGAAATATTTGTTTCAACACACATGCATAAGGCATTCCCAGAAGCAGTTGTAAAAAAATAACAAATTGCTTATCTTGCTCAGGCTGAGCAATTTCTGCTTTTGTCACAATTATTTCTTCAAATATCACACAGAAAATGTCATTTTTGATACTGTACCATTCAAAATGTATTTGTCAAACAATCACATATTGGAGATTGTATCAACATATCCTTTAGCCAGTCAGCTAGATTTGTGGGACAAGACATGGTGTTAAAAGCTGTATCAATAGTTTTTCAGTTATACAACCGGTTTCCTGGATCCACCAATAATATGCTAGGGCTCTGAAGTGATATGCCATTAAGGTTACTCCCACGAAACTAAAGGTGTCGATGGGGTTCAAACTTAGGACCACCCTTAACCACTGGGCCATGCAGGAACCTATGAGACGAATCCTATGAGGTCTCATGGCTAACTTTTGTAAGGTCACTGGTTTCACTAAGATTTTTTATATAAAACGGGAAATGTCATGGGAAGTCATTCACATAAATTTGGACATATACTAATGACTATGAATTAACCTCTTTTGCTGTTCTTTTTTTAACCCATTACCAAACAATAACGCCATTTGACCAGTTTGTTGCAGACCACTCTGGAAAACATGGTGGGAAAAGGAGGAATTGCTCTTAACAATCAATTTGTCCTTTTCCCTTTCTGCCCATCAGAAGGTATTTGTTCATTTTCATCATATCTTGAAATGCATCAGCAAACATTTTCAATTTAGGACAGTCAAAAATTTGGGTGTTTTGCAAAGGTTTAAAGCAATTTGAATTGGGCTTGATATTATAAAGGAAATAAAGCAATAACGTTGTAGGGAATTTGAATTGGTCTCAAAGTAATTTGTTTGTATGGTATTTAATGCCTATATAAACAATTTTTCAGTTATGTTACGGTTTTCTTGGATTGACCAGTACTAGGCTAGGGCTCTGAAGTGCCTTGTTCAAGGTCACTCTCACGAAATCAGGTGTCGGTGGGGCTAAGCCAGGTGTCGGTGGGGCTAAGCCAAAGGTCACTCTCACGAAACCAGGTGTCGGTGGGGCTAAGTCAAAGGCACTATTCACTGAGAAGTTCCGGCCCAGACGAATGCATACCAAGAATGACCGAGGTAATCCATTTTTTTTTTTTTCTTTTTTTTTATATGGGTTTTACATCACATCAACATTATTTCAGTTATGTAGCGATGCCCGACTCTTAATGATGGAGGAAGACCCCATACTCAACTACCCATAGGGGCTGGTCAAGGCGGGTAGAACCATCGGCATTCCGTAAGTCAGTCGGGAGACTGCCTCTCATGAAAATCCATATCCCTCTCAGGATTTGAACCCACGCGGAGAGGGGCCATGTGATTACAAGTTCTGTACTCTAACTACTAGGCCACAGAGGCCCCCGAGGTAATCCAACAAAGAATGAGTTTAAAAATGGCGTATTATGGGTATTCTACCTTAAGGTGTATGTACAAGGTAAAAATGTATCCATGGTTACTTGGTATCCATAAATTGTGCCACTGGGTATTAAAGGCACAGGTGTAGTCAGGAATTTGTTTGTGGACACTTCGAGGGTTTAATGTAAGAATTCAGTAAGTCCTTCACAAAACTTGAAGGACATACTATAATATTACACTGACCTCTTGACTTGCTGATTACGACATGACACTGGACACCACATTATCATTAAAGATGACCACTGACAAGTGTCACTTGAGGCTATAAAACTCAGTGATAATTTTTGGCCCAAAAAAACTCATAAAATTAACCAAAAATACATTACTTTCATTCATTTTAATCATTTTTCTATAGAAAACCCCATTGATTTTTCAGTTTTTTGTCAAAAAAACCCATTGATTTAATTCAGAAAAAAATCACCATTTAAACTATATGAGAGCTCAACTCAACACGAGATGAAACTCAGTAAATCTGGGCTATAACCTCTTTAGACAAGTAAAAAAGCCTTCAAAATATGCTCAACTCAGAGAGACGAGTACAGATATATCATTACCAAGTATATACCTCATTGGTTAAATACAAAAACTTAAAATGCTCAATTCAAAAAGCTGAACAATGTTTATGAACGATTCCTCCTTTTTCTCACAGTGGTTTTATTCACCATAACTTTCTGCGACAAGTTGTTCAAAAATGGTATGTAATACAAAGGTGTAATAGAAGAAGTATTTGAACAAAAAACAAACAGAAAAGGGTATATCGGAAATTCCCGATTATGTGAAATAATTTCACTTTTGTCCACTGGCGGTCAAGCTAGGTCAGGGGTGTTTATCAGACCGAATGGTCATTTCCCCAGACAATGGGCCTTGTAATGGAAAGTAAATAGGCAATTGACCAGTTATTTCTGACTGACCATCCAAGTGTGAACATTTCACAGTGATCGAGAAAGGCATGTCAATTATATGCTCTTATAACCCTCATGAGTAACCTACCTTTGACTCATTGCCCCATATGGGCATTTCGGACTGATCCAATTTTAAATCAACAACAAATGACACAATCATAGGAAGTACAATGTATGAGAAACTGCATTTTAACCCTTATCCTGCCATAACCGACTTCATGCTTATGCAAACAGGTTAGATCTAGGCCGGCCGCCAAGTGAGTTGGCATGTGATCTAACCTGTTTGATACTCTTAATATCTTTCCACATCAAAATTAAGCAGTTATTTAAAGTTTTGGAGAGCAGTTTCGCACAACAAACTATTACCTACAGTGTAAAGAAAATGCAAAATTTTCCTTCTTTACGATTTTCATTTGCTGATCTCTTGATTTCAGCAGCTCCTATCATGCCAAACCCTTCAAAGATTCAAAATCATATTCATGAACATTCATGAAAATTGAATGGCCATTCATGAACTCAAATCAGTTCTAAAGATGTCCATTTACATCAGCAACAATTTCATGAATGTTTTCATGAAACCGTACTTGATGTTCATGAACATGTTCTTCAATTGCATAAAAAATTCTACATTCATAAATGGCCAATTAACATTCATGAACATCCATGAAGTTCTTGAAAAAGCTCTTGAATCTTTTGCAGGGGAATGGAATGGGTTAAACATCAAACAGCAACAACAATGGCTGGTATGACAGGTAACAACCAATCAAGCTATTAGACGACCATAACTTGGTCTTCCAAGTTTCCAACCTCTCAGCTTCGTTATCCATCATAACCGTGCATTGTTTTTTATCAAGGTAGGAAGATTTACCCCCTGCTCATTCCTTCAGTCTTTGAAATCCTTTGTGTTGCAAATTACTAGTTAGTTGTCTTATTCGTATACTGAAATATCACAGTTTTGATTCATTCTAGCTAACAATTACACTGTTAAGGAGTAACCATTAAATGTTTGGCTGAAGGCTAAATTTCTCTACAAGAGCAATTTATCAACTTGTTACAACTCTTTTCTAAATTTTTTTGCAGCAGATTCGTTACAATGAGAAATTATTGAGAAAAAGATTACGCTGGGTTCTGATAGCTTAGCTTAAACTGGTAGATAACCCAATAAGTAAACATAAATCCACTTTTATCGGAAGATAGCAGAAAAATTTGTTTAAAAAAACATTTCAAACGGCAATTAAACAAAATTTGCAAGACATATTTGGACAAAATTATGAACAGTTCCACCGAAGGGTAAAAACAATCAACCCCATGTTGCCCGACTAACATTTTGACAGAATAAGTGATTTTGCAGTCACACACCGTCAGTAAAGTGTATAAACATTCAGGCACCTGATTCTTGGCTTCAAAGCCAACCAAGATCGGATGGTTAGAGCCTGTTTGAGTAATAATCATTAACTAAATTGACCCCAGAATACTCTTTTACATATATTTTTGCAGCTCTACATGTTTTTGAAACAAACCTCCAATCAAACTTGGTTATACCAAACATTCTCCCTTTAACCCTTAGAATGCTGGGTAATTTGCTAAGAATAGAATTTTGTGTTGTCTGCTTTCCAAAATATCAACGCTGTTAATTTTGTTGAGGAAAATACTCAGAGTAGCAAACAGGTTCGATCACAGACCAGCCGCCAATTAACTTGGCAGCTAGCCTGTGATCTTACATCGGTTTCAGCCCTGTAAGGGTTAACTATTGAAAAAAATATATTTTCAATTGGCATAAATAGTAACCAATTTGACATAAAGCAGATATTTGCTCAGAATCGTAATTCTCAAGCCATCTGTCAGAAACAAAATACAAAATTTATACATGAGCTAAAAGGGGATAGAATCATAAAACAGCCCCCAAAGACTTTTTGTCAGACTCTAGATTGAGTTCTTGTACAAAGCCTTCTATTCCTCAAACCCAACTCCCCCGTATTGGTTAATAATTAATGGTTAACAAAACCATCATGGTTCTAAATTACTAACAAATTGGGAGCCAGTGCAGAAAATCATTCAGAATGACTAATTGCTAATTTAGGGTAATAATGGATGAATCTGGCTTCAATGAAAGCTCTACAATTCAAAGATGAGTATGAATGAGCCAATTTTCACTTTGTAAAGCCAATTAACCCATCTCCCAATAGAATGCTTTCAGACCGGTCGAAACTGAAGCTATTGCCAGGTTGATCATAGCATTGTATTAACTCTGATTGACTGTAGAATGCCTTTCCTCCTTTTCCCTAAACGGTAGTCAAGTTGTAGAGGCTAGACCTCTTGACAAGAGGGTTGTGAGTTTGAACCCTGTGAGAAGCAGGGTCTATTTTGCGACCTTTGATCAATTCACATTGAGTCAGCATACCAGTTATGTTTCCAGGAAGCAGAATTTAAATTTGCTATTATAAGTTGTAAGTGCTTCTTCTCAATTGATGTAAAATGAACAAGTAGAAATGAAGAGAAGACCTGTGCATTCCAGGCATTACTCAGAAGTGTTGAAATGATTAAAATGATCTAATTATAGCCACATTAAAACAAAAATGTCTAATACCATTTTAAATCCTTTTCCTTTAACAAGAATCATACAAAGAACTTAATGAACCTTTGGCTTGATCATCAGGATACATATAAAATAAACCATAATTGCAGGCAACTCAATTTGAAAATGAATGTCAAAACCTGTATTGTAGGTGTCCATTAGAATTGTTTGATTGATCTGCTGTCCTCCATTGGTAAAACTGATTAAATTCGATGATAGGATTCCAAAGAGCAACACAAATCTCCAAATCTGAATCTATATGGCTCAAGGATTTTGTGCGAGACAAGGGTGATTTCTTCACAAACATGATGCACTAACAACAGTCTTGCACCAAACCAACATATTGTGGACATCTTCTCTTCATAGTTTTTGGGAACAGAAGCTTCTTGTTAGGAAGTAAGGCATTAATCTACAAGCTTATTTTATAATAGATTTTTTTTTTCTTTCACAGCAAATCCAATTTCACAGCAGAAAGTTATTATCATCCATAACAGTTTGTTCTCAGTGGATATTTGGAAGGAACAACTTAAGAAGCAATTTCTCTTTTTGTCTCGGTTGTTTCTTGAAAACCTTGCTACAGGTAAGTAAAACGAATACATATGAAGGCAAGGTAATTAAAACAATCATAACTGGTGTTTTTATTGAAGTGTCAATTAACTGAAACTAACATTCTCCAATCTGAGTGAAATTGACAGGAGACTGGGAACCAAACTCCTCAGACTGCTTGTCAAGTCTGATCCATTTACCTCATATGGAATGATTGGCTTGCTAGCCGAATTGAAACTCAGAGGAGAAAGCAAGCTTTAAGGCTTAAGAAAGAACAGTCAGGCTGATTTTGAAAAAACAAACAGATTCATTAAGCCTGTTGATCACCTAGTTCATCAGGGAGACTTGCAGGACTGTGTAGAAGGAATAAAAGAAGATTAACCCTGTTGGTTTCTTAATACAACAGAGTCCTGTCCGATCATCACCGAACTGCATTAAATTTAATACATGGACACAGCTTTTTTTCCTTAACCCATTACCTAACAGTAACAACATTTAACCACTTTGTTGCAGACGAATGTTGAAAACAATGTGGGAAAAATAAAAAGTGCACTCAACGAGAAAATTCTCCTTTTTCCACAATGTTTTCTGCCCTTTCAGAAGATTGAGTTTTAATTTCATCACATTTTGAGATGTCGTCTGCAAACTGTTTCAATTAAGGACAGTCGAAAATTAGGCGTTTGGTAAAAGGTTAAATTGGGAAGAGGCTATGGTCAGTTAGCCCTTATACATTGAAAAGAAAAAAAAGAACCATGTAAAGTTTTGCCTACTATGAAAGGAATGTGCCTCTCCCTCTGGATTCAAGCACAAATTTTGGCAAGACGCTTCAGTCTAGTATTGGTGAAGCCCAAGGAACTGTAACATGGCTCAATATTTGTTGATAAACCCGATTTCATAGCAAGCTTGATATACACTTTTTAAATCTAAGGAGAACCTTTACTTTTTAAAAGTAAAATAAATTTTCTTTCTTACCAAGGAAAAACCTTTGCTAAAGAAACAGATATAAGACTGATAAGTTTTTAACACTTATAGTGTTGGAACCGACTTCATGCTTATGCAACCATGCTGGATCCAGGCTAGCCGCCTGTCCTGTGAGCTAACCTGTTTGCTACTTTGGGTATCTGTCCTCAACAAAATTAAGCAGGTATCTAAGTTTTCCGCAAGCAGACGACACAAAAATCTATTTTTAGACAAAAAGTTATTTTAAGAAAATTACCCAGCATTATAAGAGTTAAGTGAAATTTTTCTGTGCTTAGCTCCATAAGCCAATGGTTCACGCTTTTACGAGGAACATACTACAACTTTGAGAATTTTCTGTCAATTAAAAAAACAGATAAAAGTCTAGAAGATTTCCAGGACGTTTCTTGCAGCTACTTTCCTTTCCTCTCTACCAAACAAAGACTTTTATTTGGTCACGCTAAAATAATAGAATAGCCCACAATATGGGAATTTGTGACTAGTCCAAATTCAAAGCAAAACTTAAAGTAGGCATTAAAATATCATATGAAAACACTGGTATTATGCTTGCTTTAGATTATTCCGTAGATAAAGTGTGAGAATATGATTAATTGCTCAATAGGAGCAAATAGTGCTTATATTTTAATGGTTTCTTGTTTTCTGAAGCAGACATGTATCTCAGTGAGGTACCATGGGGGAAGGGGGTTGAAGGGTTCAAATATCTAACCAGCATGTGTTTTAGAAGGGCTCTACATTAAAAATCCAACCATGTGCTTCAAATGAAGACAGTGAACATTTTTCAACTTTTCTGCTCCCAGAGTAAAGCAGATAAATTGTTTTTTTAATCACTAGAACTTGCCCCGAAAAAATCCCTTTTCTTCAGTTCCCTAACGGTTACTTTACTCCTGTTCAATCTAATGTTTAAGGTCAACTTGTGATTATTTTCAACCCTTAGAATGCTGGGCAATTTTCTAAAAACAGATTTTTGTGTCGTCTGCTAACCAAAACCTTTTACATATCTGCTCAATTCTGATGAAGAATGATACTCAGAGTAGCAAACAGATAAGATAACAGGCCAGCTGCCAATTTACTTGGTGGCTGGCCTGGATCTTACCTGTTTGCATGAGCATGAAGTTTGTTCAAATATGACCTTCACCTTAAGCTATTTCTCATAGGGTCTACAATGTACATATCTACATCATGACAGGCCCATTTTCTACGGCATTTTTTAAATTCTCTGTCAAATGTCATCTTTATGATGTTAAGGGTGATTTCCTTCTTTCCGCTTGCTTGTATCGTTGTAATTGACTAAGAGACCGCATGGTGTGAAACGGAATAAACTGGGGAATCTAATTAGTTTTCGACCAATCAGACAGCTTCCGTATAAATTACAATGAACTGACATGTTATTATTAGATTATCTTGGGTAAGTTATACAGCTATATTTGCTGTATGTACAATATGTTACATTTTTCACTACAATTTCATACATTCATCTTTATCAACCCATAATGAATGGAGATATTTATTTCCTTTATGCTTGAATTCTTCCTCCATAAGTCAGGTTTTTTATCTATATTGTCCCTTAAAAAATGTTTATCAATTCCGTAGGGAAAGTGATGACATGTATGACAAAAGAAGCAATCTATAATCCTGAAAAATTAAACTATGATCAGAAAGAAAAAGATGACCTTGAAGAGTACTACTTTCCAATACTGACCTTCAATATCAATGTGACCTTGACATATCTTTTACCGCAACCTTCAATTAAGACAAATTAAAATAATGAAAACATATTTTTAAAGAGGGAAGGAGTTTATTTTAACCCTTTAAATGAAATAAGATCAAAACAATTGAGGAAAAAATGTTGAACTAACTCTGTAATATTAGAAAATCATGGCAACAAAGAAAAGAATAGGCACAAGCAAATTATTTTGAAACAAATGTTTTTAAACAATGGCTGCTACATTGGCATACAAAAGAATCTTCAAACAGGGAACAGTCATTGTGACTGCTTGCTTTTGTGAGGGAATGATGGTTAAAAATAATCTGATGGAATCCAAGGGAGGAAGTTCCTTCAAAGCCATAAACAAACGGTTAATATGAATGTTTTACCTGCAATGTTATTACAAATACATAATCAACATACCATTTCGGTAAATGGATCCCCATTTCTGAGGCATTCATCTTATTAGTTTGCTTACCCATTTCCCAGTCATCACACATTTCCTAGTCATCACACATTTCCTTTATCCGTTTTAACTTTGCATGTGATTTTGCTGCCGTTCAAAATTGAGAACTTAAGCAGAAGACATTCATTAAATATTTAAACTAAATATCTTCTTTTTATAATATCTAGTTGTAACTGATGAGACCATAGGAGAAATTGCTGATTTCCACCAATGTCTCCTTTTGTTTCACAGATAAGGTTGTTCCTAAGCAATGCCTGTGAGGTAAAATGAGTACATGTACTTACAAAGTAATGGCTTAAACACACTTGCAGCCAGTGGATTAGACTCGGATTGGTTTTAACTGAGAGAAAATTTGCAAACTATGAGCAATTATTTCTCTGCTTTAAAACGTTGTTCTCTTCATATCAAAGACGATAATTTCGTTTTATTAATTTTAACTGCTGTCATCTGCTTTTCTATCATGTTCGATGCATTCCACCATTTTGTGTGGGGTTATGGGTAATTACTCCCTTTTCCAGATGTGGACCACACTCATTTGGATGACATAGGGCGTGCTACCTCTGTAATTCACTCTTAAACATGGCAAATCTTCAAAACAACACCAGAGCAAGTCTTTTGCAAAATATATTGAACGTGATAATTATATACATAGCCTTTAATATGCCAAATTCATTTGATGTAAATGATTTTCCCAAAACTGAAAGAACCAAAAAGAAGCCAAAATGATGAGCTTAAAACATTCCTTATGATGAAAAAAATTGCATGAATTCATTAAGAATGCAAACCGATGGCACAAGATAAAGATTTGTTGATATAATTAGCCAACATGTCAACTTAAGTCAATGAATTTTAAACACTGAAAGAATCAAACCAATCTTCTCTCCTCTCTAGATGATTAATTGATCTAGTAATGTGTTTATCATAACATTATGCCATACTTCCAAAATGCCAAAATGTTTGAAGTACTTTGTTATTGTCAGTAAGTCAAATTTAGATAAGTTTTATGCAGCTCATACAGAGAGGTGAGGTAAGACTGAGTACAGTTTAACGTGTGTTAAGCAACCACCCTTTTAAGTAGCCAACCTGCCTTAAACAGCCGCTACAGAAAGTCCCATTGTTAGATTTATAGTGTACATCAATTTGTGTTAAGCAGCCAACCTGTCTTAAACAGCCAATTGACTTTGTCCCATAGGCTGGCCTCTTAACACAAATTTGACTGTATCTGCTGTAGAAATTTTCTAACCCTTTCCCAAACAACAAATTTTCGACTGTCCCAAATTGAAAGAATTCGCAGACGACATTTCAAAATGTGATGAAATTGTGAAATATTCTTCTAACAGGGCAGAAAACATTGTTGGAAAAGAAAAAATTGCTCGTTACGAGCAATTTCTTCTTTTCCCACAACGTTTTCTAAAGTCGTCTGCAACAAAGTGGTCAAATGTCATTTTTGTTTGGGAAAGGGTTAAACCATTATGACAAATGGATAAACTGCTCCTAATGGCAGTTTATCCTCTCATCACAACAATTGCTTTTCAACATCATAAAGTACATGATTCTTTATGAATATCTTTTGATACTTTAATTGCCTGGTGTGGCTTTCAATTTGGAGTAGTCACAATTTTCCATATAGAGGGAACACATTAAAAGAGTGTCATGTTGTCTGCATTATAATCCTGGGACAGAGATGTAGGCCTGTGACCATGCTCAGTTTAATGCGGTTGCATGATACCTTTAAAACAAACTGTTCAAATTCCATATGTATCAATTGTGCATATTGCCAAACTTGTCCAAAAACATTAATGGACAAGTGAATCTTTGCGGAAATTCAATATGTAAACAATATATGGTCAAGTGATTTGGCATTTACGGACAGGTACATCAAAATCAGATTTCCCCATTCCTGAATAGCATACATATATCGGCAAGAACCTGCATAGCACAGTTGATTATCCAATTCATAAAAAAGGGGCATTTGTTAATGGCGTTTAATAGTCTTTTTTTGTTGTTGCAGAATTTATTCAGTTTCTTCTGCAAAAAAAATATATATGTCAAACATATGAGGGGAAAGTTTAAGAGCTTAAAGTGCTTTCTGCACAAGTGTTTTTTAATCAAGTGTTTCTACACACTCTAAAACAATAATTGAAGGACTTTATGCTTACCCACTTATCTTTAGTAAAGGAGAAACCATCTTTATCCTCTTATTCCGTAATACATGCTTAATCTGCTGCAGAAAACTTCTAAAACGCTTTGAAACAATGATAAATTACTCATAAAGAGCGGTTAAAGCTTTTGTGACAATGTTTTCTTCCCAATACCATAGAAAACACTTCTTTATTTCAAATTCTACAACTATGCTATGCTATTCCTTTGATTTGGATCAAGCACAAAATCCCAGGTAAGGGAATCGGTTGAATATTTTGAATTTTCACGAGCAAAAGTCAACCCTTTTTGGAAGCAATTCAAATTTAAACTATACTATATCTATTGCCTCCAAGTGAAAAGTTGATCAATACAATCTGAAATTCATTTTGTACAATTTCATATGTGTTCCAAATCTTGTTCATGGAGGTATTTTCATTTTATGGAAAGTTGTTTTTCTCAAATGATTATCATAATTTGCATAGCAACTCCTAGTTTTTATATACATTATACTCAAGCACCATTACATATGTACTTGAAATAAACAAGAATAATGTAGTCTTGGGCCCTTCCTTCCTGAGGTTTCCAACCAGATCATGGTTCCTTGCTCTAAGTATTTATCAAGCCTTTACCAAACGCCAGTTTTTCAACTGTCCCAAATTGGAAGAGTTTGCAGACGACATTTCAAAATGTGATGAAATTGAAAAGTTACCTTTTGATAGAATAAAAAACATTGTGGGAAAAGGAGAAATTGCTCTTAAAGAGCAATTTCTCCTTTTCCCACAGTGTTTTCCAGAGTCATCTGCAACAAAGTGGTCAAATATCGTTATTGGTAAAGGGTTAAGCAAAATGTTCATTTGCCACAAAATCATGCCATTCAAAACTCTCGTATTTTGGGAACAAAACTCTCTTCTTTCTTTCTAATGCAAGGACTCAATCACTTTGGAAAATACCAATAGCTCGACAATAGGAATAAAAAGAGGTCTGAAAATACGCTCCCCTTTATCTTCTCATATCAAGTTGGATGTTGTTATGACTGTCATATTGACAGAATTTTTATCAAAATTCATAAACACTTTCAGAAATTCAATTTGTTAGAAACAATGTTTGGACATAATTATGTCATCTCAATGCATAAAGTTACATAAAAGCTTGAGGGTTGGCATGATATTTGTTCAAACAATCAATATGAGGAAAGGCAAAGATTTGACCATTTCAATGATTCCAATGCCTATGCTAAAACATCAGCACCACAAGACTTATTAACAACTGTGATAGAAAGAGAAATTGCTCACAACAAGCAATCATTTATTTGGCATAAGGATTTCAACCTAATTTTACAAAGAAACGGTGATTGTAACACAGTAACACATTGAAATTGAATCATCTGAGAGTATTAAGTAAGAAATCTTGATGCAACACTTTCAAATATTTGAAATAATTTAATTGCATTTTAGATCATTACTGAAATGGGGAAATAGGGGGGAGGGGTTCTTTCGAAATGAAAGGCAATGAACATACAGCTCTAGGGTTCAATGCAAGACATGATTCCTTCACAAATGTGAAACACTTACTATATTATTGCATTGAACCCTCAATCTGTCCTATAACATTGAATGGGGCCTGCAATTCACTATCCCAATGCTAATTAGGCATTTAAACATTGATGATTTATAACCACTGAGACATATTCATAGATAATTATACATATACCACTTCCCTTAATAGAAGGAATCCAATTTGAAAACATTTCAAGCTGACAATATGTATCTACAAATAGTAAATGTGGAAATTTCCATTGTGATATTGAGTAGAAATAATTGGGACAAAGGTAGAATTTGCTCATTTTGAGCAAATTCTACCTTTGACACAATTGTTTCTTTAGTCTACTGCTAAAAAGGTACTTATTAGAGAAAGTGTTAACTAAAGACAGGTTACCAAGACGATTGATAAAAAAAATTCTCTTGCATATATTAATTATATACATATATATACTAGGGAAATTCTCCTACTCTATTGAGAACAACTAACATCAGTGTTGGGATTCGCAAACAGTACATCCTGGACATTGTCATAACAATTCGAATTCATTTGCGAAAAAAAAAAAAAAAAAAAAAAAAAAATGCATTATGAGAACTTGAACATCGTGACCCAATTCAACATTATTGAAGGGCAAAGGAATTTATGGAGTTCAAGATTTTTTTTATCTATGAAGTTTACAAGCCAGTCTACTTGAAGATCATTAGTTGAGGAAAACACATCTCTAAACTGACATAAACAATGATTTAGAAAACTCTTATCCTTTTCAAACGCTTATCAGACCTTTATCAGGTTCTACTATCCTTACGTTCTCACCTGGAACAGACAAATCCTGAACTTACCCATGGGGCAGAGATAATAAGACAGACATAGCTGAGTCGCATTTGGACTACAATTTCTCAAAAAAACTGATGGGTAAATCCTATATTGCGAGCACTCATTCAGATGTGATGAAATCTGATTTTGATCGACGTTTCATAAATGCCAAATCTTTTTCTACACTTGCCCTTATAAAAACTATAAAGTAAATTTCAGTAAAAATTCACTTGTCTGTTGAGGCAGTTGGGCAAGCTGGCTGCTGGGTAATATATACCGACAATTTATTTTGCCACCCTGCCCATTAGACCTGTCTCTTCATTGAAATTCTAATGAGTACCAACATTGTAGGTTTAGAGGAGAAATAAAGAATCTAGCAAGCGAAATACATTTCATATTTTGAGTTCTTTGGTTTATCCTTTCCCTTATGAGAGAGGTTGCCATTGGCCGAAATTGAATGTTGTGTGTTTTCTTTCTTTTTTTGAAATCAACAACAAAAAGATGTGCCGTTTATCAAGAATGACAAAAAACAAATTCTTTGTGTGTTGTGTAGAGATACAAAGGGAGAAATTGCTTGACATGAGCAATTCATCCTTTCGTCAAAGCGGCTCATTGAGTCTTATGCTCTAGGTATTACTGAGTGAGGGGTTCAACTTAAATATTGCCTGGCTAAGATAAAATCGTACAACTTTCCAATTTGATAAGTCGATGGTTTAATGCAATACTATAGTAAGTGCTTCATAAACATGAAGCACTTACTATAGTATTGCATTGAACCCTCAAAGTGCCTTGATAAGATACCCCTTTTATCAAACCAATATCTTCTTGGATACTGTGTGATTCAGTGGCTGAGGTGATCATAGGACTCTCATCTTGGGGAGCCCCGAGTTTAAAACCTGGCAGCAGCACTGATTTCCTGGCAGTGTCCTTTGGCAAGACACTTCTGAGCCCTTAACTAGTACTGTAGATTAAAAGGAAAGCTGCTATAAAACTTCAAAATGAACATATCATTAAACCCCATACAAAAAAAAGAAAAAGAAACTATTACTCTGAACCATTAGAAATGACCTGTAAAAAATAATTCTAATGGGTACCAACAGAATTCAAATAAGAATTACAGTTTAGTTTTACTTTCAAAGGTTGAATGCCAAATCCTCTGATTTGCACTTTTATGACATTATTTCTTAAATATATTTCTTATTTCTGCTCTTATCCTTATGTCGTGAGAACTCAAATGAATCATATTGATAGGGCAATTCTAACGACTACCCAGTGAATGTTTTTCTTCTTATCGTTCTTACAATACTGCATAGAAAAGACTCTAATATGTCCTGTTATAGAGTACCTCTGATTGAACACTGATAAACTACTCCAGAAGTCTATAAAGTCTATAAAGTAATGTCGGGTAATGGATTCATAATGGAGAACTCACAACCTCTTGAAAACGTCTCCAGATCACCCTATAAATTCCCTCCAATGGTCTAAATGTAAACAGCCTAATGCAAACAAACGATTTATTCACGAAAAAGGACCAATAAATCAACCCCTGATTTACCTCTGCAGTGATTTCAAATCATTTTATTTCTGATACCATATGCTTTTTCATTTTTTTTCCTTTCTTTGATCGATAGCTAAGTGTTTTATAACGGTATGAAATTGATCATAAAAAGGTTATGAGACCCTCAATGGCCCAGTAGTTAGGAGTAGAGACCTACAAATCACAAGACCCCCCTATAAAAATCTTTGCATCCTCTGCAAAAGATTTAAGAACTTATGAAATTTACAAACATTCATGAACGTAAAATGGCCATTCATTAACACAGAACTTGTTCATTAAATTCAAGAACAGGTTCCTGTTCTTGATGTTCATAAACTAAGTGTTCTTGAAATTCATGAACAAGTTAAGAACAGCCATTTAACATTCATGAACATTAATGAATAAGTTCTCAAATCTGTTGCAGGTGCTGGATTCAAAGAATGGCACATGTACCAGTAGAGTTGCGGTTTCCAAAAAATGTCGATTCCCGACTATCTTACAGAAGGCCAATGTGGTTCTGTGTATCCCTTTCTTGGCAGGTGACGTTCCTGGCCTTTGATTAAGCATGCAGCATTACCGTGTAACTGCTGAATTGTTGCTGTGATGTTAAACCCTACCAAACAAAACAGAAAATTGACTGAAAGTGCATCATACAAAATAAGGAATGCAGTAAAATGAGGCAAAGGTCTGATGATGCATAAAATATAAACCTGCATAAAAATATTCCACTAGAGAAATAATGCAAGCACTTCACATATCATTTCATAATACAGAGATGCAGGGGTTCATCCCTTATAGTGCTGGAACCGGCTTCATGCTTATGCAAACCAGTTAGATCCCGGCCAGCCGCCAAGTCAATTGGCGGCTGGCCTGTGATCTAACCTGTTTGCTACTCTGAGTATCTTTCCTCATCAAAATCAAGGAGATATGTAAGTTTTTGGAAAGGAAACGACACAAAAATCTATTTAGAAAATTACACAACATTCTAAGGGTTAACAAAAAAGTAAGTGGATGGTAAAGTTTATGTCATTACGACAGGATTGAGTTTTATGCTCTACCGTTAACTTAAGGCCCATATCATTCTTTCATGTTATGATACTTCTTGTATTTTTTCACCCATTAAACAAACAATTCCTACAGAGTGATAAAATTGTGATAAGATGTATTAACCTATTACTCAAAACTGAGGTGTTTTTCATGTTCTATTTATTCAGAGGGTTTTTTACATCAACATCAACATTATTTCAGTTATGTTATGATGCCCAACTCTAAATGATGGAGGAAGACCTCATACTTAACGGTCCAGAAGGGCTGGTCAAGCTGGGAAGAACAATCAGCACTCCATAAGTCAAATTGGAGACTGCTTCTCATGAAAATCTGAATGTTGTCACCAAGATTTGAACAATTAAATATTTTCACTTAAATCCAAGGTTTAGTCTGGTTTGTGATCAACAAGCTTTCTAAACTTCTCTCTAATCACACTTGTTGTTAGGGTGGAACTTATTCAGGGGTGGCCATGGAACCAGAGTACCCCCAGACCAATTTAAGATGGAGGTTAAACACGGTTTCTCCATTTAAAACCCATAAACACATTAATTACTTTCATGAATACATGCTCAACCCTTTCAAAACGATGTTTTCTCTTTCAGAAAGCTCTTGAAAAATTCTTATCTGCTGAGAATGTCAAATTGAACTTGTTACAAAAGAGAGGTTGTGAGTGAACCGACCCACAAAATCTTGCCAGAGCAGCCAGTAAATTGAGCAATACCAGACACTTAGAACAGACTGTTAATGTCGTCATAGAAAACAGCATGGAAGTCTCAAAGAAACCTTGATTAACACAATTATTCCCATACAGAAAATTTCAAATGGTCCAAATTGAAAGCATAAGAAGACAGCAAAAACAGAAGGGAATCTGCAGTACAGAAAATATCAAGAACTCTTCGCAAAGGAGCAGATAGGATGCTCGTACATTCTGTACTTTCAATCTGAACTCATAAACTCTTGTCATTGGTATTTATAGAGGAGGAATAAACCAATATGTTTTTGCAATAAGCATCTTGTCTTTATCTCCGAATGCATGAATATTGTGTGAGTGATTATTCATTTGTTAAAATCCCATTAGATTAAAAACAACGAAATTGAAGGTTCAATGCAAGACTAGTAGTTAGTGCTTCACAAATGTGAAGCACTTACTATAGTCTTGCACAGAACCCTTGCTATAGGGTTTGGAGAAGAAGTTTTGAAATTTAGCAGGGAATTTCTTCATCTAATATTTTGCCTTGAGTTTTCTGTTCTACATCAGGGTAAGTTTTATGACAGTGTGATTATCATGGGAGATCTGATCCACCCCAGATGAATTTTAACGGCCAGCAATTTACTAATAAGCCAGCTTTGAATGTCAATTTGGATTGGGCTAGCTGGGTTTTACCCTTTTCTCCCACATGGGAATATGTGCCTGAACCAAATTGTTTTAACACCAGAAACATCACAATTTCAAAATAAAAACAAAATCAGATTGCACGCTGCTGGACATCAGTAATTTAGAGATTCCAAAAGGCTGCCATTATAGCATTTGCCGAAGCGCATCATGCAAATTAACAAAACTGTCAAAGTGTGACATTTTCTTCACAAGGAGCTTTTAATTTCGATTGTAACATGTGAAAACAAAGGTTAAATCGCGTATAATTTCCTTTTTATTTCAAATTGTTGTACATGCATTATTGTCTCTAACACCAACCAGCAAATTGACGGCAACAGCAGACCACAAAATTGTATATTTGGTTATAACTGTTCTGACAAAACGATAAATTGTTCAATGGGAGTAACAAACTGGTTTCTGAGCACTTCTGCAACAGATGTATCAAAGTGGTGTATAACTGATGTTAGTCAGTAAAGCCGACTGTTATAAAGTTTTAAAAAAAAAAACACCATTTTAATATCCAACTTTCCTCAAATCTGTGAACACATTTAACCCTTATAGTGCTGAAACCAACTTCATGCTTAGTATGCAAACAGGTTAGATCCAGGCCAGGCGCCAAGTAAATTGGCGACTAGCCTGTGATCCAACTTGTTTGCTACCCTGACTATCTTTCCTCATCAATTTTAAGCAGATATTTAAGGTTTTGGAAAGCAGACGTCACAATAAATCTATTTTTTGAGAATTTCACAGAGTTCTCAGGGTTAACACAGTGATGGTTATAACATCCATTTGGTTGTCATTTCCATTAATTGTGCAACATGGTGGTAGCTTGAGGGGAGTATACAAGTTCCAATTAAAAAAACTTAAATTAGTTTATCCTTTCCCTCATAAACTAAATTCAACTCACCTGAAAGACAAATACAGCAACAATTATGACAAAAATAAAACTGGTCATAACGAAATATTTCTCTTTAGGCACAATAATTTGCTCTGGCTATCATAAGTAATATGTAACTTTTTATGTTTTAAATGTCATGATACTGCTATAACTTTCAATTTGGACGGGATGAAAAATTCCAAATTAGGAATTGGATAAATATGGAAACAATGAGCCAATCCATCATGTGGCCATGGTTCCAATGAACACAGATTGTCAATGACAAAAACAACAGACTGGGCTTCGCTATTATACACATAAAAAAGTCCTCCCTCATACATCATATTCAAATTGGGTGCCAGTCTGGCAGGAAACAAACACACGGCATTGTGGGAGGTCCAATATGGCAGCCACTGAAGTTGCCATCGGGGATTTTCCCGTATTCTAACAGATTTTTAAGACATAGACAGATCGGCTGCCATACGGGTGACATTGGGTATTCAGTGACATTTCTTGTCTGGACAATTTAAAAGAAAATACCAATGCAGTCTGAAGCAGGCTTGTTAAAAATCAATTTATTTCTTTTGAATGAGACAGCTGGGTAATTCTAAGGATTTTCCCCTCTAGCCAATGTATAAAAAAACCTGGCAGATATTCTGTAGAATTTAAATGTAATTTATTTTCATTCCTAAATGAACAATTTTCACTGAATACGATATGAACAGAACCTCTATCAGTTATACAAGAAATCGTAGACTTTGAACCTGCATTAGACCATGATTTTTTTTTTTTTTAATGATAGAAGCATAAAATACCTTATAAACCAAGATTTTTTCACAATGTAATTGTTGCCTTAACAAATGTGTGCTCTTCATTAACAACCCCTTCTTTCAAGTATATTATGTTGTAATTTCATTAACAACGCCTTCTTTCAAGTATATTATGTTGTAATTTACCTTTCATTAACAACCCCTTCTTTCAAGTATATTATGTTGTAATTCACCTTTCATTAACAGCCCCTTCTTTCAAGTATATTATGTTGTAATTTACCTTTCATTAACAACCCCTTCTTTCAAGTATATTATGTTGTAATTACCCTTTCATTAACAACCCCTTCTTTCAAGTATATTATGTTGTAATTTACCTTTCATTAACAACCCCTTCTTTCAAGTATATTATGTTGTAATTTACCTTTCATTAACAACGCCTTCTTTCAAGTATATTATGTTGTAATTTACCTGCAGTGGAAGAATTCAGAAACCTCTGACAAACTGACAACTGTTTTATCAGGAGGAAGAAAACAATGGTTATCTACAATTTCAACTTTCATCATACAGTCAAACTTGTGTTAAGAGGCCAGCCTATGGGACAGAGTAAATTGGCTGTTTAAGACAGGTTGGCTGCTTATCACAAATTGATATACACTATAAATCTAACAATGGGACTTTCTGTAGTGGCTGTTAAAGGCAGGTTGGCTGCTTAAAAGGGTGGTTGCTTAACACAAGTTGACTGTAGTTGATGATACCCAATGTCACAAAAATAAAATATTATTATTTCATTCTTCATTATTTTGTCATCTATGCATTCAATTTGGACCACACACAAGAGCTGTTAGAAGGGACTATGGGTTAAAAGGTGTAAGTTTTTCTGTCATTTGACCTATTCAAATGTATTAAGATGTCAGTCCAGCGCCCAAAGCCTTGACATGGCAGCTTGAGGACTCGCAACTTGGGGGCAGTTCATGCTTTATTTACTAAAACATGGACAAACTTCATTAATCATGTCTGGTTGGGCAAACCTGATTTACCAAACCATCATTTAACATTGCCCTCAAGTGAGTGTGTACATTCTATATATTTGTCACAAAAAGAAATAGAACACCTGTATAGCCCAAATGTTGTTGAAAAAAATCTGAAACACTACTTTTCTCACACAAAGTTTTCTTTTTCGACTAGATTGAGTAATAGAAGAAACCCTTAAAATGCTGGGTAGTTTTCTAAAGATAGATTTCTGTATTGTTTGCTTTCCAAAAACTTAACTACCTGCTTAATTTTGATGGGGAAACATACTCAGAGTAGCAAACAGGCTAGATCACAGGCAAGCTGCCAATTTACTTGGTGGAATTGGCCGCTGGTCTGAATATAACCTATTTACATAAGCATGAAGAAGGTTCCAGGACTATAAGGGTTAAATCAATCCGAAAGGTTGTCTTAAAAGTGATGTCACCAAATAACTCATTAAAGGAAAAAGGCTAATCAGAGTATAATACTTGAAAGAGAAGGGTCGTCATGTATAACATTTGTCAATTCCAATTTCCTAATTGGCTTGAGTAGTATGATGTCATTAAATATGTATTATCTAAGTGGTACAAATGCAAGTTTAGGATTCATGAAGAGAGAAGATAATGTATACTCATCTACCACAAATTCCATTCTCACAGTTTTCATGGACTTGGGAAAGAGAAAGTAACAAAAGCTTAATCATAAATTGATAATTACATATGTCATATCAACACCATGGAGTTGTCTAGATAAAGGTATGAATTGGTGTCTCGTACAAGCAGTGTTTCCAAAAATGATAAGTAAAATCCTATTTTGTAGATACTCATTAATGAGCATCCACAATAAAGTTTTAAGAGGTGCTTGTTCACAGATGTAAGGAAATTTGAAAGTTGATTTCTTTAAAATTTAATGCACAACACCAGTAATACTATCATACCCTCAGTACAAGACGAGGGTTCAATGCAAGACTATAGTAAGTGCTTCACATACGTGCAGCACTTACTATAGTATTGCACTGAACCCTTGAAGCGGTTGACGCTCCCCAACTGCACCACCATCACCCAGTAGAGTAGTCATTACTGTCATCATCAAGACAATAATCACGAATACCAACAAAATAGGATTTGTTTTAAAATACTGTGTTCAAAGGACACTACACACCTCTCTCCATCTTAACCCTTTACCGAACGCCAACTTTTCGACTGTCCCAAATTGAAAGGGTTTGCAAACGACATTTCAAAATGTGATGAAATTGAACAACAATCTTCTGCTAGGGCAGAAAACATTATGGGAAAAGGAGAAATAGCTTGTAGCGAGCAATTTCTCCTTTTCCTACAATGTTTTCAAGAGTCATCTAAAACAAACTGGTCAAATGTGGTTATTGTTTGGTAAAGGGTTAACCACTGCTTCCGGGAGCTAGAATAAGGGTTCACGTAACCTGATGACTTCGAGGGTTTATTAGGTACAACTGATACAAATTGTTTGCATGTATAGGACACATTTGGGGAGTCACTCATTACTTGGGTCTTGATTCAGAAATATGAAACCGTTTACCTTATAGAGTCATTGGCCTGGATATGAACGTTTTAGAAAAAGAGTTCAAAAATACGTAATAGCATTCTTTTAAATTCTTCAAAAAAATAATAATGGATTGTAGTATTCAATAATTATCAAGGTAATGGGTATTTTTGTAGTTAACATATTTACCTAATGACTGATAAGTAGCTACAATATAGGATTGAGAAAAGCAACAGGGATATGAGTATAAGGGAATAACACGTCTTATTTGGCCCTCTGACGGAAGTATCATGTTTCATATAAGAGAATCATCTAACACAATCTAGGAAATAAAATATGCATGGTCGTCTTATTAAGATTGGCATACTGGGAAGAAATATCCACACACATATTGATGTTTTGTTACAAGATGTTCAATTAGGTCACCATTATCTCACTTTAAATATCTGTCTATCAAAATTCCATTTACATATCAGTAACCATTTCCTCAAAATGAATTCATGAGTCCAATTAGAAGGCAAGACAAACCAACCAAAAAACTACTTGATAAAAAATACATATTCTTTTTTATGTTGGTTAGAAACAATTGTGACAAAAGGATAGTTTACTGAAATTTAGACAGTTCTCATCCTGTCACACTGTTTTTTGATTTCTTAATGTTCTGCAACAAATGCATAAACATGCATTATGACCAACTAAGGAGTAATACAACTATACAACCATATATTATAACCTATTGCAATCCTTCCCTTTTCAAAAGCAAACAGGGTATTAAATCTTTCAATGCGATGAGTTACATTTAGGCTGATGTCTTCATATTTATTCACTAAGGGGAAGAGGTTTCAGCCAAAGACTAGAAACCACTTCGACAAAAGAACCAATTCGACGCACATTTTTTAAGAACGAACAATTTTTACCACATGTATTATGAAGTTGTTTACTGACAAAGGGGAATTCCTTCATGTAATGGTTTCATTAGATTTACATGCAATCTATATAATGTATATCAAAAAAGTAAACTATATGGTTGGTGAGGCGCCACTTCTCTTTATCGACGGCATAAACCTAAACAGACTTGAAGACGTCCATTGCAGCACTACATGCAAGGAAGAGCTTTATCATCGAAATGGAAATAATTCTTTCTCCATAATTTCCCCACACACCTTTTGTAAATCCTAACCCTTATATTGCTGGGATTGACTCCATGCTTATGCAAACAGGTTAGATCCAGGCCAGCTGCCAAGTAAATTGGCGGCTGGCCTGTGATTTAACCTGTTTGCCGCTCTGAGTATATTTCCTTAACAAAATAAGGCACATATTTAAGGTCTTGGAAAGCAGATGACACAAAAATCTAAATTAAAAAAATTACCCAGCATTCTAAGGGTTTAGCTGGTATTGGTTAATAAATGAATCCCCTTTCTAGTAAAGTTTATACAAACTTGATGATGTCCAGATAAGAAGCAAATTCCCAAGGCAAACTCCTATATTGTAGGTACTCATTAATATCTTTGTCATGAGACCATCATAAATCAGTACCAACAAAGAAAAACTTACACCTACGCTCATAATCTAGACAACTAATCGAGATATTGGAGACGAAGGCATAAGGGATGCATGACAACTTATTGGGGTAGAAAGTTTTTTTTCACGTTGACACACAATGATTGATGCGATCCACATGCCGTTATGTCTGCGACAAGACCAATTTA
This sequence comes from Cerastoderma edule, assembly GCA_947846245.1. Lineage (NCBI taxonomy): Eukaryota > Metazoa > Mollusca > Bivalvia > Cardiida > Cardiidae > Cerastoderma > Cerastoderma edule. The sequence goes on from OX401415.1 coordinate 24,306,639, forward strand.
ATCTCTCTCTTCATTGAAATAAAAGCAGGGGTTGCAGAATCAATTGTGTCAGTATTCAGCCCAGCTTGTGGAAAAGGTTCACTGGACAAGTGATTCTTTACTGAAATTAACTCTTTAACCATTACACTGACAGGTTAAGTATGGTTTGCCATTAAATTCATGAACAAGAAAACCATCATCAGATTTTGTCACCAACAAAAAGGGTGGTCGAAATGAAACCATCAGCAGACGATGGTTGTTAAGAGCAATTTCCCACAATGTTGCCCAGAGTCGTCTGCAACAAACTTGTCAAATGTCGTCTGCAGCAAACTGGTCAAATGTCGTTATTGTTTGGTAATGGGTTAAGATTTCTGCAGTAGATCCAAAATGAAAGCATCAGCAGACGGAAACAAAAGAAACATAAAAACAATAAGCATTTCTATTATAAGGATATTGCTTTTAAAAAAGCTATTTTGACAATAGGAGAAATTCTTGTGAGCAATTTACCCTTTGGTCTCATGGTATTACCTAAAGACTTCTGCAGTGGCCCTTTCAAAGAGAACTTATACATACTAAGCGTAAAAAGCCTCTACCACAGAATGAATTGTGCTACCAAAGAGCTTACATATGAAAATTAAAGATATCGCTTCAAAATTGGCAAATATTGACGAGTGGGAAGGCTTTTATATTTTTAGCCGCACAAAAAATGATTTTTGAAGTGCTGTCAAAAATTATTCTTCATAGTTTAATGTTCATAGGTTACCCCAATATTCAAATTGTGTGATAATAGTTCTACTATAAAACATTGTTAGATGACATTTAAGAATAACACAATGATAAATGACATCCCAATTAAAGTTAGTTAAGTTAATTTCAATTTCATTATATTTTTTTGTCAACTTCTTACTTCTCTTCACTATATAGAGCAATATTTTATATAGAGCAATATTTTGATTTATTTCATGGTTTTAATCAGTGTGTAATAGTTTCATTTTAATAGTTAAAATGCAATTCTAAATTCATAACAGAAAAGGCTTAACCGTCTTACATGAAAGTGTTTACTAACAACTTCTGTTTCCTAAAAAACAGTTTAAAAGTGGACTGGGGTTTTACGGTTTTAACAGTATTTCAATCTTGTTACATTGGTCATCAAATTTCTTTTGGAGTTGGAATTGCTTGATCAGTGCCGCAGATTACTCTTTCCAGGCGACTGACTGCTTTCCCACATAAAGGGTAGTATCAGCAAATATTATAATAGAGGGGCGTGTGAAGTGCATAGAGAAAACCATGTTTGCACATAACGAGAATCGAAACACCCTTTGATCACCTGAAATCCCTATATTAACCCATTACCAAACAACAACGACATCTGACCAGTTTGTTGCACCAGACTCTGGAAGAGCAATTTCTCCTTTACCCACAATATTTTCTGTTCTATCATAAGATAATCTTTCAATTTCATCACATTTTAAAATGTCATCTGCAAACTGTTTTAATTTGGGACAGTCAAAAATTTGGTGTTTGGTAAAGGGTTAAAAAGGTCCCAAAAAGAGAGAAACTTCCTTCACAAACTTCTTAATTCCTTTCCAAAACACTATATTGTATGTTGTGACAATCCAATTTTGTACATATAAAATATGTTTCATAATGCTGTTCTTGAGTAGATAAATGCAATTAAATTATTTCATTACCCCCCCATTATCTGTTCTTCTGTAAATGGTAATTCTTTCAGAAACCCGGTATTACCCAGAAAGCAAAAGAGCAAAACATTTTCAAAGTATCAAAGATGACATTTATATTTTACAATTGAGCGAACATCTATGTGACTATGGAAAATAATGCAAATAATGCATCTTGTAATTATCAGTGACTAAAATAACATCAAAATCAAATTCAAGTGAAATAAAGCTTGGGCTTTTGGTGTTTGATTCCCAGGTATGCATTTCAACACCCCCCTTGCAGATTGTAATTCAATTATCTGCTTGACCACAATTGAATTGACCCTCTCTGTAAAGTGGCCTGCAAGATAAGATTGTGAAACCCATGAACTATAGATAATGAATTTTATAACCCTTTTTTTCAATGAACATCCCTCAGATCGAGGGTTCAATGCAATACTATATTAAGTGCTTTGTGTTTGTGAAGCACTTACTATAGTCAATCATTGAACCATCCAGATGTTTGAACCTGAACCCTTAGAATGATTGGAAATTTTCTAACAATAGATTTTTGTGTTGTCTGCTTTCCGAAACCTTTAATATCTGCTTTGTTTTGATGAGGAAAGATGCTCAATTTAGCAAATAGGTTAGATCACAGGCCAGCTGCCATATAAAATGGCAGCTGGCCTGGATCTAATCTGTTTCCATGAGCCTGAAGTCGGCTCCAGAGCTATAAGGGTAAACGAAGGCTGAGATTTTGTAACTTTTCCAACTTGGAAGCAACATCAAGTTATAATCATGAAGCGTAGATGTAAATATTTTCTTTTTAAAAGTTGTCAAGTACAAACCGTTATGATATTAAGGGAACTTGCTTGGTACGCATTGAAGCATCTTTTAACCCATTACCAAACAATAACGACAATTGACCTGTTTGTTGCAGACGACTCTAAAAAACATTGTGGGAAATGGAAAAATTGCTTGTGACAAGCAATTTCTCCTTTTACCACAATGTTTTCTACTTTATCAGAAGATTACTTTCCAATTTCACCACAATTTGAAATGTCGTTTGCAAACTCTTTCAATTTGGGACAGTTGAACATTTGGCGTTTGGTAAAGGGTTAATGTATTGTTTCTATCCTTTTTGACAAACATAGTGTCTCCTCAACACCCAACAGGTTATTAAACTCTTGTTTAATTAATAATGCTTCTCCACTTTGTGGAAGTTTCATATTCTCAGAGGGCTATTTGGTTTGTATTCAAATCAATCACTGTATTCCCTTGACAAATTCCTGACTTACCTCAGAATAACATCCTCAATACTACAAGATAACAAACACATGGACAATGGAAGATATTGTTTTTAGAAAAAGACAAATTCTCAGTTTATTTCAAAGTGTTCTTTCAATTATTACTGCAAAAAAAATATATAAAAATTCCACCTGTACTCGACAAAGGCCCATGTTCTGTATAAGGGATGAAGAATGTAACAACCAAATTAAGTTCATAGTTCCAACTGAAAAGTTGGGTACTCAATCAATTAATATCACCATGGCAATTAATATAAAGCCATTATGATATTACCCCTGAAGACCAATTGATATGAGACAGCATCTAGCAGCACAGTCAATCAGCCCATTAAAAAGTGCAACACTGTGCATAATTTGTCATGAGTAAATACCATATTCCCTCTTTAGCCCTTCCCTATTGAATATTATGTTTAATAAAATATTATCAATTTTAAAATGAAAATGAAAATATAACAGCAAACACTGCACCTATCCATGGAAAATGACGTATCAATCATGTCAAATTGACTACAAGAACATCACATCAATATTGGACATGCAAATGTAAGAATCTGGACCCCTATGCATCCATTGGTAATCAGGAAGGTCAGAGCTTTTTTGCCTCAATTCCTTATTCATACAGCATATCCTTTTGCATCAGCAGATGAAATATAACAAATGGTACAGTCATTCTTATTATGAACCTCTTGCTTAATAATCAAAACTGTGCTCATCATGAACAAATTCTCCCAAGAATCACAATGTTTTTGATACCATCAGCTGCAGATTTTGTAATGTATTTCCAAATATTTTGAACTTTGTGACTAAATAGACTAAATAGACCAAATTGAACGCAAAAGCAGACCACGAAATAAAGAGGAATAATAAAAAAGCTCTTTCTATATGTTTTTGGTGAGAAACCACTGCAATAAAAGGACAAAATGCTCAGCCTGAGCAATTTATCCTTTATTCACAGTGGTTTCTAAACAATCCGCAGCAGATGAATCAAATTGAGCTCTTGTAGAGAAAAGGATTAGTCAATAGTATTTGAAAGAAAATATGATTGAGCGCCTGTTTTAACACTGTGGTGAAACCCTGCCACTGGCTAGAGTACACAGTATTGTTTTCCAGACTGCAATTGCACAATAAACTCTAAAACAAATTAAAATCCCAACCAATCCATCATTTAGCCTTTAACACATGCAGACGAGTTGGAAGCTCCCTACACCAGACGCCTTTTAAACAGACTTTGGCAGACTTGGAAATTGCTCATATTGGGTGCTTTTTTCCCTCCCCTATCTTTTTTTTTCCAGTTGTTCCTGGTCCCAGTGTCTCCGACTTAAATTATGAAATTGAACTATTTCTCAATTAATTTTTCAATTTTATAACTTCACAGGGATGTTGCTGTCGATGGTATAGCTGTTTTTATTGCGTCTTCTCACCCTGTGTTGTGTGTAGTCATTAGAATGGTCTCATCAGAACGATCTTAATTAGTTTCCACAGTGAAGAATTGGACTTACATATCTTCTTAAAATACAGCATGAAAAAGACCCCTGCACATCCTTTTATCTCAAATACTGTCTAACCCTTATGATGCTGGATAACAGACTTCATCCTTATGCAAACAGATTAAATCAAGGCCAGCCGCCAAGTAAATTGGCGGCTGACCTGTGATCTAACCCGTTTGATACTCTGAGCATCTTTCCTCGACAAAATTAAGCAGATATGTAAGGCTTTCGAAAGCAGACGACACAAAAATCTATTTCTAGAATATTACCAACCATTTTAAGGGCTAATTATATATATACCAACAAAACAGGATTTGTAAATCCATATCAGAAATATTGCCTGTAAAAGACTCATATTGCACCTCTTCAACCAGACCACGGCCATGGGGAAACAAGTAAGGTGTTTTCTAGGTGTAACTAAGTTCTAATACGTTTTGACATACACTGACAACTTGTGGAGACTGCATGTCAGAAATAATTGCTTCCTTTCCCAATTTAATCGCCAACGATTTTGAAGGCAACTACACGGAATGTAAACAAACTGTCATTTGTAGTAACATGTTTGCAGAGGTTATTCGCCAATATGTTTCTATCTTTATCCTGATTTCCTTAAACAAAGAAAATTCTTTTTCTTGTTCCATGCAAAGGTTTTTTTAGTAATTATAGTCTTGCAATGAAACATTATAATATTCCTCAATTCACAAGATCAGAAATGTGAATTAAATCTGAAAAGAAAACCACACCAATACGCCAAAATGACTATTGTTTCCCTTTCCCAATAAATATTTGTTGTAAATCTTATTCCTAATTTGAACAAGTCATCTCATGACGTAACCTCTTTAACATTTAATACCAATTAATCTAAAAAGAAGCATACAAGGGATAATTGCTTTGTTTTGCACCACATCTGTTTTTTATCACTCACCATTTAATTTTTTTCCCCATAAAATATTAGTTGTAAAATATTTGTTTTCTGAAAACGACATGTCACTCATTGTAATTATAGCAGACTTCTTGGGTCCACAGCTTGACATTTCACCCTTTCTAGAAAAAATAATGCTTATCCCTTATTGTACTGGAACCAACTTAATGCTTACGCAAACAGGTTAGATCCAGGCTAGACACTATGTAAATTGGCGGCTGACCTGTGATCTAACCTATTTGCTACGCTATGTACCTTTCCTCATCAAAATTAAGCAGATATTTAAGGTTGTGGAAAGTAGATGACACAAAAATCTGTTTTTAGAAATTTACCAAGCATTCTAAGGGTTATCAAAATTGAAAATTGTTGAAAGACTCCTGTAAAACAGCTTTACCCTTCCGCCATTGAGAAGGGAAAAAAAAGTAAAGATACTAGCAAGCTTTAGTACATCAAATACTTTGTGCAATAGTTTCACAAATTTGACTGAGGAAAAAAGTTATTTTTTGGAAGTGCTTTTATGGATAACTTGAATAGAAATGTGTCATAGTGTAGTTGAGAGGCTTTTAGACATAACCTCTGCGAGAATTTGTTCTAAAAGTCATTACAGTTCCATTACTGTTTCAGAATGCACCAGAACAGTTCTAGAACTGCCCCATAGTGAAGTTCTAGAACATTTATTCTAGAACTGTTCCAGATTTTTTTATATCACAGACCTGGAACATTTGCAGGACATTTCTTTTTCCTTCAAGTGGTCTAAATCTGTTCCAGAATAAATTTAGAATATTTCTAGAATATAGGATGTTCAACAAATGTTCTACAAATGTTCTGAAACAAAATCCGGAACATTTTCAGAACCAATCAAGATCTAAGAATGTTCTGTATATGTCCCACAAATGTTCTGAAACAAAATTATAGAACAATATCAGAACCAATACAGTCCAAACATGTTCTGCATATGTACTCTAAATGTTCTGAAAGAAAATCTAGAACATTTTCAGAACCAATCAAGGTCCTTGCTGTTATGTATATGTTCAATAAATATTCTAAAGGCAAGTGTGGATAATGTTCAGAACCAAATATTAGGTCATTATAATAACATGTAAGACAATCTAGAACAATATCAGACCCTATCAAAGGCCACACCATGTTTTTAAGGTGTTAAAAAACTGCCAAGATCTTCAAAATTAATGTTTTGAATTTGCAAATGTTTTGTAAAACACTTTAACCCTTTACATGTTCTTAATATCAGAGCTAAAAAATAAAAGCCATTATAGAAAATAATATTTGGAACCTTGTAGATTATTTGTTTCTTAGTTAGGTAACAGGTACATCAAGATGTTATTTATTATTTTTGTATTGTTTTTGTAATACATGTGTATGTAACAGAACTGTATGTAAAAGCTTCAATAAAAAATAACTGATCTGTACCACTTTTTCATGATTTCTCGACAGAGTAGACCTTGCTCAGGCAGCTACTAAATGAGCTACAGATAAAGCTGCTTTATTTAAAGCATTTGAAACAGACGTCAGTTCTTGAGCTGTTATTGTGGCATAATAACTTACAAAAACAATAAAATGTATAACATTCCCTAAACAAAAGATGCTGACTGTTGTGACTGATCTTGTTCTGCTCTGTTGTTTTAAGCATAAATTTCAGTACAATCATTTTTAAGTATAGACTGGCAAAATTACACAAAGGTAGTCCTATAGGTAGTCCTAACTATATTAACAGCCAATAAGTCTCGGGAGTGGCACAGCTAGTGTCTTGTTTCACTTGAATACAGCATGACCAAAATTATTTGGCATCCTAACAACATATATTGGTTCAGCTTCAGCGGAAGCAGGTTGAAGCATCACCATAACTTCCTGCATGTGCTCCACATTCACCAAAATAAGAGTCCTTGTATACCTTACAGGAATAAATTGGCTTGACACCCTCAGTTGAAGTTGTGACCGTGGTATCATGTCCATTTTTTCAACTACACCGTATGCAATATCATCACACAAAATATAATACTTTACACGTCCAACTGAATCATTGCCATACAACACAACACTGCAAATCCTTCTTTGCATCCTGGTGTATTCGTCTGAGTAAAACCGCTTTTCATTCACAATCATTCTGTCAAATTTTTGCAGCTCATCCAATTGTTCATTACCATGCAGCATTGTCAGCTCTTCTAGAATTTCCTTTTCAATTTCATCATTTTTGACTTTCTTCAGTGAACCTGCAACATTACAGTTTGTTGCTTTGTATGTGATTTTCCACCCATATGTATTCTTTTTTGAAAGGCCTTTTCGACGTATACATGCTTGTACTTGTCTGTATCTCATTACTTGTTTTGCAACAACACCTGTACCATGCACTGATTGAAGCATTTTTGCATTGCTGTCCTCGAAAGGAAAACAGCTCCAGCACCAAAGTGGACCCCAAAGCCTGACATATTCTGCCAAGTGTTGACCTGTATTGTGTATGTTGAGTCCACATGAACCATCACCATAGAGATGCTGGAAAGAGGCATAGAACTGGTCCAAACAATCAGCAGCTTTGTCCAAAAGTTCCGGTGAAATCTTATCACGAAGAAGAATGTGAATGCCTTCAGACAGACAAATGAGATTTTCCAAATACTCTTCTTTTAGAAAGCTTTGTACACATGGATAGGCATAAAAGAGAAGCCAGGACTGGAGTTCTGTTGCTTTAAAGTGGTTATAGTTTTTTTCTAAATCCCTCGGCAACCTCTCTATTCCATCAGGTGGCTTGATGTTTTTCATCCTTTGAGAAATAGCTTTCAAATGTTTACCAATAAAGTACTCCTTGCTACTATGAGATGGAGAGAACCACAGATTCAGAAGGGTTTTGGTAACCCCTAGCAGTACACCATGCATATATTCCGGGACTACACCAAGGGCCAAATTGAAACCTTCCAGATTTGCTAACCCAGACATACCTTTGAATCCTTTTGATCTGTTTTGAGCACTTCCAGTCCTCATACTTGCCAAAACTGTGTTATGTTTGCGATCAGGACAACGAGCTCCTGGAAGTTTATATGGATAACACTTAGCAGTACCTTTACCTTGCTTTACAGACATACCAGATTGCTCACATTTAATACAAGCATGTGGGCCATTAAAATAGGACATATTCAGAACTTCTGCTTTTGCTGGAAGGTCAAACACACCACATAACACCGCAAGTTTCACAATGAAATAATCCTCGTTCACTTTAATTTCCACTCCTTCGTTAAAGAGAGAGTTCATATATTCACTGAAAATCTTGAAGAACGTTCCAAATGGTGGTTTCCCCTTCCCCTGCCAAATTCCTACAAGCAGTATGTTGTCCCGTGAGAAACGATTAGGTGGGGTGAGTTCATTAATGGCCAAAAAGATTGGCCAAAGTTCTACCTTGGAGGAAGAGTACAAATTTACCCCATCAGTATTGATAATTCCAGTGATATTATGCAGACCTTTCTCCAGAAAACCACCTTCATTCATCATTTCTCTGTATTGCTTTCCATCAATAATGTCATTTAGTGTCTTGTCACCAGATTCTAACCTTTCATACGCTGCTTGTTTGCTGTTCACTATCTCCTCCCAAATTCCTAAAACATAGAAAATAACAGTAACTACCATACTTTCTGTACAAACTAGAAATGAGTTCATAGGACAAATGTAGTCAAATTTGCACATATCAAGGGCCATAACTCCACTGAAAATCACTGAACCGGAACATGGCAATGACATGCCTAACTAGACATGACACTGATCACTCCTATGACATTTGGTGGAAATTCGCTCAATGGTGTAGGAGATATGAAAAAATGTATTCAAATTTGCACAAATCAAGGGCCATACCTCAACTGAAAGTCACTTAACTGGAACATCCTGATGATATTCACAACTAGACATGATATTGATCACTCCTATGAAGTCTGGTTGAAATCTCCCCACTGGTGTCAGAGGAGTTGGGTGGACAAACTTTGTGACGGACAGACGGATGGACTGACAGAACCAAAACAATATGTCTCCCCACCACTATGTGGTGGCAGACATAATCAAACTTGACCTGTGTTTTGACATTATACACAAATGTACATTAGTATGATTTTTTTTATAAGAAACCAATTTTCATTCTGAAAGGACTGATAGATAAAAGTAACACTTAATGCCCTATCCTTGGCATAAAACTTAATTGCTCATTTTACACAGTCTTATATAAATTTTCATCAGGAAAAGGTTAAGTGGATGCATATTGTAACAAGATCTCCATTGAGACTCATACAGTAACATATATTGAAAATAAGATGTGTTTTGGACATTCTGCATGTCAATTGACCCAAAATGTAAAAAGAGCTTAGACAGGTAGGAAAATAGATAAGCTAAAGCAATACCTTGTGTTTGCAGAAGATCCTTAAGTAGTAATTTCATATCTGAAAAGACAAAGCTTTGCTTTGGTTGCCGAGACTTTATCTGTTGACTAGATAGAGATCCCTTGTAACGAAGACCTTCACAATTTAATGTGCTACACTGAAATATGTCTTCATTCTCCGGAAATATTTCATTGCACAAGATACAATAATGTATCTCTCTTGCCGGGGTAGTACCAGCATAAGTCATCATTTCATTGAAGTCTAATCTTGCTATGTCTTTGCATTCTTTGAATGTGTCTTTAATAGTCTGTAACACATCCTGGCTAGAAGAAGCAGAAAACTTATTTCTCAAAAAACATGACAGGAGAGAAAGTGACTGAAATTCTTTCACTGGAATATCTTCATCAGTCTTTAAGTCTGTGTCTATAGAAGATTCACTTGATGAGACAGTATCCTCTTCTGAACTCGAGTCTGATAGAAAACTTTCTTTTTCATTGTCTGACATACCACATTCTGATAAACTGTCACTTGTATCAAATGATGTGTTCAAGTTGAATTGGTTATCATCAAACCCCTCAGGACTTAAAGGACTGCTATCACTATCATCTGCATCATGTGAGGAACTGTAGTTCTCATCAAAACCCTCAATATTCAAAGGATTGCTATTATTAGCATCTGCATCATTGCACGCTGAATGCACAAATGGTGATGATGTCATTTTATATTCTGATGAAGAAGCATCACAACTTTGAAGATCTTTATTTGCTTCTGGAAAATGTTCAAAATTAAGCTGCTTTTTTGGTGTTGATAATACAGGATCACAATGGACAGACTGTCTTTCTGATTGTATCTTTGAAGTTTCAGGCATTTGCTCTGAAATAAAAAAAATACCATGTAATTAGACATGAAATCAGCTCTTCATTGAGAACAACTGAAATTGGACAAGACCCTTCACCCCTACCTACCAACCCAGTGACCCACCCCCCTACAAACAACAAATAAAAAAAGTATTACCAATACCACCAATTGCACCCTGATGTCAGAAACCATTTTGTAATTTACAATGTACAAATAAGTTAAAGGCAAGGTTGAGAACATGTAGCAAGCTGCTCACCCACATAGGAAATCAATGGGATACCCTACAAAAGGCCCAGAAAGAACAAAAATGAAAATGTTGCAGGCTCGGTTGAATTGAGCCTGTATAATGAGAGGTACTGAAAAGTGCAACACCACTCATGCCCCCAGTTAGCACCGCTGACTTAAGCAGATTACTCAACATTTACATCAGTTAATAAGATACTGAAGAAAAAATTTGGAAACATCCGCAGATGTTGTCATATGGTGGTGATCATGGAACCTTCAATGCTGCACTGACGTGCATTCCATGAACAGCTGCGTATACCATAGTTTTATTACAGACTGTTCTTCTGTTTCGTCTGAATTCAATACTGTTTTGAATTGTTTTCAATTTGGCTGTTTTTCAAGACGAACAGGCCATGACGGCCCTGGTTTGCTCACCAAGTACCTAGGTTAGCATTAATCAAACCTGACATGACATACTTTTTGACCTGGACAGGTCTGGTGGATAACAGATAAAAACTGTGCTTATAAAAAGTTTTTCATCATTCAACCTAGAAAGCAAATTTGCGAAAACTTGAAAGAATAAACAATATGATAAAACCAAGGACAGTTTAGTTCGAGTTGAAATCTTTGAACAATCTTTGTAGACTGTCACCCAAGGAATATTTGTGCAAAATTATTTTGAAATCAAGCCAGCAGTATCAGAAGATTTTTAAAGTTCTACCATAATTATACTAAATATGAAAATCCTGAATATTGCTCTTTTTCTAACTTTATATAAATACATTAATATGTTTAACAATATACTTACGGTTTTCAGAAGCACCACATGACTGAAAGTCATCCTCGGACATTTCACTGGATGCTTCAGTAAACATATCATTTTTCTGTTTTTTCCATCTGTAAAATGTAGACCTTGGAACAGGAACAGATTTGTCAACTAAGTATCTTTTCTTTACCCTCTTCAATGGACCTAAATAAAAAATAAGTGTTAAGTATGAGTTTGTTGATTTGTTTTATTAGTATTCAGAGCATAGAAAGTTTGAAAGGGATGTGACCAAGTTTCATTAAGATTGGGTAAAAATTTGACATCTAGAGTGTAAAAAAAGATTTTCCAATAATTTGACTATGTGACCTTGTTTTTGACCCCACCTGTCCCAGATTTTGTAGCCCTCCAAGTTTCATGAAGATCTGATCATAAATATGGTTTCTACATGTATAGCAAAAAAAGATTTTCACATTATATTACCCAGTTTCAACAATGCACTTGTTGCCACAAACAACATAATATGCAAGTTTGATTAGGATCGGGTCAAACATGTAACTGCCAGATTTTAAAGAAAATAATTGATGACGTTTGACGGACGGACACAGCCGGATCCTAAAAGACTTTGGACTTTGCCACTCTGTGCCAGGTGAGCTAAAAGCCGTGCTTTCTCATTTGGTATTATTCAGACAAGTTAACCTTATCCTCCTTTAATAGCATAATAACACTTCTGACTTACAGGCTCTCATCTGTGCTCTATTGGCATTATAAATAACTGCTTTTGCTTCCATTGCTGCCGGGCCTGTGTCGATAAAAACTTAAAAGTCTCTAAACTTAATCCGGCGAAAGACTGACTAAGGTGTTTACTGATGCTGGGATTGCATATTTTTTTGTGACACTCATATGTCAATTTGGTGTGTTCTGATTATCGAATCTGTGCACTATTGGCATTATTCCCAGTGTAAAGATTTATTATCAGACAACAAAATTGAAAATTAAGTCTCAGCTCATTTACACAGATAGTTCAGCTTTTATTGATTAGTATGTAGTATTTTTTCAAAGGCAGTGGCTAGACGTCCAGTAATTGATATTATGCATAAAATACATATATTTTTACAAGTGTTGACCAAGAACGATACTGTGATAAATAACCAATGCATATAATTCAATATTTCCTTGAAAACTTGTCTCGCACAGTTTTATTTGACTTCGCCATTTTCTATAAATTTACGTAAGAAGGATCAAGAGGTAATCAGACTATTTTAACAATGAAGTGTTAATGGCTTAGTCAAATAAAACTGCACGAGATAAGTTTTCACCGATCTTCACCAAACTTGGTCAGGAGATGCATCTACATGTATCTAGGTCAACTTCCAATATGGATTATTTAGGGTCAAAAACTGGTTCACAGGGTCACTAAATGTGTTTTAAACATACAGAATAATGTCTTGACTTTAATTCAAATAGTTTTCATTCGATTTTCATCGAACTTGGCCAGAAGTAGTATTATAGATGATGTATAGATCAGGTTTGATTGGATTTGGAGACATGTGACATATTTACACATGCTTTTTTTGCATCGAGTTTGATTTTGCGATATTTTAATTGGGCTTAATTTTTCGCGATTTTTCAAGTGCGTTTATTTTTAACCAGCTGGTTATTGGTAAGTTTTATTGTTACTTTAATCTAATCATGATTTCCACAGGTACATGGGTTTTTCACAGTACATGGGTACTACATAAAGGCAAACCATTATCATCAACCTAAAATTAGATTATATGGATATGACTTGCACGTCTTAAGATTATTTTAAGTATATGTCACGGTACTGAACTCGTCACATATTTGGTGAAAAAATGTGTAAGCGGCCGGGTAGTTCAGTCGGTAGAGCATTCGCCCTGTAAGCGAAAAGCCCCGGGTTCGAGCCCCGGTCTGGCTGCACATTTTTCTCACCCTGTGACATTTGGCGCCAAACATGGGACTGTACGGACTGCGAAGGTGACCTAGGCTAAGGCATTTCCAGACACCTTACATTGAGAGTATATGTGAACTTTGGGACGAACTTCCATCTCCGCAGGGGTGTATGTCACGGTACTGAACTCGTCACATATTTGGTGAGAAAATGTGTAAGCGGCCGTGTAGCTCAGTAGGTAGAGCACTTGCCCTGTAAAGCGAATGGCCCGGTCTCACTCTGGCTGCACATTTTTCTCACCCTGTGACATAAACTTTGTTTAAAAAGTATGCAGTAAAACATCAAACACCTTAAATGAATAATAAATAATATTTAAACGGAATGAATAAATCTTGAAAATGGGGGGGGGGTGAAATAACCAGGGGTGAAGACTTGAGGTAACGAGAGTTTTCAACCCCCAGAGTTTTCGACCCCTAAAAATTTAATGAGAGTTTTCAACCCCCAGAGTTTTCGACCCCTACTTAACGAAATTTGATAGAGTTTTCGACCCCTGATCAAATCAACAATGTATTTATTTTTAAGCAATATGATTGTGTTAATAAATATAACTTACGCCATTTTTGTGTATATAGAATTGAAATATAGACTCAGAGTATGACTTTAATATTTGAACTAAATTTTGTGAAAGGCCGGTATCCATATGTAATCAAATACTTAATAAAAATAGTATATTTGTATTAAATTTCATTATTTACTTTAATTATTATTTTTTAATACATCTTTTAATTATAGTATGCAATAATATATATAATTTTGTGTTGGTTTTCTTTTTTGCCGAATGTCAATATCAAAATTTACATTATATTATATAATTAATAACATTTTATATACTATACAGGCAGAATTCAAATATGTGTATGTAGATTAATTAACACAAAGCAACAACCTTCCAAATATAAATTAATGCATTTTTATTATTTTTTAAATGAAATGTCGGTATGATTTGGCAAAAATAAGGTTAATCATCCATTCCCTACTCTGCATGTCCATTAAATAGGTGTTGATCACAATTGACGGAGGTGTCATAATCCAATTATGATATCTATATACAATTAAACACATTAATCAATTAATTATAATACTTTCTTCATATTGGAATGTATAGGTCCTTTAATGTGACTGTTATTGTCGATGATTTTTTTGCCGATTTGCCTACTTGAACTGAAAACTATGATAGACAGCTGCATTAAAAAGCATGCAACAACCATGTGGTTCGCTGATACGAATGCATTATTTTATTTACAATGACTTTTTATCTTATATATTCATTACAAATCGTTTTATAAACATTTATTAAAACAAATCCGCTAGCAACAAATGTCAATCTTCTTATATACATTTTAAGGCACCCCTGACATGTACAGTGTTCAGGGCGATCGAACCTGACATTGAGATTGTGTAGGGGGGTGCAAAAAAACATCGTAATTTTTTAAAAAGTATACTAGTATCTTTTTCGTTGAAATTAGGGCTGAGAATTTACTTTAATGTAATTAATAAATCCCTTAAAATTTATAATGTTTGCTTTATATTACAATTTTGCGACAATTTCTCCATCTAACCAATTAATGTATGCAATCTTTATTAAATCCATGTACACATCTTTATATAATCTAAGTAATAAAATAACTTGTATCAATTTTCAAAACTTTCAAAAGAAAAAAAAAGATAAGAATGAAACAAGGGGTCGAAAACTCTTGAAAAATTAGGGGTCGAAAACTCTGGGGTCGAAAACTCTTAGGGATTGAAAACTCTGGGGGTCGAAAACTCTGGGGGTTGAAAACTCTCGTAGCCAGACTTGATACCAAAATTTCGTAGTCCATAAAGAAAAACACTCTTACTAAAATCGTGAGTATTTTGTAGATGCTGTGTAATTCTCTGTTTTGATGAAAGAACTTTGGTACACAGCAAACACCTATATTTTCCATTTGGAGACCGGTGCCAACTAACATTATTTTTGCTGGCCATGTTGTTGTAGATCTAGGTCTATCGAGCGCTTATTGCATAAGTCTCGTTGCCTTTAAAAAAAACGTTTGACCGGCGTGGATGATAAAATTAATTAGTTACATTTATTTTGATTTCAGAGATGAACATGTTATCGTGTTGTTATCTCACATTTCACAAACAAATTATTAAAGCAATTTAGCTAGAATAAAAAATAAATGTTTTCGGCATTAAGCCGAGCCAATTGGGCACTTCGACCATCTTCGGAATATTTTCCGTGATGTCTGAAGCTTTCTGATTGGTTATGGCTGCTTGCCAACATCTCTTTCTAGCTTTGTGATTGGTTCGCTCCGATTACAATTTGGGCGCTTATTTCAGCAATGGCAGACGGAACACGGTATGCGATTGTGCAATGGGAGGATAATTTAACAAGTATTATCAGCCTTCAGAGCATTAAATGTCCAAGAAAACCTATCACGCAGTATCTCGAAGGAGATTACGTTACAGCTCCGTTTGGAAGACAGCTATACAAAGCGAGAATTTCTGAAATATCTGGTAAGTTTGTGGACGATTCGATATCAAGTCAAGACGTCCCCAAGTCAAAACGACCCCAATGTAGAATTTATAAATATGATGAATGCAGTGATTTTTTTACGTGCGAGTCCAGAGTTATAGACTCGCAAAAATCTGTGTGGATGCAAAGTTTCAAATTATGCGAGTCCCCATAATGAATTAAAATTTCTAGCAAAATTTAGGATAATTTTGAAGTTTGATCAGTGTAGAAAATTTGTAAAAAAATCACTGTTTCAATGCCATCACTCTTACCCATGACATGTATTGAGATGTACATTTATAATCATGTAACAGGCAGGACTTGTGAAAAAATTGTGGCTTGCAGGGCTCTCCCTAGAAATTGGAGCAGCCTATGATATATCACGCGGCTTGTGGCATGCACAAGCGGCAAGGAGGGGGACAGTGTGGGGTCTCGATCCCCTTCCACTAGGGGATCCGGAAAATTTTGACAATCAAACGGTGCAATCTTAGGGACTTTTAACAGACAATTTAGACATGTATGCAATTTTATATGGAATTGTTTATGAAATTGGGAAAAAAAATACATCTGTAGCTATTTTATTTCGACATACATAATTGTTTAATTGTATGTACATGAGACAAGACTCCTAAACTGGTTAGAATGGGGGGAATGTTGTTCTGTCATCCAAGACATTAATTCAATTTTATTCTAGAAATTTTCAAACAGTGGAAAATTATGAAATTTGGACATGGTTTTCGTCGAAATATACACCTTTTTCTGATTTTCTTCAGCATTTCAGTCAGTCAAAAATATGAAAATTGGACACGTTTACATATTTTTTCGAACAAATTCTATTCCCTACATGTATTTTTTTTGTATTTATTGTATTGCATTGTGCAAAAATCACGAAATGTAAAACTGGACAAGTCTGCTAAATTAAAACTGGGGGGAGTGTACTGGCTCAGCAGTGATTTTCGTACAAAAATCCTGGTTTATTCAAAATTTATCGAAAACAGTAAAACGTAGAAAATTTTGGTTCATACATGTAAAACTTCAGCTCATCTTTTACCGACAACTGCAAATTCTTGGTATATGTATATGAAGCACAAAGGTATTATGGGGCCCTCAAAGGGGTAATAAAATGGGATTGAAGTTTTATGTAGGCAAGCAATTTTCGTACATATTTTATTGACTGTAAATTTTGAGCATATACATTGTAAAGCAAATCCTTTATAAAAATGGCTACAATTACTGAGAATAGAGAATTTGCAAAATAATTAACACTTTAGCACATTGATTGACACTATGAAATACCTAGATATTGACATACACATTTGACGCATGTACAATTATACTGGATACGACTTAAACACGTTCGTTTGTGGCATGATGTCTAATTTAAATATTTGTTGTTAATTTGTAAAAATCTTCGAAATATTTCTGTTCAAACTGTTTATCACAAGCATCTACATTATTTGATACCAATGAACAGTGGGAAACAGTCATATTAAAGCATTCATGCGTAAAGTTCGAAAATTGCTTCTGTACGAAAATCACTGCTGAACCAGTAGTGCAGGTCCCACTTACTGCAATATAAATTACAAAATGGGGGAGAAGCGTGTCCATATTGTAATTATTTTTTTCTAATAAAATGATCTTGAAATAATAGCAGACGGTAAGATCTACTGCATAAACCATTAAATGGTGCAAATACTGATAAGGTCACTAAAACACACCAAGTTTGTAAAAATAGCCCAATCGGGCTATAAAATAAACTTTTCCCCAACTTGTTTATTGGAATCCTACTTACCTATAGCTTCTTAACAACATCTTTGCCAGAATCACCGCTGTTGACGATGTGTAGGATAAGACTCTTCATGTTGATCTTGGATTGGATATAATCTGCGATATATGTTGCCGTAACATTAGTGTATTCTACAACTTACTCGATCCTACATTATAGTGTTCAGGTCTAGGAGAGTACTGGGATTTTTAAAGATTATTTATAAATTTATAGTTCTAACATGAATTGATCGATGAATAACCTACATACATGTAGAACAAACGTCAAGTCGGGTTATTCTGCAATATACCGACCGAATAGACACACGTACCATCATGACGTCAAATAAGCAGCAAGACGTGCGGTAAGCATCCGCATAAAAGAAACACATTTTATTTACTTTACGTTCTGTAATAAGCCTCCTGTTAGAATCGAAATAATAAGTATCTCAGGTCGGTTTATCTTAGAATAACCCTCGTTTGTCGTTCTTATGCGAAGAAATATATCACTTCGACCTTAAAGTTTTGTGATATATTCTTGCGCATAAGAACTCCAAACTTGGGTTTATCGTTAAGTTATTATTTCTTAAATAATCTATGATTTTTAAGATTTTTCAATCCATTGATGGTGAAGATGAAAACTGCTGAAATGTAAAAACACAGCTTACAGCTACAAGAATTGAAAAGGGCTTGATAATTATTAATGTCAAGTACCTTCAATTCTGGTTTCTATTTTACTTGCAGAAGATAGAACATGCCTCACGAAGAAAGCTACTTCAGATGGACAGTTTCCATTGCAGTATCTGTTTGAGGAGGAGGAGATGCTTGAAAGCCAGGATGAGCAGTCTACATGTACACCGACAACATCAGGTTGATACAATTATACATGTACTATCAAGCTTTGAAAATAGTCAAGCCCGCTGTCCCTTCGACAGCTTTTGTTTCAACTCCATTTTACCAAAATTTGAAAAAACAATAGTTGTCATGCAGTTCACTCAAATAAATCACCAGTCAGATTGGCATTTTTAGTGAAATTTTTTTCAGAAAATATGAATCCTCATGATGTTCAAGACTACAAGTACCAACAAAGTTCTCGCAGAACTTCTCAAATTGACAATGGACACTCTCCCCTGAGATTTTGTACAACTGCAATCATCTTAATGAGCCAACACCAACATAAGAGTGGCAAAATGTTTATGCCCCGGTATCGACAGATCGGGGGTATATTGTTTTGGGCCTGTCTGTCGGTTTGTCATTTCCATCCGTCACAAACTTTAACCTTGCTCATAAAATTAAAATGCGGTATATTGTTTTTGGCCAGCCTGTCTGTCAGTTTGTCACTTCCGTCCGTCACAAACTTTAACCTTGCTCATAAAATTAAAACGCCTAGGCCTAGGTTCTTCAAACTTCACATGTGCACTTGTATCTCAATGATGTCTACAATCCCCACCTGTTTTTAGGTCAAAGTCCAAGGTCACCGTGACCTTTTTCTGCAAAATTTAACCTTGCTCATAAAATGAAAACGCCTGTACCTAGGTTCTTCAAACTTCACATGTGCATGCATCTCAATGATGTCTACAATCCCTCCCTGTTTTTAGGTCAAAGGTCAAGGTCACCACGTTTTTTCAAAATTTAACCTTGCTCATAAAATGAAAACGTCTGGGCCAAGGTTCTTCAAACTTCACATTTGCATGTATCTCAATGATGTCTACAATCACCACCTGTTTTTAGGTCAAAAGTCAAGGTCACCGTGTTTCTTCAAACTTTAAACTTGCTCATAAAATGAAAACGCCTGGGCCTAGGTTCTTCAAACTTCACATGTGCATGTATCTCAATGATGTTTACATGTACAATCCCCACCTGTTTTTAGGTAACTAGCTCAATGATCACGGTCACCATGACCCTTTTCTTCAAATTTAGCCATGCTTTTAAAATGAAAATGCCTTCAGGGGGCATAAGTGTTTTCTGAAACACATCTTGTTTCAATCACTTGGTGTATGACCTTGTTTTTAGCTCAACTTTTCGAAGACAAAAGTCGAGGTATTGTCGTCACTTGATTGTCTGCGTCAGCGTTGGTTAAGTTTTTTTGTGCGAGTCATTTTCTCAAAGACTATCGTAGGTATCCACTTGAAACTCAACATAGTTGTTCACCATCACCGACTTACAATTTTACAAAAATGTCAATTTCTCAAACACTATCAAAGCTTTCAATTTCATTATCAAACACGAAAAAGTCGAGCGTCCAGCATCCGTTGGCGGTGCTCTTGTTAATGCCACATGATCCAGTTTCAAAACTGGAATTATCTATTTACGCTAATGATCATGCATTTTTTAGGCCAGTTTCAAGCAGATGATATTGCAAGAAAGAGCAAGACTTTGATGCCTGAAAAGGAGACTCCAACTCCCACTCCTGTATTGGAAAAGAGTACTCGTACGGAAACCGTTGGTTCCAGCTCGTCTGGTAGGTAGTGATATTTACAGCATTTCATGACTTGAAAACTATGATCAAATGTAATCACTTTCAGTCTGATACGATACAGATTGTTAGCTCACTTGACCTGAAGGGTCAGAGTGAGCTTTTAGGATCCTCGAATGTCCGTTGTACGTGACCACAGTTAGTTTGTTTACATTCTCATGGGCAAAAGTTTTCAGGAATTTTCCTGAACTTCAGGTTTTTTTTATCTTCAAAGGCACTCTTTCTCTATATAAAACTATGTGAAATATTTCTAAATTCAGGATTTTCAGGTTTTTTCATTTTTTCCAACTTTTACCCATGCACTCTAGCAGTCACACTTTTGACCCGATCCTAATCAAACTTGCATATTTTGTTCATGACAACATGTGCAGTGCACGGTTGGGATTGAAATTGGGTCACATTGGTTCAAAAACCAGGTCAAATAATGTGAAAATCTATTGTTTGCTATAGAAAGCATATTTATGATCAGATCTTCATGAGACTTTGTGTGAATGTTCATTTAAGTGTGACCTTGGAGAAGTTCAAAATCGGGGACAGGTGGGGTCAAGAACAAGGTCACCCGGTCAAATTATAGGAAAACCTTTTGTACACTTGGAGGTCACATTTTTTACCCAAATCTTAATGAGACTTGGTCGAAATATTTGTTTTGTTAAAATCTTTGATGAGTTCATAACTGTGTCACATGGGGTCAAACACTAGGTCATGGCGTAAAATCATAGGAAAACCTTTATACTATAGTCTAGAGGTCACATTTTTGACCCAATCTAAATGGAACTTGGTCAGAATGTTTGCCTTGATGAAATCTTCGATGAATTCATACCTGGGTCACATGTGGTGGTCAAAAACTAGGTCATGGGGTCAGATTCATAGGAAAACCTTGTTTACACTCTTAGATGTTACATTTCTGACTGAATCTTAATGAAACTTGATAAGAAATTTTTTCATGAAATCTTTGATGAGTTTTTAACTACGTCACATCATACGACATGGGTCACTCAAAAACAAGGTCATGCGGTCAAATTATAAATTCTGGGACACCCTGCATTTATTAAGCATGTTGGTTGAATGTATCCGTATCGTTAAAATATCATTATAGTTCTGTTTCTGGAAAAACTGTTCATGCAATGATCAATAACAGGCATCTGAAGAAACATTAAATTTGAAATTTTAAAACTTTAGATTCCACAAGTAGGATACTCTAGATTCCATGAATTGCATAATCATTGCAGTAAGATATTACATTGTGACCCAGGACCATCTTGGTCCTGTTGTTTATCATAGTATGTTGCACATGACTAAATATCTATTATATAATCTTCAGATGTTTCGGCTCCCAAAGAGAAGACTGTTCCATCGTCTGATGATGTCTTGGCTCCCAAAGTGCAGACTGTTCAATCATCTGAAAATGTCTCGGCACCGAAAGTGAAGACTGTTCCAACATCTGCAAATGTCTCGGCACCCAAAGTGAAGGCTCCTTCATCATCTGCAGATGTCTCGGATCCCGAAGTGCTGATTGTTTCATCAACTGCTCAGTCACCAGTTGGTGCCAATTCTAGGTAAAGTCTTTTTTCATGCTTAATAAAAATTTGAAAGTAGTCGAACAGGCCTGTCTGTCAGACATCTCTTGTTATATTTACAGGTTTGATGTTTTTAGCTCACCTGAGCACGATGTAGCTTTGAGGACCGTTCAAAAGAGCAACATCTAAGCAGATAGTTGGATGGATGATTTTGTTTTAAAAATACTTTCTTAAATGATCAGATGACACATGTAGATCTCTAAGTAACCCTTTATTAAAAAGGCATATTAATTTCACAATTAATTTATCCCCTGTTGTTTCTTTATTTCACAGTAAAAGGAAACTGGATCACCTGGAGAGGGATGTCAAGGAATTGAGAAGCAGTGTGAAGGCATTGAAGAAAAGAGTCAAGGAATTGGAAGAGAAAAGCCAAGATAAGCCTGGTTCTAGTTCACCTTCTGTGTCTGCATCTGAGCCTGATGATGTCTTTTTGGTAGATGTGTCACATCTCAGTGGGACAAATGAAAAGGACGTAAACAGTATAGTAAGGCGTTTAGCTTTGAAGATGTTCACCCGTGAGGAACTCAAAACGTGTACACGCACTGGAAAGAAAACGTCTAAAACAGGAGAGGTTCCTAAACCTCCGCTAGATGACAGAAAACTACAAACTCTTGAGAGGCTTGTTCTCACCAAGTGTCCATCAATAACTACTGAAATCTTCAAGAAAAAATTTGACAATATCTTGAAAATGGAAAGACGCGCAGGATTAGGAACAAAATAACAATTTTAAGAGTGTAAAGTGTTCTTTTAGTGACCCTGTTGGGGTTGTTACATTAATGTTATGACACGAGGACATGAGTTGGTTTAATAAAATGTTAGTTACTGGTTGGTAGGCTTAAACTTTTAGGTTTCACTTCCAATATTTCCTGCTTGCTGTTCTAAAGTGGTTCAATCCATTGCTTGACAAGCATTTAAGATTTACTCAATTCTGGAACTGTCCTACATATTTGTAGACCAGTTTTAGAATTGCACTGAAACTGTTCCAGAACAATTATCCGAACAAGAACAGAAGTTTTAGAACAGTTCTGTTACATAATTTCTAGATTAGGTTTAGAACAATGCAAGAACTGTTCCATTACATTCAAGCAGAAATTTCTGGAACTGTTCTGAACATAAGCTGGGAATTTTGTTACAGAATTGTTCTAGAACTATTGTTGTGACAATTTCTGGAACTGTTCTGAACCTAATTTTGGACTTTTGTAACAGAACTGTTCTAGAACTATTGTTCTGATATTTGTCTCATTTAACGTTGCAGAACAGTTCTAGAAATGCTCTAGTAAGGATCTGGGTTTGTTCCAGTGCTGTTCTGGAATACTTGTTCCAGAACAATGTCAGAATTATTCTAGAACTATTCTGGACTATTTCGCAGAGGAAGCTTTCGGGAAAATGTCATATCTTCGGAAGAAAGCTTTTAGGTCCTAACATCCGTGCATAAAATGCAATACAGAACTAAAAGCTTTCTGAATCAAAAGGTCTGACCTAATTTATCAAAACTTGAACATAAATTCCATCAAGTTAATGATAGCAGTTGGGACTGAGGACACAGTCTGAGGATGCAGAACAAGACAAAAGAAAGTGATGGACTTAAAAGACTTGCACCCATTTCCAAACAAAAACGACATTTGACCACTTTGTTGCAAAACTTTGGAAAACATTGTGGGAAAAGGAGAAATTGCTCGTAACAAGCAATTTCTCCTTTAACGACAATGTTTTCTGCCCTTTCAGAAAATTTACTCTATCTTCCATCACATTTTGAAATGTCATCTGCAAACTCTTTCAATTTGGGACAGTTGAAAATTTGGCGTTTGGTGAAGGGTTGAACCTTTCATATACAAGTATAGCACACCATTTAACTCTTTCAGTGCAAATGTCGCAGATCAGCGACCTGCTGTGGAATGCCAATGTTGTCAATCGGTGATTGAAACTTGGGTTTGGTTCTGCAATGTTTCTTTCCGCATTTCACAACATGGCTACAGGGTGAATTTAGACAAGCATCTAGCCATCGACATGAAAATAATAGAAGAATAAATTAATGTACAAATGAATGAGTGATAGACCTATTAGCAACCAATCAACCAACTGATAGATCAAGCAAATTGATGATTCAATGCAAGACTAAAGCAAATGCAAGCATTTCACTCTTGTAAAGAAGTTGCCATAGTCTTGCATTGACTCATCAAATGCCAAATGTTCCCCTTCACATTTCATATTTAAATTGTTGACATAAACCTGTTAGCTCTGGGTGTTTCTGTCACCTAGTACATCATTGCAGTAATACTGTTAATGTATTAAAAACAAATATTGCCCTGAAATATCACTCATTTCTGCAACAATTATCTTCACCAGCACACCAATGATTGCTCCCTAAAGGACCAATTGTGCAATCATTTTACAAATTTCCCGCGGATACTATGTAATATCAAACCCGTCATTATGTCACGGAAATACTAAACGATTTTTATGCCGTTTCTGTTGAGGAGTTAAGTCATGCTGCCAGCTAGATATCCTTTAAGCATTTTCATTTTTCGGCCAAATATAAAAGATTTAACATTTAGTGGTCAAACTAATTTCCATACATTTTGGTACAAGAAAGCCAAGTCTGTCAAGTCTGTCTGTTTTAAAGATGGTCTGAAAAAGAGAATATTGATGTAGTACTTTAGACAACAATCTAGCATATTGACAAAGCTATATAAAATTGTCTTCACACTAACCACAATATAGGTTTCAGAATAAAAAAAAAAAGAGCCAGAGAAATATTTCTTCTATTTACTCCTGCATTTATGACCTACATTTATGACCGAAGTCAAAAATAAGACCTTGACCAAATATCAAGCAACCATAACAAAGAATATCTATGTTTGTGTTTGAAATGATCATGCTCAAAGCTCTTCGAGTTTGGGCCAGGATGCATGATTGGTTGGAAATGTTCATGTAAATGTTTGCCACTCCAAAGTTTTGAGTGCCAAAGAATGCATTATGGGTGTACTGCTCCAGACGACAACTGTCTCTACCACTTGAGACAAAATGTGAAAGTTCGGAAAGAACCCATTAATTCATTGGGGGAAACATGTTTTCCAGCATAGAAAGCGGAAGACCCTTCCAATTTTCTAATTTCGGTCCTTCCTTTCACCCAGTCAGGAAGACTGTTTGCCAAGGGAGTTTCCTATTTCAGTCTTACAGACTTTTACAAGGCCTGAGCTTTCCAATCAGAATATATGAAATTGGTCCAAATAAAAAGTATCAGCAGTCAAAGAGTCTTGAATTATGATTTTATGCTTGCATTATAAGGCATACCGAAGCAAAGACTGAAATGAAGAGAAAGTGTCATAAGCAATTCTTTTACTTTAACAAAATACTTTCTAAAGTTGTTTAGTTTATTTGTCAATGGCCATGAAAGACACAAAATACTGATGCTTCATGACTTACAACAAATGTTTGCCCAGATGCAATCATCTTCAATCATACAATGAATTCTATATCAGCAAATGAGTAAATAAAAGGAAGAACTTACATAAAAGGCCATGAATCAAACCACATTCAAAACAGAAATTCTTAGATATTCAAATTTTACAAGCAAAATAAAAATGACTAAAGGCTTAAATACCAGAAGCTGTCATGTTTACTCAGAATTGGACAAATCAATGTCTGCAAAAAGGGTTAGCAACTTTCCAATTTTAAGAAACGAATTCCACATTGTCAAAATGTCGACATCTTGACATTAACTCAACTTAAAATTGCTCACACAGTTTTATCAACATATCTAAGAAATAGGGGAACAAAACTTCCCCATGATAAAAGGGGAAAATGAAGAATAATCTGATAAAGGCCCAAATTGCAACTAATATCATTTTGCAAACCATAAGCATAAAATTATGGAACAACACTTGTTCTTCTATTGAGCTTATAACATTTACTCATATACATTCATACAGACAAACATAAAGATGTCTTCACAAAACAAGATCCAGATCAGATTGGCACTTCCTTCCTCTTATTCCTAACATGGGTACCGTTTTACTCAACAGTTTACGCTAAAGATTTGTGTAAGTCTAAAAAAACAATTCCTATTATGTCAATATTGGGCGAAGCAATATTGCCAAGTAACATATCATTGGAATCGTCTCTCCGAGCCTCTTCCAATGACGTGTCACATTGAAATATTGTACTTTCATTGAAGATACTATCCATGTGTATCAGTTATGACTTACACAAATATTTTCCTTAAGTTGTTTAGTAGAACGGTACCATGATGTGTAAATTTCTTCCATTTGTTATCATGTTTGTGTACTTCATGAGCTTAAAATCAAGTGATGAATTTTAAGGATGTTGTGTATTCCGTGGGTTCTATGCAAAACTAAAGTAAAGTAAAGTAACAAGCTTGAAACACTTACTTTAGTCTTGCACCGATCCCTTGATATTTGATATTCATCTTAATTCATGAAAAGAACTGATAAGCCTTGAATCCAAAGAGGGAGTATTATTAAAATGCTGACTTTTAGCAGCATGAGGCTGTCAAGACCGAAGTTGTTTTGAAGGGAAACCTTCTTGCATGCAGTTTCAATGACAATGGAAATGACTAATGAACCCTCTTACATGCAGATTGAATACAATGGAAATGACTTACAGACAACACTTAACAATCCAATTATCACCTAGTATGAATCTTGAAGAATGAATTGTCTAAACAATTTCATTAAATGAGCAAGGCCAAAGTTTGTAACAGGAATCAAATTACCGATAGACAGGGCAAAACATTTTTCCAAAATGGACCAATCCCAAGGTTATCAAATTTTGTTCTTTCCCATACAAAATATTCATGAATCCAACTGTGATCTTTTTTCTAGATTGAAACTAGGACTCTAATAGAGCTGATTTTCAAATGCATGTGCAATGTAGGATAACAAGGAGAAAAACATAAAACTAGGCCTGGGAAGCAGTGCTACCATAGCAAGGAAGGTTTCTGCCCCCTCCCAATGTGTTTATGCTACTTGATAAC
This sequence comes from Cerastoderma edule, assembly GCA_947846245.1. Taxonomy (NCBI): domain Eukaryota; kingdom Metazoa; phylum Mollusca; class Bivalvia; order Cardiida; family Cardiidae; genus Cerastoderma; species Cerastoderma edule. The sequence goes on from OX401415.1 coordinate 24,333,484, forward strand.
AAGGCTAATTGGCAGAAATGTAGCACTTTTCCAACATACATCAATCTGATGGAAACCAGTCCATCTTAAAACGGTACCCAGCTTCTGTAAACACAAATCATGGAACCAGTCAACAATCCTGCAACCATTGTATTCAGATACAAGAAATAGTCTTTTGTTTCTAATATGTCTACATGTCTTCACTTGGATTAAAACGCTTTACTTATATTTACTAAATTCATGAAATGGTTTCACTAAACTTTCTTTTCTGAGCAGTATTCCAGAACTAGATTAATTAATAGTGCTTTGGCAACTTCAGGGACACTATCTGGCAGTGAATCAATGTAGTGTCACAAAGATTCTAACCCAGAATGCCCAGTCCTTCAACCATTACAAAAACATGACAGATGAAAACTAGCTAGGACTTAATCAGAACAAACCCTACAAGTAAACATACAAGTTGACCCCATTTTTCAAAGGTTTACTTTAAATACATTTAAAGTTTTAATGCCCAAGTGAGACAAAGAAAAGCTTTGCATAACAGCAACTTGTTAAGGTTTACTTAGTTTTGGACTAAGTATTAAATGATAAAGCATGTTTTTCTTTAATGAGACTTGCTAATCAAAGGATAACCCTTATAGAGCTGCAACCGACTTCATGTTTATGCAAACAGGTTAGATCCAGTCCAGCCGCCGAGTAAATTGGCAGCTGGCCTGTCATCTAACCTGTTTGCTACTGTGATTATCTTTCCTCAACAAAAATAAGCAGATATTTAAGGTTTTGGAAAGCAGACAACACAAATACCTACAGTCTAACTTGTGTTAAGCAGCCACCCTTTTAAGCAGCCAACCTGCCTTAAACAGCCACTACAGAAAGTCCCATTGTTAGATTTATAGTGTACATCAATTTGTGTTAAGCAGCCAACCTGTCTTAAGCAGCCAATTTACTCTGTCCCATAGGCTGACCTCTTAACACAAGTTTGACTGTATATGCAGAAAATTACCCAGCATTCTAAGGCTTAACATGAATCTCTTGGTTATGTTTACCAGGGGACATTACCGCAGGTACAGTGGAAGACTATAGTAAGTGCTTCACAAACATGAAGCACTTACTATAGTTTTGCACTGAACCCTCGTTATCTGAGATCCATTCCTTGTTCCCTATTTATGATGGAGGGGCCCTGTAAAATAACCACAATATACGAGTATACACATGTTGTTTTGTATTTAGCCAAGAGTGACACCTGTAACCCATTATCAAGGGTTCAGGGCTAGACTCTCGTAAGTCCGATATATGGTTGAAGATTCTTACTTTTGTTTTGCCAGCAGCCCTCGTTATAAATAAGAACAAAAAATGCCCCAAGTTATTATTTCAACACCCCATGGTCCTTACAAAGCAGCCTGTTCTGGAAAACAAGGTTATGTGGGTTTATTAACACAGCATTCCTTAATGTGACAGACAAATCTTACATTGTGGGTACCAGGGGTGGCAAAATCCATTGTCTGTATTGCCCAGCTTGTGATTTTTAACAAATTTTGCTTTATAACGAGTATACGGACATGCTTGGAAAAAGATTTGGCTTTTGCAAACAAGTAAATTAAAATCAGATTTCACAATCCCTGGATACTCAATCAATAGAATTGTCCCATAGACACAATGCTAATAAGCAACAAACAACAGAATAGGGTTTGAAGCAATAAAGAAGATAGCAAGGAGAAATGCCTTTCTTCTGGAGCCAGTTTAAAGTGCTTGAACCGACTTCATGCTTATGCAAACAGGTTAGATCCAGGCCAGTCGCCAATTTAATTGACAGCTGGCCTGTGATCTAACATGTTTGCTACTCTGGTAAGCAGATATTTAACATTTTAAAAGCATGCAACACAAAAATCTATTCTTAGAAAATTACCCAGCATTCTAAGCATTAACATCCAGATAACTGTGAGTATCTGATACTAATGAAAAATCTGAGAGATCTGGGAAAATGGAGAAAATCTAGGAAATATCCTCAAGTTGATGACAATGACACTAACAAGATTTTTATCATGGCAGTGCAATCATCATTTACACGCCAGCAAAAATCTGATCTTTATTGAGGTATTATTTCCATGTAAAAGGAGATTATTTGTACGAGATTGGGTTACCAATGGTTTGGAATTTTACTGTCATTTGTCTCTGAGAAATGAATTCTAATGCATCTCCCTGAAATTGCACAGTATTCATTGATCGTATGATCTTAAAATGAAATGTTTGCTATTTTTAGATTGAATTAAGATTGAAATTGGCTTTGTTTCGGATACAATTAGGAAGGCTCTATTTAAACCAAATAAGCTATCAATAGCGATTTTTATCTCCGCAAAATATCCCCTTGCAGAAATCATGTTTAAAGGCACTTTTATATATTTTCGTTTTCTCACCTGTGAACAAGTAAATCCCATATACGGGGGACTTAAAGTAAACAATGAGTAATATTAAAATGCGGGAAAGGATTGAGATTGTATTCAATCCATCAAACTTGCTTACAATAATTTACAGCAAAACCTCAGAAGTCTTTTTTTTTTAAAACAGCTGGGTTTCATGTATGTATTTTTTTCCCATTTACATTGTCATTTATAGCTGATTGTTTTCATCTCTCAGCTGAATATTTGAAAAATATATATATATATATATTAATAAAAATTCTATTCATAATGGTGGGAATTTTCTGTTTTCCTGCTTGTTTAAGTCTAACATCGTTAATAGTATTCCCTACATTTCAACAAAATAATGGATTTTTTTTGCTAAGGATGAGTTAACTATCCTTAGAACAACTGAAAGCTTAGAATACAGAAAATGTCACCATTTTCTTGAAGTCACCATTTTCTTGAAGTACAATAAAATCCATGGAATGTTTAGCAAAGAGTTAAGTCAAATCTATGAATGAAAGAAAAAAAGTCAAGAAAAAAAAAATAAAAAGGTTAACCCCTCCCTCCCAAACCCAAAGAAAAATAGCATCCCATCATTTCCTATCAAAAGATAACCCCCAACAAGGGTCTCGGGGGCCTCTATTGTTACAGATTTTTGATTAACCGATTTCAATGGACCCTTGTTTGTGATTTTGATCATTTTATCAACCTGTTCACTATACACACAGGGAGGGTTCAATGCAAGACTATAGTAAGTGCTTCATGTTAATGAAGCACTTACTATAGTCTTGCATTGAACCCTTGGCAGGTAACCTGATGAGGGCCGTTTCTTTAAAGATCGCTCGAGATCAGAGACATTTCTGTGTCAGGGACTTCGAATCAATACGATGTATCTTGACGGGCGTACAATACCACTAGCCGTACAGCCCACAATGCATCTCCTCCGTCGCTATTCTTCCCTCTCACTCTGCCCGTAACCCCGTGACCCTCCCAGCCACAAGACTTCGATAATTAGTTCCGCCGAAATACAAGAGTGAACACTCTATTTTGAACAAAGATGGGTGTAAGGTCTGTCTGATCTAACAGAGCTCACGTTTCAAAAGAGCTGTCGATCAGGTGTACAAGCTTTTCCCTCATTAGTTTGATTGTAACCGAACATAAATAAATAAATATCGTTTGGCCGAAAATTGAAAATGTTGAAAATGTTGGCAGACAATAATGTGAATTGTGATGTAATATTAGCTTGGGATGCTCCTTATAAAAGTCTAAAACTGTGGTTTGAACTAGGTTGTTTGTTTTCTTTTTCAGACTTATCACCATTTTCAACAATATATTAGTCATATTGTAGTGATTAGTGCACCTTAACAAACTTGTGGGACTTCATCATGAGTTTTAAACATGATTGTATGTGTACTTACTCATATCACAGCAATGCCAAATGTCCTATACAGTCATACTTGTGTTAAGCAGCCACCCTTTTAAGCAGCCAACCTGTCTTAGACAGCCACTACAGAAAGTCCCATTGTTAGATTTATAGTGTAATTCAATTGGTGTTAAGCAGCCAACCTGTCTTAAACAGCCAATTTACTCTGTCCCATAAGCTGGCCTCTTAACACAAGTTTGACTGTATTCAGTAGAAAATAGAAAAATATAGATCCCTTCCAACTAAATGGACTATTCCTAAACTCATAGACTAATAAAAGTAAAGCAGGGGTGGCACAATCAATTGTTTGTATTTTGCCAAGCTTTTCCTTGCCTTAATGGACGAGTGAATTTTGACAGAATTCTACTATATGATCAGTATACAGAAAAGTGCAGAAAAGGATTTGTAATTTACAGACAAGTTGATCAAAACCAGATTACGCAACTCCTGTAAAGTGAAAGAGCAAGACTATGGGTATGTACCCAAACCTTTCATTGTTGTTTTTATGTTGAGAAATGCATTATTTCACAATACACACACACTCATAAGGAAAATGAGCACTACTCAAAAGCCACTTGACATATGAACATAGGAAAGTGTCTCGAGTGGCATGCAAACCCGACACAACAAAATACAATGGCAAAAAAGAACCTTGAATCTTCTAGGTCAAAAGACATGTGCCACCATGAGGCATCAGTGCAGGCAAAAACATCAAATGATGTAATAGTCTAATTTCAGAGAAAAAATATATTCAATCGTTTTAAACTTGATGTTGGCTGCTGCTTTTAATTTTGAAAGTCTCAAAATGTTTTGTGAAATAATTTGTAGAACAATAGGAAAGCAGAAACATTACTCGGGACATTCTGTTGCTTAACTCTTTGCCAAATGCCTAATTTTCCACTGTCCTAAATTTGCAGATGACCTTTTAAATTGTGATGAAATTTTAAAATAATCTTCTGATAGAACAGAAAACATTGTGGGAAAAGGAGAAATTGCTCAATAAGAGCAATTTCTCCTTTACCCACAATGTTTTCCAGAGTTGTCTGAAACAAACTGGTCAAAAGTTGTTATTGTTTGGTAATGGGTTAAAGCATCAATTTTGTCACTGTCAAGCCATTAGCTGTAATTCTTTCATTTACATTTACCTATAAAGGATTTTGTGCCGACTCAAAACTAATAAAAATTGCAAACACACAAAACAATTAAAGATAAATGCCTTTTCTTCATGATATTATTGAATAGAAAGTATTGTGAAAAAGCATGAAATTTTTCTGTTTTTTTTCAACCACTTCACTTATCAATGTGTTATGTTACTAGCACAAAACAATCTATGCCACTTAGGACAAACTTGACCTTTGTCACATCAGACTTGCAAAAAACTAAGGGTTTCGCATCAAATTTCTTGTTCTTGATGCGACAATCCTATCTTGTTTAGTCATTTTTTTCAAACTTTATTCACAACATTGACCCTAAGACTTCAAAATAAGGTGCGCTGCTTTTTAAAGAGTTGGGCCTATAGATGAAACATTTTTTAGAAAGAATATCATTCATAGTATATCTTTGCGTCCATCATTTTAGAAAATGAGCATTGTCCAATTTAGCGTGCCTTTTCTGGAAAGAATCTTGGGCGCTTATTACTCTTGTCTGATGTATAGACCAGTAGACCTATCTCGTATGAGAAAAAGGCTACATTTGAAATTCTGTCACCAGCTGAGGCACAGACTGACACCACCAATTAAACATCCATTCCAAACAACAGATGTAGATATTGAGATATTGAGAAGGCTTATCAGCATTCTTGACAGAAATTTTATAACTAATTTCTTTTACAGTCAAACTTGTTTCATTGGCCATAGTAAAAGGAGACAAAAGTGTGATATTTAAGACAAATAATGTCTAGATTTAGACGCAAGTCATTCATAAAGCTTCATTTGCTTCATTTAAAAGGCAAAAAAAGAAAAGCGTTTGCAGACCTACAAGAGTTAAGTTTACACATGGGTGGGAAAAAAAGTGGCCAGCTTTTTAGAAAATAAGCTTTCTCATGAATGTATTTACAGATGTACAGGGGCAAATTTTTCTATGAATGGTAATTCATTTCAAATGTAAAAAGGGGGAATTAGTTCATTTCATTTCTAATCTGTTTGAACCTATTTCATGAATGTACCGTATCGAAGCCAATTCACAGAAACACTTCACCTTTTCATCCCTGCCTCTTTCAAATGAAGTAAAAAACAACTTCTAGAAATGGAGGTTTTGCATTTGAGGAGCAATTTCTCTGTCAGTCAAACTGTTAGCCCATTTTCTTGTCATAAGTTATTTCTCCCTTTTCTTTATAACCATCAAAAGTAATTGCAAATGGTCAAAAATTGAAAAAGAATCTGAGACTTTAACCCCCTAGCCTTGCTTCATTTTGTTTGATCCTCATTTACTATATGGGAATTCAGGACTGGTCAAAAATTAAGGTAACAGCAGATGATAAACAATAACATGAAAAATATCGTTCCTCTGTGACATTTGGTAGAAACCATTGTGACAATAGGATAAAATACTCATTTGAAGCAATTAATACAACAGTGAAAGTGGTATCTGCAGCAGATGCAGTAAATTGTTGTATTTTGGGGTAAGGGGTTGTCGCATCTACAGTTGACAAATCAAATAGAAACATTTGTGATAAAACAATAAGTTGCTTACAACAAACCTTTCCTCCTTTTATCACAATTAATTCAAACCAACTGTCACTAAGAAAGATATCATTTTACACATTTCCACATTGTCGTCTGCTGCTGCCTTAAATTTGGACTTGGCAAGAATTCTTTAAGTACTTTAATCTCTTTCTCTTAGTGCTTCTAAATTTCTTATGTATCTGTAAATTCATTCACTTTTCATTAACATCTTTTTCCATGTTAAACCCTAATTTTGTAAATAAAATGTCTATGTCACACAAGCTTACATGGGAATAATAAAGGAAATGAACACAAACAGAAAACATTTTCAACTTAGATCGATCACAAGGGATAAAATGCAGGAATTGGTACACACAAGGATTATTGCCAGAATCCCAAGGTTCATAATGGAAGCGTAACAGCCTGTTATTAGTTTAAAACAACGGCCTTTCAGTAATAAAACCCAGTGATTTCATGATACCATAAATCAATGAAGTAAAATCATCCATTAGTGTGTGGAGACCATCATTTTAACCCTTTCCCAAACAACACATTTCCGACCGTCCCAAATTGAACAAGTTTGCAGACAGCATTTCAAAATTTGATGAAATTGAAAAACATACTTCAGATAAGGCAGAAAGCATTGTTGGAAAAGGAGAAATTGCTCATCACGAGCAATTTCTCCTTTTCCCACAATGTTTTCTAAAATTGTCTGCAACAAAGTAGTCAAGTGTTGTCATTGTTTGGGAAAGGGTTAACCCATAAACAGATAGTGTTTTTTTTTTCTTCTTCTTTGGGAAAATACTGATTGTTGTCAAAAAAAAAAAGTCATATTAAAGATTCTATTGGTCCAAAACAGACAAGTGTTAAACATGTGTGGAATAAGAAATAATGCTCATACAAAGGAATTACCAGTTTTTGCTAATGAAAACTTTTAAATCGGATAAAATAGGATTACCAGTTGAAAATTGCTTGAAATTGTGACAATGGAATATGGCCTCTAGGTAAAGAGTCAACCTTTTAACAGATACTAATGAGTCTACTGGTTTAGTTACAGGAACATTCCCTGACCATGCATTAACCCTTATAGTGCTGGAACCGACACCATGCTTATGCAAACAGGTTGGGTGACCAGGATCCAGACCAGCAGTCAAGTAAATTGGCGGTTGGCCTGGTATCTAACCTGTTTGCTACTCTGAGTATAATAATAATAATAATAATAATAATAAAGACTTTATTTAACGAGGAAACTCATTTGACAATTTAAACTGACAATCTTCCATAAGATCCTCAAGTAAGTATCTTACCTCATCAAAAATAAGCAGGTATTTAAAGATTGGGAAAGCAGACAACACAAAAATTTATCTTAAGAATATTACCAAGAATTCGAAGAGAATACTTATTCCACCATATACATTACTTTACAATTTACACCAATAAACATATGGGCTGCGTCACGCGAAAAGGAGCACTCGGACATAAATAAAAACCGCCGACTCAGCTCTTTCTTAGCGCTATTATTCCAGCATCTAGTCAAGACAGTTATCATTTGTGTTTATTTATAGGTAGAACTTGATGTCCTCTAAGATGGCAAACAGTTAAACCCCAGATCTAGCCGCCACGTCAATGACGTTGCGGCTGGTCTGGGGCTACACTGTTTGCTAGGTCTGAGTGCCCCTTTTCCCGTGACGCGGCCCATATATCAAAATTATTCTATGACAAAGAATGTAGCAGGTCATAGATACAAGATTATTTCTCCATAATGAGATTTGTCTCTGCTTGAAATTGAAAGTAACAGTAGATGACAAAAAGTAACATTTTCTTTTATGGTATTGGGTTGAAACCGTTTTAACATCATTAATTGCCGAGTGGGATCAAATAATTCTTCTCACAGTGGTTTCCTTATTCTTTAGCAGCAGATACGGTAAAATTAGATATTATGAAGTATGAGTTGTTGAATGGGGTTTCTGTTTAATACAAGATAACATAAGACAATGAAATCCTTGTCAAGCAATGTCACAAGTCAATCAACAAATAATTAGTCATAGGAACTTATAAAAATATCTTAGCCACAAGAGACTGGTAACAAAACACTGATCTTCTTTTTGAAAAGAAAAGAAATATGATAATAAAATACCAATTTATTGCTTTTAACTGCATTTTTTAGAGAGAGTTCAGTGCAAGACTATAGTAAGTCGTTCAAAAAAGTGTAAAAGACTTACAAAAGTCTTCTTATCGAACTATTATATTGTGAAGTAAACTCAGACCAACATAAAGGGTTGGGTTTTGTGACCATTCAATTTTCTAAAATAAGATTTTGAGACAGATGCAAGCTAAAAGTCACGGAAGATTTATATGACAAATATGCACTCTTTGTGAGGATAAGATGGAGTGTCGATGACTAAATG
>OX401415.1:24342858-24464729 GCA_947846245.1 Cerastoderma edule
GACTTATGGACTACTACGCTAAGTATAGAGATAACCATGTCTTTGTTGTTATGGGCATTTTTATCTATCACTTATTTTAATCATGGATGCTTGTTCAATTTGAAATGTTGACAGGTTCATGAAACGCAAAAGCTATTGCTGGATTTACATTTGATATATCTTTCGGTAAGATAGTCCTAGAATGATAAATATCTATTCAGCCATATAGTCTTAAGTTCCTTTGAAGAATAAAATGCGTAAAGTCTTAGATCTTCATGAAACGCCAATCTTCAATTGCTAGGAATCCAAAATATAATGGGATCCTGAGACCCAAGGTGTCATCAGGTATTTTTAAACATTTTTTCTTAACTTGAGCGTAATGATTCTTTGTTTTGTTCTTCAGTGCGTGGAACCCGTCCAGGAAAGAATGTACAGTTGACTGAAGCAGAAATCCGAGGACTTTGCCTCAAATCCAGAGAGTTGTTTCTTAGTCAGCCAATTCTGTTGGAGTTAGAAGCACCACTGAAAATATGCGGTATATACACATTATTATTTTCTTTTTTTCCTTGTTCCGCTTCCTTCATATTTGCCTGCTCTTAATTTCATATAATTTTTCCTTTTTGAAATAATGTTTACATGAAGATACTCAAATGTAAAAGTAAAACAAGCATTTACATCCTTCAGTGCTTTGATGGAAAACCTCTTCACAGTCTGTCATACAATCTCTCTTTCACAAATCTTGCTAGCAATACATAGTGAGTGTCAATGATTTTGCAGACCGGGGATAAAAGAACATTGTTAACAAAATAAACCTATTGAACAGATTATTATTCCTCCAAGACAAATGTGACTTATCTTTACCCAAAGGTTAAACCATGGTTTGCAAAGTGAATTGTCCATTACGCCTATCAGATTTCATGGTCCAGCAAATATTAATTGGCATGACATTGCAACTAAAATCATTTAATGTTAATACATACCGATATCTTAATTTATTTTGATGAGTGCAGTCACCCAACTCACTTATGGAATGCTGATGGTTCAATTCAACTTTGCCAGCCTTTATGGGCAGTTGATAATGGGGTCTGCCTCCATCATAATGGGTCGAGCATTGCAATTTTTAAACTGGAATAATACTGACATGGTGTAAGACCCATATAAATGAATAAATCAAGTTCTGATTAGTGTCATATGAAATAATTTGAGGAAGAATACACCATTTTTCCTCAGGTTTACCTAAGGAAATGACTCAATTCCACTTGTGTTTTTCAGGTGATATCCATGGGCAGTATTATGATCTCCTGCGTCTGTTTGAGTATGGAGGATTCCCCCCAGAGAGCAACTACTTGTTTTTGGGAGATTATGTGGACAGAGGGAAACAGTCCTTGGAGACGATATGTCTCTTGCTAGCCTACAAAATCAAATATCCCGAAAACTTTTTCTTACTCAGGGGCAATCATGAGTGTGCCAGCATTAACAGAATATATGGCTTTTATGATGAGTGTAAGTATTCAAGATTTTGATTTTATTTCGATTCCCTGTTTAATTCCGGCTAAATAATGCCTAGAACAATGCACTTATAAAACGTATCTTAATATGTTACAGCTGATGTACGAAATTTAAGACAAATTCCTCACACTTTTCCAGAAACTGTCAGTGTCTCACTGTAATAATGCCTTGTCATCGAAACATTGCCCTGTTGACTTGTCATATTGGTTGTTTTAATAAGATTGTAATAAAAAACAATTATTCAATTATAAAAGCGATAGATATCCTTTTGAAAATGTTAAACTATCTTATAAGCATAGTACAAGGTTGACATTAATAAAGTACATAAAGTTTTGCTGTTAATTTGTTAGATCTTGGGTTCGAGCCCCACTGATACCGGATTTATTGGGAGTGTCCATTGGTAAAACACTCCAGAGCCCTAGCCCACTAATGGTGAATCCAGGAAAGCCATAGCATAACTGAAAACTTGTTAACATAGCAGTTAACCCCATTTAAACAAATAAATGAGATGCCCATGGTTCTATGAATTATACCATCAAAAATGAGTGGACAGATTGTTGCATCACTTGATAAACAATGTATTGATATGAGGTTGATATATTTTTTCTTCAAACTTTCAGGCAAACGAAGATACAACATCAAATTGTGGAAAACCTTTACAGATTGTTTCAACTGCTTACCTATTGCAGCCATCATAGATGAGAAGATCTTCTGTTGTCACGGTGGTATGTAAAATATTTCGTCCTCTAGATAAGGAAGCAAATAGAGTGCTTAAACATGCAATTCATCATAAATTATATTAAAGCCAATTTCTTTTCTGTTGCTCTTAATATGATTCTAATAGATAGAGTTAAGGGAAATAAAAAAGGAAGTTAAGTTGGAGAATATACCTCTGCTGTTGATCTCAGGTATCTTGACATCAATGAATAAGCGAGATCCATGTAAGTGGGTCTCTCTGGTCTAATGGTTAGAAAACAGAATTTTAAATTACCATTGCTTCTGTGCTAGTATGTCAAAACCCTGGCTATTTTTCTGGGAGATAGTTTCCCAGTGTACTTATTGAATGCTGGTAGTTCTACCCAGCATGACCAGCCCTTATTGGTAGTCAAGTTAGGGATGATCCTCATCCTTATGAACCTGGCATAGCAACATAACAGAGTTAATGTTGATGTGATATATACAAAAGATATATAAAGAAAAGTCCAAGTAACATGGTTTACCTCTTTGTTTACCCCTTTAACAGCAATAACAAGGGACATAAAATACCTTTTCGGTATCTTTTTTGAAATTTGAGAACCAGTCAACAACATTTTTTTTTTAAATCTTAAATGTTTTTTTTTTTTATGAAAACATTTGGTGTTTGGAAATGGGTGTTTAGAAATGAAAATAAATTTACAGAGATATGTACAAAGTGAGTTTTAAGTGATTTTAGGCAACATTTCATTTATGGACAAAGCTTTAATTTTTTGGCCTTTTATCAACACATTTAATTTTGTTTTCAGTTTGAATGTGTGGAAAAGAGTTACTGCATTGTCTAGTAAATTGAAACTTGATGATTTCAGGTTTGAGTCCTGATCTACAGTCCATGGAGCAGATTCGACGTATCATGAGACCAACAGACGTCCCAGATCAAGGTTTGTTATGTGATCTGTTGTGGTCAGATCCTGACAAGGAAACAATGGGCTGGGGAGAGAATGACAGGGGTGTGTCCTTCACATTCGGAGCTGAGGTGGTTGCCAAATTCCTTCACAAACATGACCTTGATCTTATATGCAGGGCTCATCAGGTAAGTGCTGGGTTTCCTTTAACCTTACCCTCATATCCAGGGTCTTATTTCCTTTAATTCAGACCTATAGATTTTGGGAAATTTGTATTGATGAAATTGTTGAATTGGGAAACCAAAGTGCTGGTGTGACTTTGAATTTTTGGGAAAACTGCATGGTTTGAAGGAGATTATCATAGGAAAGGTGCCTATTTTGGGCCTCTGTTGTATACTGCAAAAAAAGCAATGATATTGAATAATACACTTGTCCAGATTGAAAAAAGAAACAGCCATTAACAGTGATAATGAAATCTCCAAAACCCAATTGGTCAGAGAAACCATCAAAAGACCCTGTTAAGTGTGTAGAATATCATACCTCTCTAAGTAAGAGAAGGCTAGACTTTTTTTATATCATCTGCTGCCTTTAATTACAAGTCATATATGATATACTTCTTGAGTGAATTTTTATATTTGAAACAATTGACTTTACCAGTCACTAGCAAGCCAGGCAAGTTACATAACTCTGGTATGCAATAAGTCTATTATTTAATGTTTTGATATAAAGGTCCATTGTTAACTGTAAATAAATTTTAGAAATAATTAGAAATAATGATTTTTATAACATGTTCACCCTTCCTATCAAGTGGATTGTGTAGGCTCTGTTGCCTAACACTGACATGCTATTTTACAGAACTATTCCTTTTTTGTAATATGAAAAATATATGTACCTAAGCGCTAACATAACATTGCTATCTATGCCATACCTTGAAATTCTTGGTCAATTTTTTTCTTTTCTGTTTACATAGTTAATACATGTTGTACAGATTTTATTTCATACCTCTCTTATAAAAAAAATTGGGCTATATTTCAATAAATGACTTGTGTTTTCAGGTTGTAGAAGATGGGTATGAGTTCTTTGCCAAACGACAGCTAGTTACGCTTTTCTCAGCACCAAACTACTGCGGGGAGTTTGATAACGCAGGTGCTATGATGAGCGTAGACGAAACTTTAATGTGCTCATTCCAGGTGAGTCCGACTTAATCACATTGCCTTGTATTGATTTTGTGGCTATTTCAAATCTAGGTACTATTGACAGGGATTTTCATTAAAGCATAACTTAAAGGGGCTAATTCCATGTGGGTCCAGATTTCACACATATCAATATCACTTTTTTTCTTGGTTCATTAAAAGCATACTAGCACTTAGGTAACCGAAAAACTTGGTCAAACGATGATAGAATATGTTGAAACATGTTTCAAAGCGCTATTTCCATAAATTTTATTATTTGTACCCATAAATTCAACTTCATTGCTTACAATTGAGTAACATCAAAAATAGCAAGGAAGTTCTGATTAACTAGTGGTGATTGTGTGAAAATTCATGTGAAACACATGAAAATACTGTCATTTATCCAATTTCCCAAGACCAAATTGTAGGTTTTCTCGGGTTTTCTTTGTTCCTGACATTTCTCAGCTGACCTTGTTTTATCGATAATTGTGAACAAATCTTATCCTATTAACCATTTTAAAAGCATCATGTGAATGAGTTACCATCTCAGATTGTATAATGGAATTTAAAGTACTTTTTAAGTTAATTATTAATTATTCAAGAAGGTTTACAAGTTAAGTGTAAATGAGTTAAAGGTTATCTCCTGATTGTCAGAATGATGATAGTTCATCCCAGCATGACATGCTCCTTTATTTGCTGTTATGCATCACAGCTTGATGCGGGGTGGCAGAATCAATTGTCCATATTGCCCAGCTTGTCTAAATACCTTTACATACAAGTCAATCTTGAATGAAGTTAATATAGTCATTATACAAACAAGTGCAGAAAAAAGATTTAAGGACAAATAATAAAAAACAAACAGATTTTGCCACCCCAGATGATGTTACTGAGAAACGGTAGAGGAGAGGTGTACTGTATGATACAAAGCTAGAATTTATTCAAGTTCATTTTATTGTATTGACTTATGTACAGAAAGTTTATGATGGTCAGACCCCCAGCTAGCTTTCTAAAGGTTTAAATTCTACTTTCCTTGATTAGGGCTAAATGATATATGTTAGTAGGGTCTACCGTCATCTCTTATAACCTAGTGATGTATAAGTTGGTTTGTTCTGTTTTTAGTATCAAGAACGTTAATGGATTCCTCATTTCATTGCAGATTTTGAAACCAGCTGACAAGAAAAAATTCCCATATGGAGGTCTTAATGCAGGCCGACCTGTGACTCCACCGAGAGGCGCTCCAAAATCAAACCCATCGAAGGGCGGAAAGATTTAACAAATGATTCAACTCAACCCAAAGTGTGTGACTTTAAAAACAAAATTGACTATGGCGTGTTTATTTATAAATTTACAAGAAAAAAAACGAACAGGAAACTGCTCGCTTTTCCCACTCAGAAATAGATTATTTTTTAAAGAAAAGTGCTTGGCTACAAAGCACTAAGTTGTTGGTAGTAAGGTTCATAAACCAGAAGAATCGAGATAAGAGAACCTCAATATTAGAGTAAGAGGATTAGATGTTCCGAATAACTGCTTTAAGAAGCTGTAGATCCCAACAAATGTACATTACCATTATCTCTAGCATTTGTGTTTCATTTATTGTACAGTACTGATCTAAAGTTGACTTAAGCAGTCATAGTTGATGAATAAGAATTGAATATGCACTTGAAGGACATGTTTATATAGAAGGTTTGTAATGATTGAAGCATTCAAAGAAGCTTTATATCCATTGCCATCTATCTGTGTAACTATGTATAGCATGCATTCTATTGATAACAGATAAATGAATGCTACTTGCATACATGTATCACCTTATGGAAATGGTACTGCAAGTTTAAAACTTACTTGTCCAACATATTCAGCTTTCGTTTCTAATTGAACAATTTTAACTTACATGTGAAGAATAGAAGAAACTATTTCTGTCATGAAATTGGTAATTTTTTGTGATTAGCTTTAGTTGTACTGTATGATACCATTATTTTCAGTGTGTTTCATTAATCTTAATTTCATAAAAACATGTCATGGGCTCAGTGCAAGACTATTTCCATTTGTCAAGCACTTGCTATAGTATTGCCCTGAACTCCAAATTTCTGCCTTTGATGACAGTAAATAGGCATGGATGTGTGATGTATCATTTTAACCCCATTAACTGGAGATGTATTTTTCATAGAGGTTACCAGAAGCATGACTTGATTCTTCTATTAAAAACTTCCTCAGGTGCAGTATTGTATTTTCTGAGCAACAGTTTTGTTTGTGGTCAGACTTTTTCAATGATATAGGGTTTGAAGTGATTGGTGATGGGGGATATTGGACCAGGTTTCACAGGTTTGATACCCGCTCCCTACACTACAATATTGATCTTTGGCTGCGCAGTTCCAGGGTTACCGTTTTAATAAACAACTTACAGAAAATATTTGCGCAAGTCATAACTGATAAACATGGATAGTATCTTCAATGCAAGTACAATATTGCAATGTGACACGTCATTGGAAGCGTCTTGGAGAGACGATTCCAATGATGTGTTACTTTGAAATATTGCTCCGCCCAATACTGAAATAAGAGTTGAATTGTTCTTTTAGACTTACGCAAATCTTAAGCGTAAACTGTTTAGTAAAACGATACTCGGGTCTTGATCATACAATACTGTCACTACTGAGATTTCATTCCAGGTCCAAAATATTTCTTCTCAATGGCTGCTTGCTTGCAATACATGTTAAATACAGCTTCAATATTTGAATAATTGCAGAGATTCTAGATGAAATGTAAAGTAATGACTTTTCCACACTTTGGATGGATTTTTATTTCATTTTATGTAGATTTCACAAACAAGAAAGTCGTAATCTAATTTTGTTGTCTTTGTCCATCAATATTTATTATATGTCCTGTGTTAAATTAAGGTAAACCGTTCATCATTTATTCTTGATCCATTTAGTTATACATGTTATTTCCAGGGTTTCTCTTAGCAATATGGTTATAAATGTGTTAAATACTTGCCACAAAATCATACTAAGAGATTATCACAAAATCATAAATTAATGATGATTGGTTTAACTAAATATTGTCAACAATATATTAACCAGCAGGATGAAAGGGGGTGACTTTGGGACTCAACTTGTTTGACTTGCACTGAGAGATGAAATCCAAAGTGCCAATACCCATGATAACTAACTTGTATCCATTAACTAACATTTATTTTATAGAATGAAGGCTGAGAGTAAAACTAGTGGATGTCTTTCACAAGCCTGTTGGAGTTTCATCAGTGTTGCACCAAGTTGTTATAGTAAACAAAAACTGATGTATTATTGCTGTACAATGAGCAACAATAGAAATAAAGGGCCTCAGATGTTAAACATGACAGCTCACTAACTGTACATAATAACTTTGTTTTATACGCGTATTAAAGAACTGCCTAAAGATATAAACAAGGCACATGGGCAAACAGATTGATTACGGATGCTTAATGTATAGTACTCAAACAGGAATTTCTATATGGCTTGCATTCTTTTTATCAAGACATGCACAGAAAATAAGTTTGCTGCACAGTCACTGATAACTTGAAACAAGGTTAACTACATACAATGGGTCAAAATGTTTTTATGATTATTTATACAAACCTTTTCTCTTTTTGGGAAACGAGATAGTATTGTCAATCTATGCTTCAAAGGAAACAACTTAAGAATTCATAGTGTAGACAGTTGATTGTTTTCTATTTTATAGTTTAATAAATGCAAAACCTTTGTTTGAATGAAGTGATGAAAAATGTTTTGCAGAAGGCACTCTATTTTAACTGTATTTAATTAAAACATGCTATGAGATTAGATTACAACTCCACTTGTTCAAAGGTACTTGTGTCTAACATATGTGTATCTGATACTTAGGATTGTTGGGTAGTATATGGGCACCCAAAGTAAACATTCTGACTCTGTTGTAGCCTTTATTTCATATCATTGTTTTTACAATAAAGTGTATGACCATTCGTAGATTTCATGTAAATAAATCGTGTACAGATATATTTGAGTGTGTGATTTATTTTATCCTAACAATAACATGTGTTTTCCTGACCCCTATTTTTAATATGGAATAGTGGTGAACTATTTTTGATTTTGTCAGAATGGTATCGTAAAGTGACGGCAGTTGGATTTGACTTTCAGAATAAATGGGCCGCGTCACGCGAAAAGGGGCACTCGGACATAAAGAAAGCGCTGACTCAGCTCTATCTTAGCGCTATTATTCCAGCATCTGGTCACGAAAGTTATCATTTGTATTTATTTAAAGGTATAACTGAATGTCCTCTAAGATGGCAAACAGTGTAGCGAGGCGGAGTAGTTGTCTGATCAGCCAACATTCTATTACATATAAGTACATATGTAACATTTCTTGAGTTACCTCCCCTACCTCTACGCCATTCTTAGAACTATATGGAATCAAACTAAACTTGTCTATCTTCTCGACGAAGCCCATCATCAGTTTTTAGACAATACTCTCATAATAGTTCAGCTATTTTTGGAATTAAAACGGTCACGCAACATGCAGCGTTGTACTAGATTTGAACACAGCTTTTATCAATACATGTATACACCAATAGTTCATACACACTCAAAGACCTATAAAATAGGCGGGAAACTTTACGTTCTATTGTAAATAATGTGCTTGTGATTGTTGCCAATGTTTACATGACGGCGTTGACATCGGTTGCTTTTATGGATTTCCTTCCGCTGATTTTTTACGTTTTATCCCAGTGCGACATATAGACGATATTACATAGCACATCTATCGAGAGCGTATAATACCAAACACGCTTTAAACAGATATGCGATTAATTAAATATCAGATCTTTTACATTACAAGTACAAACCTTCATTGGGGCTTTTTAAAAAGAAAACCCCTATTGCTCTTAAGAGGCATTCATCTATCAGGCATGCAATACGGTTCTCTAACGTTTGTCCTTCTCTAAAATAGATAACAGCAGATGATTTAAGCAGCCATAGAGGTAAAATATGAAGGGCTGATCGCAACTTTGTAGAACTTAAATCATTCCGACAGTCCCAAATTGAACGAGTTTGCAGACAGCATTTCAAAATTTGATGAAATTGAAAAACATACTTCAGATAAGGCAGAAAGCATTGTTGGAAAAGCAGAGATTGCTCATCACGAGAAATTTCTCCTTTTCCCACAATGTTTTCTAAAGTTGTCTGCAACAAATTAGTCAAGTGTCGTTATTGTTTGGGAAAGGCTTAACCCATAAACAGATAGTGTTTTTTTCTTCTTCTTCTTTGGGAAAATACTGATTGATGTTAAAAAAAAAAGTCATATTAAAGATTCTATTGGTCCAAAACAGACAAGTGTTAAATATGTGTGGAATAAGAAATATTGCTCATACAAAGGAATTACCAGTTTTTGCTAATGAAAACTTTAAAATCGGATAAAATAGGATTACCAGTTGAAAATTGCTTGAAATTGTGACAATGGAATATGGCCTCTAGGTAAAGAGTCAACCTTTTAACAGATACTAACGAGTCTACTGGTTTAGTTACAGGAACATTCCCTGACCATACATTAACCCTTATAGTGCTGGAACTGACTTCATGCTTATGCAAACAGGTTGGGTGACCAGGATCCAGACCAGCAGTCAAGTAAATTGGCGGTTGGCCTGACATTTAACCTGTTTGCTACTCTGAGTATCTTACCTCATCAAAAATAAGCAGATATTTAAAGATTGGGAAAGCAGACAACACAAAAATCTGTTTTAGAATATTACCCAGAACTCTAAAAGAATAGTAATTCCACCATATACATTACTAAATACAATTTACACCAATAAACATATGGGCTGCGTCATGCGAAAAGGGGCACTCGGACATAAATAAAAACCGCCGACTCAGCTCTTTCTTAGCGCTATTATTCCAGCATCTAGTCGAGACAGTTATCATTTGTGTTTATTTATAGGTAGAACTTGATGTCCTCTAAGATGGCAAACAGTGTAACCCCAGACCAGCCGCCACGTCAATGACGTGGCGGCTGGTCTGGGGCTACACTGTTTGCTAGGTCCGAGTGCCCCTTTTCCCGTGACGCGGCCCATATATCAAAATTATTCTATGACAAAGAATGTAGCAGGTCATAGATACAAGCTTATTTCTCCATAATGAGATTTGTCTCTGCTTGAAATTGAAAGTAACAGTAGATGACAAAAAGTAACATTTTCTTTTATGGTATAGGGTCGAAACCGTTTTAACATCATTAATTGCCGAGTGGGATCAAATAATTCTTCTCACAGTGGTTTCCTTATTCTTTAGCAGCAGATACGGTAAAATTAGATATTATGAAGTATGAGTTGTTGAATGGGGTTTCTGTTTGAACTGAATATAAGATAACATAAGACAATGAAATCCTTGTCAAGCAATGTCACAAGTCAATCAACAAATAATTAGTCATAGGAACTCATAAAAATATCTTAGCCACAAGAGACTGGTAACAAAACACTGAGCTTTGTTTTGAAAAGAAAAGAAATATGATAATAAAATACCAATTTATTGCTTTTAACTGCATTTTTTGGAGGGTGTTCAGTGCAAGACTATAGTAAGTCGTTCAAAAAAGTGTAAAAGACTTACAAAAGTCTTCTTATCGAACCATTAAATTGTGAAGTAAACTCAGACCAACATAAAGGGTTGGGTTTTGTGACCATTCAATTTTCTAAAATAAGATTTTGAGACAGACCCAAGCTAAAAGTCACAGAAGACATGATTTATATGACAAATATGCACTCTTTGTGAGGATAAGATGGAGTGTCGATGACTAAAGGGACAATTGCTCAATATAAACAATTTCCTCTTATGTCATAATAGCTCCTCAAGTCTTCTATAGCTGCGTTGAAAAAACATTGTGCTTGATAAGTACTGTTCTCGAAACTTCAAATTCTATGCTAGCTGAATGAATGAAACTCAAAACAAAATGTAGTTTGATAAATTTGTGGCAAGAAAAAGCTCATCAAAAACATATTCATTATATGTCTTTAAGATGAACTGCTTAGTGATTTTAAAGAGTTCATCCTTAAGAAGGTGTGAAAATTGAAGGCAATAAATTTCCTTGCCGAAACCTTTCTCACTCCCAGAGCATTAATCAAAGACTTCATTAAAATCTGTTGAAGACTTTGTAAAAATATCATTAAGAAAGAAGCAGAGATATAAAACAGTTCATCTTTTCTCGTTCTCACTTTTGTTGTTCAAACAATTGATACTGTATAGTTAACATTGTGGAAAAAGGAGACATTGCATGTAACGAGCAATTTCCCCTTTTCTCACGTTTTCTGCCCTATCATAAGATTATTTTTCAATTTCATCACATTTTGAAATGTCGTCTGCAAACTCTTTCAATTTGGGACAGTTGAAAATTAGGCGTTTGGTAAAGGGCTAGACCCCATTTAAAAAAGAGTGAGCACACCTCTTATCTGGATGTTTGAGAAGAGAGCAAGAAACACAAAATCACATCAGGCGTTAAGGGATATGAGCACTGCTATCAGGTATTTTTCAGAGGTCGTAAATCTAATCGAGGACACAGAGATTGATGTAAATCGCCACGATATCGCCACCCTCAACAAAAGTGTGGTCTTCTTAAACTCCTCCAAAACTCGTCAAAAAATACACAGACAATATTTACGATGTTGGTTCAACACTTTCCGAGTTTACACAGGGCTACCCGTTAACCTTTCTTCCCTAAATAAATAAAGGAACCCCGCTCCAAAGGGGCCCAGGATAAATTGGGTATTTCTCATGTTTTTTCCTTGATCAAAATGGAAATACATTATTGGATCTCATAAGGAATGTCTGAAGTGGCAGGCCTAATAAGTACCAACAATATCATAGATTCTAACAAGTTACATCATACATGGTCTGATATAATATATATATATTGTTCCATCATGACTGAGCCCCATATGGTTTTGAACAAAAACTATTTATTCTAATTTTTTCGGTGTGTGTAAATGATATAGAGGACAGTTCTATCAGAAAAATCAACCCTTTACCGTACAAAACAGAAATTTTGCTTGGTTTTATTGACAAAATAGGCAAATTTTATATATACATGTCTCAATAATGAAAGTTCAATACTAATATTTTAATCCATGATCTATTAAATTCATTCATTTTCCATTTTATTTTATCCTCAAGAAAAATGACCAAATGTTCTGATCAGTTTGTGATGATTGATAAATGAAAGGTGACAAAAGAAGGAACTCCTTCATGCAAATGTGTAAAATAGTTATAACATTCTGCAGCAACCAAACAAAGACAGAGGCAAAAAAATTAAAGAGCAATTTTATTTAATTGAGAAACACCCATCAGTAATCCATCATTTCAAAAACAATAAAATCTAGTTCATTCGAAATAAAGCACAATTGATAAATTATTGTAATTGTGATTCAATTAGAATAGAAAACTCATGTTTCTCCCTATTAAGGCATAATCTCTTCCATTATGCATAACAAACTAAGTTAACTCTTAACCAAATCATGAATCCTTTAATCTGTTAAAATCAAAGGAGTTGGCAGACAACAAATTTAGCAGATAACAAATGAAGTCATGAAATAAATGAACTGAACCCCACCCCACCTTTCAAACAAGTCTTTTTAAGAGTGCAAAAAGGTTACTTTTATCAAAGTTTACAATCCTTTTGAGTAATTTTGAATTTCATTACATCTTAAGCATCAGATTTCTGCAACTGTCACTTAAAGGGACTAACCAACAGATTTGTGCTCTGGGAGTAACAAACATTAAAAAATTGATATCAACAACCATTGTCACTACACCAAAGGCTGTATATCTTGCCATTCAATCGTCAATCTTTTTCAAAATGTTAAAATCAAAATCTTGGCAGCTGATTTCAAAGGTTTCATTAATTAATTACAAATGTTGCAACAATTAAAGAAATGTCCAACTATCTAGAGTCTGCGAAAGATCTTCATCATACATTGAAATTAATCGCAGATTTGATCAAGTAGTTCTTCATTTTCTTTCTTTTTCGCTTTGTTTTTTATTTGAAATGTCGTCTGCTGCCAACTAGTCGAAAAAGGAAAGGGCTTAAATAGACTGAATGTGGGGCGGAGAGCCCAGAACATTAAATGGCCATAAAGCAACCAGATTTCTTTTCACCAGAAGTAAAGGGGGGAGTGCTCCACCTCCCTAAAGTTTATCCCACCACACACAATAATACCTCATTTAAAATTCAATCATCTGCCGCTGAAGATTTTTTAAAACCTCTGTGACCAAAGGATAAGTTGCTCCCAAACAGCAATTCATCATTTTGTCACAAGGATTCCTTCCAAATATCCAAGGGAAAATGTCTATGTTCTTTCTTCAGAGAATTTATTCTAACTTGCTATCTTTTGTCATCTGCTTATGCATTCAATTTGGAACTGTCAGAATGACCCATATATAAATAATTAAGGAAGCAAGTGTAAATTAGGGCTTTTCTTGACCAATGGGTAAAAAGCAGAATTTTCAAGAATAATTTCCCTTTTTTCACAATGTTTTTTCTTCAAATTATTGATTTCAGAAGCGTTTCAAATAGTCCATGTATGGAGAAGGATCAAATGTGTTGATGATAAAATATCAGTTTCAAAATGGGAAGTTTGGCATTTCAACCTGTCTCCCTATATAGACAATAATAGATACATCTTAGCCTTTTAGAAATCATAGATCTATGTAACATTTCACAAAATGTAATTATCTATCTTGTGACCAAAATGAGAAACTCTTGTAATTTCCTAAAATACTATAAAGAATATGTTAATTTATTTTTTTTAATGTTAGAATGGTTTCTTTCATGTTATGAGTGGATTCACATCAACCCTTATCCACTTGGTTGCTTTTAAAAAAAAGAAATAAAAACATCACTTTGCAATTTTGCAATAAATAGTGCACTTTTCCCATGCATTTCTACTTCTTTATCTTTATTTATTTTTTGGATTCTTCTCTTACTTATTATGGTAATGTAACATTATAGCAAAAAGACAAAGATGTACTCCAAACTTTAAAATTCTCGACTGCTTTTGCCTTCAATTTGGGCCAGTTAAAAATCAAAATGTAGGAACTGTTTATAGGTCACCACAAGAGTAACAATGGAAGACGCGAAAAAGCTTTTTACTTGCAATACATCGATGGGAGTTTCTGTAGACAAGGCTGTAAAACATCGCTATGTTAAGTTTACTTACCGACTGCGGAGCATAATCCAAATAACAACCATCCTAGAACCAGACATCCGGGTACTGTTCCGACAGACATTTCTAAATTTAGGATCTGAAACGAGACAGAAAAATCATAAGTATTCATGTATGTCAAGGCAATCATAAACGTTATTGGTGTAATTCCACGCACAACAGCATCTTTAAGCGGGGGCGACCGAGTGCAAAGGTGCGTTTAAGCAATAAATCAAGCCAATTAGCGACCATTCAAAGTACCACGCCTTGGAGTCCTGCTGTCTTAACTTCCCGCCACGGAAGACTATTGCAGACCGGTTCCCAGCTTTTACTCTAGTTCTGTTGGTGAAAGAGAAGTTCGTAATTTAAGTCAACGGAAGTTTCTTAGAGCAAAACTGGACGCCAATCATTTTAATTCGATGTTATAGCAACAAAAAATAATAAATTATTTTGCTTTAATAAGGGATTTGCAATAATATTGTCGTCTTTGAAGACGGGTTCCGTAAATGGGCCGATGATGGTATTCTTTCCGTTGCATGAAACGGATTTGATTGGGGATCGAGTGTAGCCTATTTGATGCTTCAACGGATCAAAGGTTAAATTGTATTTTCATTTGTCAACAGTTGTCCGGTTCATCATAAATTGTCTGTGAGACGCTTCGAACAAAAATCCATTTCATAATGTAAGCTGGGGGTATAAGTTACGTGGTGTCTTGTCAAATATATGTGTTTTTCTCACCAGTTGTAACATGTCTAAATTGAAAGAAACAGCAGACGAGTGATTAAGCAAGAAAAGCAAAAAATCGTTGGGATATATTGGGTACAGTCAATTGTTTCAATAAGATAAATTTCTTAGATTTAGTAATTAAAGGCTTTCGCAGCAGATGCGATAAAAACGGAGTGTTGTGGAGTTTATGGCTAATAAAATGTCATGAAAAAGAGCGCAGACACCACCATAAGAACTTAAAAAGAAACAACTCGGCAATCTATCTGACGTAGCTGTATATTGTGCCGGAGAACAGTCAGGCCAAAGGTTACCTAACGTGATTCAGTCTGTTTAATTATTTTGTTAGTGCCTCTATACCTGATTTCTGATACATATTTGTTTT
The DNA here is from genome assembly GCA_947846245.1 of Cerastoderma edule. Taxonomy (NCBI): domain Eukaryota; kingdom Metazoa; phylum Mollusca; class Bivalvia; order Cardiida; family Cardiidae; genus Cerastoderma; species Cerastoderma edule. Next base: position 24,358,411 of record OX401415.1, read on the forward strand.
CATATATAAACATTATATGAACAGAATATAAATACAATCATTTCATTTCAATTATGATGAGATTAAATGGACTCCTGTATGACCTCTCGATCAGTATTCCAAACGTGGTTTAAGGAAATGATTCTCATTAAAAAAAGAAAAACACAAATTGGAGTTCATGAAAACCAGGGTAAATCAAGATGAAGCATGTAGCAGATTTCACTAAATAGATACATGTGTCGATGCACTTAAAATAGTTGTAATCTAAATTTATAATGGCCTACTCGTATCTCCTTGCATATGAAATTAATTACTATTCCATAATGACAGCGGTTGTAGCAAGCCATCATGCATGTTTTATCATAAATCTTTGACATATTTAAAAAATCTTATTATCCTCAGTTCATCTTATCCACGCAATCCTGCTACAGTTATCAACCTCTGGCCTGGAATAACTATCGTTTACTGGAAATGCCAAACCCGATTAAAAAAATGAGAAAGTGTGAAACAATTGCGTCATAAAATGCATATAAACAGGTATTTCCGTTGGTAATCCTTTCAAACAGCGCAGGGGGATAAAACCATAACACATTTCGAGCAATGATTTCTGTTTTATCAAGTTCATTTTAAGAAAGAACGCTTTAAGATCAGGGTGGAAAAATCAACTGTCCGTACTACTAAGGTTTTTCAAATACCTTAACGGACAAAATTAATTTTCGCAGAAATTTACCTATAATCATTAAACGGACAAGCGCAGTCTTTGACTGAAGACGATATATGTCTTGCGAAACAATTATACATGAATTACCCAAAAGAGAAATGTAGCTATGCTTGGGTGATTTGAAATCGCACTTACACCGGAAGTGAATACTGTTTACCGGAAATGCAGCATGGTATAATTCCAAACACGGGGTAATCAATAACTTTGCATAATGCAATAACCGGCAACTCTCGCATTCTCTCGTCTTATCCGACATCGCACGTGCAAGCATTTAACATTAATAGCCTTGTATCATTATTAGATTAATTAAAGCACTTTTAGGGGGTAAACACGCAGATGTTTCCGGCGGGAATTCGACTATCATGAAGCGCATCAAGCAAAGACCGACCCTATTGCAACTTCATCAAATGTATGAAGGGTCTCATATCGGTATGCACTGTCCATTTTAACCCGAATAATTCATTTACATCTGTCTTGTTAACCCTTAAAGTGCTGGAACCGACTTCGTGCTTCTGAAAACAGGGTAGATCCAGGCCAGCCGTCAAGTAAATTGACGGATGGCCTATGATCTAACCTGTTTGCTACGCTGACTGTTTTTCCTAATCAAAATTAAGCAGATATTTAAGGTTTTGGGAAGCAGACGACATCAAAAAAATACATTTTTAGAGAAATACCCAGCATTCTAAGGGTAAAGGGGTGTCAGTAGATGGTTGTTACGAAGAACACACGATGAAGAAAACTTCGCTCCGGATGAGCCAATGGACAACGAACATGCTGGTTAAGATCTAGACTTCACATAATTATACGAAAGGCTAACCTGCTTGACTTCTCTCGTTAGCCAGCGTATACTGTAATGAAAACTGAATGTTCCAATTTCATCTCATTAACGCTAGCTTGTTTACAATGTGATAGCTAGGTCTTTATGGTGGGTGGACGTGTTGTAAGTGAGGATAAAATTCGATCAGATTTCCCAAGTTCGAATCCCGATTTCAGCGGTTATATATATGTAGGATACCAATGGTCAATGTGCTTATCCCTAGGCAAACAGCCGACTAGTTATTGGTTAGCTCGAATTACAGCGCTGTCGTAAATGAAAGGTTTAAAACTTACAGAGAAGAAAGCAATAAAAAGAGAGTGTCAGCAAGAAAAAAGGGCCGAGACAAAAGGAAAGCCAAGGAAACAGGAGAAGAAAAGAAGCAAAGAAAGACAGAAAGACCAAACACAAAGACAGAAGGGCAGATCTCATACAAAAATCGGATTTACAATCAAATAAAAATGAAGCCACATTTTGATTCAGAAGTCACATTTTGGTTCAATAGCGTCTACAAACAACCGACAGTCGGAAGCAAATAATGGACATTGGTGCCATATCAATTGAGTGAGTGTTGTACATAATATTACTCGTTTAATGACCATGCATACGAAATGATGACATATATGTACGCAAGCCTGTCTCATACTTGCCAGACGCTCATATTTTGCATAACAGATTTCCTTTGTGATTGTGTCTAGTATAATGGGATACACTAGAATAAGAAGCTATTCAAAGCCTTTTTCGTATGGCCCTTGTATATAACCCTCCCTAGAGAAGCTATCCATAAAACGAGGATCCGACTAAATACATTTTGTCAGATACGTTTATTCTCTGCCTATTAAAACGGTGCAGTATTCTGCAATCGCCTTTCGTTAAGCGATATTAATGGGACATTACCGATATAGGAGCTTTTAAACATAGTTTACGAATAGGTAATTATTAGCTGGATAAAAGATGATGTATGCCGATTTTTACCCTTATTTGCTCGCAACTGTTCTTCTAGTTCTATTTAATGACTGGATAGACTTTCCGAATTTGAGCCTTCATCAGTAAAACAACGTTCTCTTTCGAATGGACGCATTGCTAAAGTAATAATTATTAAGGGACATTAGCTCCTCTATTCTTACCAACATCAATGAATTAAAGATACCAGCGTGACGAACAAACCAATTGCTTGTAGTCGCGTATTCTCCAAAATAATTGAATTTGGTAACAATAAACAACCGCATGAATGAAAAAAGCCATTCTTTTTCCAAAATAAAAGGCCTGCTTGTTGTAATCTTCATGGTTCAATGTCATTTTTAACCACATGTATTTTTAGGTTAACGACCACTTCTGACTCCAAGCCAATGTTACCCCTTTTAGGGTTGGCATAATATTTCTATCAACTTATCCGTAAATGCCAAATCCTTTACTGCACTTTTTCTTAAATGAATATAGAGTAAACTCATACGGACATTGTCTTATGCCTTTGGTCCAACCCAACCTTTGTCTAGCCATCAACTTTACAAACATATTGCTTACACCCCAACCGTGGAAAACTGATACCGACATGCTATTTTGCTTCTTGTCTGAGCCAACCTGGTTATCGAGCCAGAACCCTTTAAAACATTATGCGGGTACACTAGCTCTGCTAAGATGATACGGACATTGCCGTTTCCTTTGATACGACCTAACGTAGATCTAGCCAGCAAAACTTACAGACATGCCTTGGATGCTCTAGCTTTGCAAATCTGATAAAGACCTTGTCTTTTGCCTTTGGTCCGACCCAGCAAAACGTACACACATTCTTTGGATGTTGTAGCTCTGCGATAATATGAACATATAGAAGGGAACTGGACTTTGGTCGAGGGTTACTGACCAATCAATCTGTCACAATCAGTACTCGGACGTCGACGAGCGAACATCTCGAGAAATGTTCGATGGCGGCCCAGATATTTAATTAGGACGGTACTGTCCAAGCACCGACCTCCGGATATCTTTGGTTTATATTCCGGCCCGTCGAGTTTATCCGATCAAAATCCCTGTGTTGTAGGTACGCATCAGATCGTCTCGAAGTTTCTTCGAGACGATTCTGATGCTGTACCTACAACATAGGGGATCGGTCAATAATTGTACTGGAATTTTTCTGAACGTTATATATTTTTTTTATTTTCTTCTAGTTTTACCTGAAGCTGTTTATTGATGGGAATCTCCTATCAATTGAAGTGATCTAACGTTATGTGCTGGAAAAAATGGGAGAGCGGGGGCCTTGTTAGTGAGTCTTCTGAGAGGTTTATGGATCGAAAATTAGGAGATGCCTATTTGATGCGAACACGAGATGACGTAGAACCCCCACCGTTGTAGGTTCATCAGTAGCGATCATCATTCAATACTTTCGATGATTTTTTTTTAGTTTTATGTTTAACGTCGTGTCAACATTTTCCCGTTGTATAACGACTATGAAGATATAGATGTATGTTTCGAAAATTATGGCAAAATACATAACAATTTAGAATCTTATTGATATGGTGACTTCTATGATATTAATTCCAATTGTTGTAAGGACTAAACACAATTAATTAAACACGTTTCTCTTTAACTTTGTTTTTGAGCCAGAGGCCTTTGCTTACAAAAAGAATTTCTGTATTCTGTATTCTCTTGATTAAACTGCACTATGCTTGAATAAATAATACGAATTGAGTATATCTCCATAAAACGGTTCAGGGATTTAAACCCACGACAATACGGGTCCAGTAAGTATAGTTCTGTATTTTCACCGTTTAATCATGAATTTGGTATGTCTGTCTTGATGCAGACGATATCCTAAACTTTCGGGGCAGATTAAGGAAGTGTGCATTATGAACGTGAAGATAGTTTTTGAAATATGTGACGTTTGTTTAATCAAATCGTCTGAAGGAAATATATACCTTACTTCAGATTTTTAAAGGGGATTTAATTTGAATTTAGTTTCTTGAGATTTCGTTTGGGAATCATTTCAATCATCACAATTAAAAATGAGGCCAGTTTCCTATGAAATATTCCCTCGATGCATCTCGTTTTTAACGCCTTATGCTGATTTAAGAAATTATATACAAAATATTCGTTCTTATAAGTTGGTAGAAATAGATCTATCAGACAGCTAAAAGTTTAAGAGAGAATACCAAACACGTAGAAAGGTCGACTGGGATCTTTCTACTTCTTTTTTACAACATTACAAAAAAAAGTATTGCAAATTAGTGGTCGCTTGATAAAAGATCTGATTCATTAAAGATATCATAGAAAGATTGGCTGTTTCTTCTATTTGGATATATTCACTATTGTTCAAGATATTATCTAAATTAACACTTATCATCTATTCTTAAAAATGTTCACAATCATCCATTTTCTTAAATTTACGGTTGCTTCTATAATCCTCACTTTGTATTTTTTGTATTTTTTGTCATTGTTATCATTTCAAGCATAATATTTGCTACTGGTATCATCATCACTTTAATCCATTTTATTATCATTATCATTTCTGCAATCATCGATTATTATTATTATTATTATCATTATTATTATTGTTATTATCATTATTATTATTACTATTATTATTATCATAATTATTATTGTTATTATCATTATCATTTCTGCAATCCTCTATTATCATTATTATTATCATAATTATTATTGTTATTATCATTATTATTATTACTATTATTATTATCATTATTACTATTATCATTATTATCATTGTTATTATTATTATTATTATTATTATTATTATTATTATTATTATTATTATTATTATTATTGTTATTATCATTATTATTATTATTATTATTATTATTATCTTTGGGCTTCATATTCATAAAAGGTTTAAAGAAAATAAATATATAACATTTATATAATATATTTATAATTATATGTGTTATTCGTATACTATTGAATAGGTCGGTGTTTGGGCGATATGAAACAATGACTTTGGTAATTTATCAAAACTCATTTAAACATAATTCGAAATGAACAATAATAAATGAGGTTTTGTTGACGTGATTCAATGTAAAAGAAGGGGGTCTTCATCTTTAACACATTCCCTAATGCGGAAGTTTGTGTCTCTTCCATACATGAATTTACAGCAGACGACAAAGAAAGCGCGGAAAATTAAACACGTTATGGTAGTGGGTAGAAATCAGGGATTTGTTCTCCTTATATGACAGGGGCCTGTCACAGGCACCTTCCAGTTCGAAAATGTCTTTAAAATCATGCAGATTTCCCAAAGAATCGATGTTATGTAGGCTTTTTTGTATCCTTATTGAACAAGTTCTTCGAAACAATTTCCCAAAATCAACAGGCCTAGACCTCTTCCCAATTTTAAGGAAAAGATCCCCTAGAAACATTTTGACAAAATGATCAATTTTATCCCCCTTTTACTAGACTTGTTCTGAATGTCGTCTGTAGCAGAGATGGGTAGATTGAATTGTGTTGGTGTGAGGAATTAACCCTATACCAAACGCCAAATTTTCGACTGTCCAAAATTGAAAGAGTTTGCAGACGACATTTCAAATTGATGATGAAATAGATAAGCAATCTCCTGACAGGGCAGAAAACATTGTGGGAAAAGGAGAAATTGCTCGTGACGAGCAATTTCTCCTTTTCTCACAATGCTTTCCAACGTCGTCTGCAACAAACTGGTCAAATGTCGTAATTGTTAGGTAATGGGTTAAAAGCCTTCGTTCTGATTTAGAAAGCATAGAATAACAACTTACATGTTCAGAATGTCATTTCACATCGCTCATTAGCACATAGATTGACTGGTAATTTAAATCACAATTCGGCCTGTATGCTAGTAGCGCCGTATTACACACACAGGGCACGTAGAGTTAGATCCTAATCAGACAGCCTCGTTATCTCCTCCGATCGTATGCACCATATAAAACTGTTATCACCAAACTTAAATCCAAACTCTTAGAAGATCGTTCCGATCTGACGAATTTCCCCCTGCAACTTGCAATTCTGTTTTCAACTTATCTCACTATCTAATCAGCCATTATCTGTTTAACTCAAGTAGTTAATGTTCTATTTTCGTTTTAAAAAAGGGGGAATCAGTTTTCACGTATTTTTAAGTGAACGATAACAGACAAGTTACAATATTACAATAACAGTAAAACACGATATATAACTTAAGATCCAGAGTTGTGTGTACACTGTTTTACTATGCCACCCCAATCGTTGAGGTACTCGGGGTGTTTCTGTTTAACTTACAAAGACAGTCAAAGTTCAAACGTTATCCGTCCCTGGTAGGGCCTGCACTGGTAACCAAACTATTAGAGGGGTTTTAAATTCATCCCTCGACCGATAGCGTGCGTATATATTCTATCACGACCAACAGGGCTCCTCACTGTGTCACCAAAATCTTCAAATGTACTGCGGATAGAGAGAGAGAAAGAGTAAACACACACGCGTTAACTGATAAAATTCACTTTCTAAGATCCGTTCATCAACTTAAATATCTGTCATCTTCGACACATTAGTGCCTTAGAGGTTATCAATTTTTTCGGAATCGACAAGACGGTATTAAATCATTTACCCATTTACAGACCGTCTACAAGAAGCGTACGCGAAGATCTGCCTATATTGCACATAAATCAACCGACAATTGACAGTTCACAACCATTCACCAATATGGGGATACACGGACAATATATTACAATACATCATTTACTGATCGCATCATAAAAGCACAGAGCTACTGTCACTATCCAGCAATAAAATCCAATAAAACGGTTCACCCCAAACCTTTTCCTACGCGATATTAATAATACGAACAACCGATGTTCACTCCCCAAACATCAACGTGCGTTTGATATAAAATCCCGTCTTTTCTCTCCTTTAAACATACGCTATTCAAAAAAAAAAAAAATACGAGAGCCCCGTGAAACATAATCCTAATACCGAACTGAGCAAAGAGAACAGATAGTCCGATAGGATACAAAAGTCGAGCGAGTTATTCACATCTCTTTCGTCCGTTTCAGTGTGTTATACGGCGTGAAGACGGAGTGTTGTACAGAAGATGGTTGGCTTGCTGCAGGATGCGTTATGGGAGCGTTTGGAAACTGCTGCTAAAAGAATGACTCCTTACACCATACGTACGCCTTAACGCCTTTCCCAAACAATAACGACATTTAACCACTTTGTTGCAGACGACACTGGAAAACATTGTGGGACGAGCAATTTCTCCTTTTCCCACAATGTCTTCTGCCCTATCAGATTTTTAACTTTTCAATTTCATCATGCACATTTTGAAATTTTGGCTGCAAACTCTTTGAATTTGGGACAGTCGCACATTTGGCGTTTGGTAAAGGGTTAATTCAGATTTGTAGCAGTCGACAGAAGGAACTATTGTGACAAAAATGGAAACATGCTTATGGACAGTGTTTTAGCAGTTGGTCTTATATGTTTATTCACAGTATCGAGAATTAAAAGTTCTTTTATTACAAGTTATTGGATTGTAAACTCCTATATATCATCTTTTTTGTGCCGTCTCGCAGCAGACGACACAAAAGTAAAAATGGAAAAAACGGAACATATACCTTTTGTCATTAAGGTTATTCACAAAGATGATTGAGGAATAACGTTTTTAATGCTAAAATTGTCGTCTGCAGTTGCATACAATTTGAAAAAGTTAGACAAAGGTTTAATTCGAGGAAAGACGATTTCCGCACAAAAATCATTCATTCGGATATTCTCCGTCTACTTCGAGAACCAGACCAAATTGAAAGCACAAACAGACGATGATTTTCAAATACGAAAAGTGGTGCATTTGTGTTTCGCTATTGAAATAATCTTCCAGATAAAGACAAACGATTATAATGACAAAACTAACAACTTAGTTTGCTTATTTGCTTTAACTATTTCTTTACATACACTCGTTTATTAGGTCCGAAACAAACTTTAAAGAAACATCTTTGATTAAGGAGGCTTGTTTGTTGTAAGCATCAGGCGACATATAGAAGTACATTGTAATTTACAGTTTATATGGAAAACAACGAAGGTATAAACGTGTTGTTACAAAATGCATTAAGAAAGGAACACATATATCGCTCCGAGAATCGGGTGCTTTGCCTGAATGTTTATTTGAATATATTACTTTATTTAAGATTTTTAGCCTTAATGACTATACGCGATAAGCAAAGAACTTTCAAACAAAGCCTCAGATCAAATCCACGTAATCCGAATGGTATCTAACAAGAGTATCTAACTCTCAATATTAACGAGAAGAACAATTCAAATCTAAATTTTAAGAACTATCATTAAACAACAGGATAAGTGAGTCTAATAAGCAACGGGTTCATGGAATCGCCATAATCGCACACTCCCAAACATCAACGGAATGGTAATTTACCATTACTACTTTAGCATAACGCACCGAGCTGTTCCCTCGTAAAACACAACTAACCGAAGAGTAGCGAGCCTAACGATGTATTAGAGAGGGAAACTATCTGACAATCACAGGTTCGTTAGCTCCTCCCACTCGTACTCGGGAGCTCTAAACAAGCATTAGGGCTGGTACCTCGTCTTCTCAGAGGAAACGATTACGCCATTACCAAACAATAACGACATGCAGCCACTTTGTTGCAGACGACTCTGGAAAACATTGTGGAAAAAGGAGAAATTGCTCGTCACGAGCAATTTCTCTTTTCCCCCAAAGTTTGCTGCCACATCAGAAGTTTATTTTCCAATTTCATCACATTTTGAAATGTCGTCTGCAAACTCTCAATTTGGAAACAGTTGAAAATTTGGCGTTTGGTTTAAGGGTCACGCCAACTTTATAACGTTTTCACTTCAGTCCGTGTGTCAATACTCGAAACAAACTCCTCACAGTAATCTCCCCTTGCTACGCTGCATCGATCACTGCCACCACAAGATTTTCATCCGGATGTGGATGAAATTCAATTATGCTGTTTTACCGGATATTTTGGTTAATTTAGTAACAATGACCTGTTGTATTGATTCTGACCAGTTAAGTTTAAAAGAATTCTGGATTTTTTTTGTAAATAAAACACAAATGGATTACATATCTTTTTAGTTTCGCCGCCATCTTTTAACGCCATTTTCGATTCTAAGCAGATGGTCATGTGACATTTGTGATGGCAGTGATCAGCACCATAAAGGGAGATCACTGTGAGGAGTTTGCTTCGAAGAATCACCGAATGGTACAAGTTTCGTTATCGAATTACTTTACAACGTGTCAACGATTCTTTTGGTTGTATAGCAATGCATGTCTGATAAGTGATAAAGAAGAAACCCCTTACATTGACTGTATTGCTCAATATATATCAAACATAACCACTACGGTATAAACGTATTTTCAGTTCATCGCAGGGAAAGTTTAGAACTGAACAACTATCAATATATGCAAATCAAGTTTCTGTCATCAATGCTTTTTGGTTTGAAGTAACTAACCCTTAAAGTGCTAGAACCGCCGTCATGCTTATGTCAACAGGTTAGATCACAGGCCAGCCGCCAAGTTAGTTGGCGGCTGGCCTGTGATCTAACCTTTTTGCTACTCTTGGTATCTTTCTTCATAAGAATTAGGCAAATATTTAAGGTTTAAGAAAGCAGACGACACTAAAATGTATTTTTAGAAGATTACCCAGCATTCTAAGGGTTAACTCATGAACAATGAACGGTTATTTTTAATTCTAAGCCACACATGTTCCCTATAAAGTTGGACCAATACGCAATACGAAAAGTAAAATAGTTTCTACCCTTTGTCAACCTAACAACACGTTTATGCTAAATCATTTGCTTCCGGTTTCCGGTTTGCTGGTCTCTTTTTACCAGTACAATTCTTGGAAGAAATTGGTTAGTTACATTTCCCGTCCGGCGCTATCCAATTAATGCTGTGTCGAAGCTTATTAGCGAAGATTGCACCTCGAGACATCAACTAAAACTCAAAATAATTTGTCCTTCCCTACGATTGACGGCAATTTGCCCGAGAACCAATTTTTCTTCTGCTTCTTCGCCTGCAGAAACTCTCCCGGATAATTAATGGAATAAATGCGACAGTCCAATAAAATGATCATTAACTACAAGGTCGCCCTAACAAGGACATCTTGGCAACTCGTTCTGTAAATGTTATGTTTCTTTCCGTAGTCGAAGCACTTTCCCATATATGAGTTTGTTTGCCTCTAAATTGGAAGGTTTATCAGACGATAAGTACGGAATAGTAGATGATAATGCACATGGTATGAATAATAAAATGGTATTCGTAAAATCTTTGCCTCTCGTTCTGTAGGGTGTGAGGTTTCGTCAGTAGTCAAAGCCTTCTTCCATATATGAGTTTTTTGTGTCTTGTCTAAGTTGATAGTAATGGCAGAAGATAAGTATGGAAAAGCAGAGGATATATACAATGTATAAATAATAATATGTCATTCGTGGTACAAGGAGGTAATCGTTGCGACAAAAGGAGAGATTGCTCGAGACGAACAATTCTCTTTTTGTAACAACGTTAAATTCCGTTTGTAAAATCCCCTGCTCCTTTGCTAAAATAGGTCGAAACATATTTGGGAGGGAGAATTCAATATACAGCCGCCTTCTGTAACAGACCATATGTGACATGAAAGCACTCCGAGAAAACGCAATATGAACACAAATAACCCATTCGCTATTTGTCGCCATTTCTTGCAAATTCTATGTTCATTAGAAATGATACAACTTTCAATGTTTGTCACTTTGTCATGCACTTTAACATTTAATACAGATTATTTTCAGTAATGTCGATCAATCCTAAATGTTAAATGCAGACGGCCCCAATGTAACTTTTGACAACTATTCCTTGAAGACTGACAACCTAAAAGCAATTTCTACGAACAGACTAAAATGATAGCCTAGAGAAATAACGACATCGCATCAAAGCGCTTTGTAGATAAGGACAAGGTATTTTTATCAAGAGGGATTTCCGAAATCTGCCACAAATTATGTTTTTATATAGAATACTTCATTAACAATGGCCGTTTTGATCGTTGTAAGAGATTCATGAAATATGGGCAGAAAATAAAACAATGTTAGGACCGACAGCGTTTCACTATGTAAACAATAGTAAATATTTCAAAAGAAGAATTTTCTAATTCTTCAGATTCTCTCATGTCCGCCTATCTCGTTTGCCTTGGGATAATCCGAAAGTAATTGCCAATTTGTATAGACTTAAGGTAATACTTGCACATTTTCAATCATTTTCCCGAATCAGCCAATATCAGATCACATTACAGGGATCACGAAAGAGATGAAAGTAGCGTATATCATGCTTTATTCAAATTATCGGTGGTATATATAACATGTCAATTTTTTGTGTCATCTGGTTTCCATAACCCTTAATATCTGCCTAATGTTGATGAGGGAAGATACTTAGAGTAGAAAACAGGTTATATTACAGGCCAGTCGCCAATTAACTTGGCGACTGGCCTGTGATCTAATCTGTTTGAATATGCATGAAGTTAGTTCAAGCACTATAAGTATTAAATGAAGGTCATCATTTTGTGAAATATTTGAATATATGTTTACATGTATATCCCTATTCAAATATTGAACGAAATGGTTGGTTTTCGCAATGTTCCGATTAATTCTTTGCTCTGTAGGTTTATTTCAGTTGAAGCGGGATCTAAGAACAGAATGCTATCGACAACCAATCAAATCAGCGGAAATGTGAAAAACGGAAATAGACGGGTATCATTTCAGAATGATTATATTGGTTGCCGAGCGTGTTTTTCTTGAAACTCCGTGTACCTTTAACGGACATAATTTTGTTTCGTCAAACGAACCAGACTGGTTATATTCCTTCACTTAATGCACTCAAGTGCTGTCGGAGAAAAACGCAAGGACCGCAACATAAATTGAAACAGACGTGTTCCGAGTAAAATGCGGCAAAACTTCGTTTATTTTTCAACAACCCAACCACGTTCGAGTTCTTTTTACCCACAACTGGGGTGCCAGTTTGGAAGACGAAAAGCGCTTCCTGCAACTCAAGGACGTGATTTATTCTTGAACAAGGATCTAAGTCTGTACAAGATGGTGTGATTCAGAGGGGCTAACCCTCACAAACGTCGGAACGGATTACCAAGCGTCTCCACGGAGACGGATGGCTGTAAACAAAGCCCCTGGGGGACCAAGAGTGTCTTTGCGGATCAACGGTTCCCGGCGCAAACAAATAACAGATCTCCTCGCGGTGCTAGTGACTCGCCAGACTTCGACTGGGAACCAGACATAAATCTGCGGATTTCTTCTATCTCTTGTTTCTTCTAAATTCCACTTGGAATCCGTCACCTCATAAATAGCCTTTTTAAGCGCGATGGAAAAGAACAGAACTACAGAACACAATGGAGATGTTTCTACCTTTTTCATTACCATAATTTCAAATCAAACTTAAATCGCCATGTGTTATTTTATACACTGTCGTCGGTTAATGCATTTTGTTGAGTCGAAAGGAAAAAGAAAGCTTTGCCTGGATATTGGTTTCAACATAGAGACATCATATTTGCAAATAAGGAAGACTGTGCTTCAGTGAGTCAATGGAATTTTCGTTGTTTAACAAAATAATTGCTTCAGTTGATTTAACCGATTGGTTCTCTTTAAAAAAAACCTGTTTGGTTTATACGTGTTGCTTGAATTAATATGCAAACTTATGACGCGGGGACAGCTTACGTATTCATGATAGGCTATTTCTTTTCCAATCTGCTGCAAACCAATCCAAACGGTGGGAATGACTAATTCATGTCGCTCGTTAATTATCTTGTATATTAGTAAGTATCTGTCAACCGGAATCCCTTGGTGATGTTAGTCCGAAGAACATAGTTACAGCTTGGATCATCCGAGTTACGGTGAAGTTGACAGGCCACATGGGTCTTGCCGATGAGGTCTTAATTTAGATTGACTCTAAATGTGTTTTTTTTCGAAAATGATAAAAGCAAGCGGTGCAACCTTTTTTTGCTGTTCATTTCTTTCGGCCAAAACGAGTATTTATGACTATGGTATACGGTGAAAGGATTATTTATCATCGAGATAGACATTAAGTGTATGGATTCCCCGGTTTAATAAGTCTCGCGGATTAGAGTTTACAGACTGGCACCAGATCGAAGTCCCTCGCTGTTAATTACCCGTCGCAACCTAATCCGCCTATCTTTCGTCCAGTAAAGCAACTATGGCTTCACTTGTCTTGATAAATAATTCCACGCTTAAGTCACGCATAGTACTGGGGCTTCGCGGAAATAGAACTAAGGACATAAGCACCGACAAAGCTGGAGAGAGTTGACATTTAAACCAAGCTATAAGAACTCTCAAAAACTGTCCTAAGGCATGAAATCAATTTTAATACATTGGCTTGGTTTTGGAGTGTTAACGAAACTACCATGACAAGGGAAGGCATTGTTCTTGGTAAAAGAAATATCCCTTTTTTACCAAGACGCCTTTCCATTATATAGAAGAAAATCTTGTTTTTCATACTTTTTTAATTCAACGTGTAGTGTGGTTTCATGAGAAGTTGTCACGTAGCTCTAAAACTAAGCTGTTAGAAGAGCGGTACATTTTCTCTAATGCCATCAAAGAAAATGGAGACACAATCGAGATGCATTATACTATTAAGACAATTAACGGCTGAATGATAGAAATACCAATCGGAAGCTTTCTGAATGTCTTGCATCTTGTATAAAGATGTATTCAGACTAAAAAGTCGTTCATACTCTGTTTAAGAGTTGTTACTTGAAGCAAAATTATTAAGTTTGCTAAGATTTGCGTTTCTCTGGGGATTTCATCGGCGCTTCAATCCATCAACAGTTCGTCGGTACAAACAATATATTATATAAAACAGAATAGCATCCCCATCCAGGACAGATTTATCGTCAATCAACAATGCTTAAATTTCAAACGCTCTGTAAGAATAAGCGATCTGGCCTTTTCGTGGGAACACATTGCTATTAACTAAACAAACGCGGCGCGTGGGCCTTAGCGAAAAACGGATAAAATCCTAAACCCATTCCCACATGCTGGAATTAATGACTAGTTCAATTTGAAAGCAACAATAGGCAGCGAGTAAGAATTGACAAGTTCGTTCGCTTAATTAAATAAGACAATTACATGTACCAAAGTGACAGATGGACCAGCTGCTTATTTAAAGCAAAATAAACTTAAAGGCACATCAAAGGAGAGGAGTACAAATAAATTACTGAAAAAATATATGGAGTTCTTTTATTATGTTCATAAAAGTCTTGAGAATTAGTTTAGGAATGCATTGAGACCCTATTAGATAGACTCATTTAAAATAAGTTATTTTGTGCTTGAAATAGAGTTGTCTCCAATTCAATAATGTTTATCAACAACCTGTTTGTTTAAAACATGTTCAAAATAACGAATTATGATTGGTCGGTTCAAAAATGTGTGTATCAACTGTCAAGGTCAGAGGTGAAGAATCAGGGAATCTGAATTATAAAACTTGCTAATCTGGGTTGTTTCTGGTTTACTTTTACATTTAAGTTGTGCTGATGGTGTTTTCTAGTGAAAACTATTTGGATCTGTCCAAAAGTTTACAAAATAATATAGTTTGATATAGCATCAATCTCCTTTAATGGGCCTTTAGATCAGCCGGACTGCATGAGTCATCATATTATATCTTTCAAAGTATTTATTATCACGCCATTAATGGAGTCATTGACAGTATTTGCACCCCTCTTCACCAGCCATTGCAATCCGGATGGAGTGAACCCGAAAAGCGAGCTGTGTACAAACCTATATTTTCCAAAACGGTAACATATTATGTAGCACTTGTGTAAGAACAAACCAAGAATATGGTTGGATCCACTCGCTTCCGCAGTATGATAATAGCATAGCCCGACCAACTTTAACCCATTACCAAACAATAACGACATCTAACCACTTTGTTGCAGACAACTGTGGAAAACATTGTGAGAAAAAGAGAAATTGCTCGTGACGAGCAATTTCTCCTTTTCCGTCAATGTTTTCTGCCTTATCAGAAGATTATGTTTTAATTTAATCTCAATTTGACATGTTGTCTGCTAATTGTTTCAATTTGGTAGAGTCGAAAATTTGGAGTTTGGTAAATGGTTAAATGGTAACCTGATAATGGCAAACTCCTCACAGTGATCTCCCTTTGTGGAATTGACCACTGCCACCGTAAATATCACATGACCATCTGATTAGAATCGAAAATGATGTTTAAAGAAGGTGGTAACACACCCAAAAGAGAATCACCCATTTGTGCTTTATTTGTAAAGAAAACGAAATATTGTTCACTTAACTGGTCAGAAAACAATACAAGAAGACATTTTAACCTATATTTCCGGTAAAAACTTGAGAGAAAAAGAACACCATTTGTATGACAGTGATCGATCCAGTGCAACAAGGGGAGATTACTGTGAGGAGTTTGTGGTAATGAATAGAACACGTCGGGTGAAGCGAAAATGTCTACGACTGATCGCGATTTCCTGTCCAAACGACCACTACGATTATGTATACAATATAAACAAGCAGTTTGCGTAATGATAACCTTAATTCCGTCTGTCGTCTGCTTGTTTGTACACTTCAAATTATCCCTTTGCCTTTTGGAACGATATCTATAAAACATACATCTATGGCATAATAAGTCGTATATTGTGTAGTAGGTAAAGACGCGTTATGGAGTCTTATGATATTTGAGTGACGTCACCAAGCATATGTCGGGTTTATACAGTTTGTCTGCTTTTGCATTTAGGTCTAATTGAACAACGCAAGGATCGCAAATGAGGGTTGTTGGTTAAGTGACGTAGGCAAGCGATCATCAATAGTGCAATTGAAATGATCGTTAACATTCCCTACCCACATCTAAGTGAAGTTACCTTTTATAATCAAACTTAATAACTCGGGCACCTGCAGAAACATCTGAAGTGGTTGTGTTTCAATTATAAGAGTAGGTAAATTCAAGAGTTGGTAAGGTAACGCTGTGTAAACCAATTCATCAATTGCTGATTTGTGACTGCTTCGATTCGGGCAGTTTGGACAAATATTGCAAGTGCGTTGAAAAGTGTATTAATTTAGGGACGGGTTAATAAGATAAAATTGTCAATAAGAAACTGAAATGAAAACGAGTTCCGTATTGATTGATTACCTAACCAACATAATCACAATCCCTCTAGAAAAAAACTGGATATTATTTAAAAGAGGATTATCTTTTATTTCGGCGATGTTTTAGAACCATGTCTAAAACACCAGTTTCTGTGAGGGAAAGCGCCTTTCAGTTTATAGTAAGTCATGTTCAATGACTGGTTGAAAATGAACATCAATTGCCGAATATCTAGAAACTGCATGCAGTTCGGTGTGTTATAATGTATAATAAGCCACAGTGACCAAAAGTAAGATTGCGACTTGTTTCTTCCTTTGTCACGATTGGTCCTGAAGTCAACCGACACATGTGCATTTTAGCCTGTCTTCACGAAGGCACTCGTTAAAATCATATGACACATCCACCTTTCTGATATGCCTCGCTTCCATTGCGTGTATAATGGATCTTAAATTTTAGAATAGATGAGACTAAACATCACGTCTAATCTGCGATAAATCAATGGAACCCCTTGAAAGAGCACTCTAACATCTCGCGATAGCTGCCGAGATTTTGTTTATAGCCGCCATTAAATTCCGGCGCGTAGCGCGGAAAGAGAGTGACTAAATGTCGCCCCTGTCTAAATATTGCTTCAAGACTGCAAGACAAATGAGGCTCGATTCGAAAATACAACAGCAAGTTTATGACTAAGACAACAGCGCCCACTCAATCTAATGAAAAACCTCAAATCTTCTACAACCCAACATATAATAAAATGTAGATTGAACTCGGCAATGTCAACGTTGCATATATTAAGTTTAGAAATACCTCAACATAGATTTAATATAAGGAAATAAAGTTACCAGCATTCCCGTTAGTCAGCCGAAATACTCCCTTTAATGAAAATCAAAATCACCCGGCATCAGGATTCGAACCCATGCTTCCTCTAAATTAAAGGTTTTGTAGCCTCATTTTAGCCATAAGATATTCGGGTTTAATGTGTTGTAGCGACACTTTATCGTTTATATTCTAATTCTGGTTTGGGTTGGAATGGTTTTTGTATTAAACAACGCAATACGCTGTATGAAATAAATCAAAGCTGGTAGGCAACAATCGAAAACATCATCATTAAAAGCCGTTACCAATAAACACACAACAACCAATTAGAGTGCAAAGTAATAAGACATGTCAATTCATTTTATAATGAGTGTTAATATTGAGAAAATTCAACGCGGAAGTGAAAACCGTCAACTGAACGAGGAATGCGCCGACTCCATTACATCATTGAACCAATTTGCTAACAAAGGAATTTGTGTCTGATCCCAATTGAAAGCAATAAAAATCAGACGACAAATAATAATATGAAACACCATATGTTCTTTATCAAAGTGACTTTAAAAGGTCTCTGCAACAAATCCGCTAAACATTGTCTTATATCTTAAAGAATTTACCCATACATTGAATACTTTACTCTTTCCAAAACGAGCCGAACCAAACAAATCGGGAATGGCTGTTGCTTTAGTAATTGGAATTAAAGATGGATTTCATTATTTGATTTGATACAAGATATTGCGTGAAAAAATAGTTCACTCTTAAGCAATTTTTCCTTTTACAATACAAAACAATACAATACAATACGATACAATACAATACAATACAAACTCTTTTATTCACTCAGTTCCCTTTACAGAAGACATGAGGATAAAATAACATGAAACATAATATAAACGAGGCGTCTGCTTTGTAATTCTCACTGCTCTCTACCTCTCTATCTCTACCTCTCTATCTCTAACTCTATATCATCTTTCATATATCACTATCTTCCTATATCACTATCTCTCCATTTTTCATTCCACTGACAAAATACATCTAGAAATATATCTTAAATCACCCGTCTTAATCAACCAAGTAGATACAAGGAAACTATGACATTGTGGTCTATGAGATCCGCTCGTTTAATCAGCCGGCAGGACTTTAAAACCTTTTAGAATCAATGTGTTGATTGATTTGAATCGGAAGCCATTGTCTGAGATATAATGGTATACGCTATTCGGGAGAGGCATATATACGTTGATGGAATGATCGGCTATTGCGATAGCCTGTCTTCCAATTTAACATTACGGTATAATCGAAATGTGAAAAAATTTCAAAACAGACATTTAAATTGAATTAGAATTGACATGTTTCTTTATTATATAGATATTACCTTATTGTTTTTAAGAAGGGAGAACAGCCCAATGATCGCTAACCTATTCCTCGCCCCAAATATTCAGCTTTACATGTGGCGGAACTTCGTGCTAACCAAATTTTGCCATGTAGGAATACTTGGATGATTCAAATAAGAAGGAACAGTGGACACATACAACCATTTAGAACATTCAAGAAAAAGGTTAAACAAACTTGAGAACGGAATCAATTGTAATGACACAGTTTTAATAATCTTAAAACCAATCTGTTGATGTCCATGTCAAATATTCGAAATATAAGTACCGCATGACATCAAATGAAATTGTCATTTTGGAACAAAGTAACGTCTGGAAGATTGTCTAAAAGTAAAGAAAAGTAGAGTAGTAATTTCGGTCAAGGATAGGACGATGTTTCACTTGTGAATACTTGAAAACTGTTTAAAACCACAATCAAAAACCTCGAACTTGATTTTGTTGGCAGCTCCTTGGCCTGGTGGTAAGAGTACAGACTTTGAAATCACATGAAACCTTTCCTCGTCGGAGTACCGATATGGATTTTTTTTTATGAGACAGTCTACCAGGTGACTTTCGGGATACAACTGGTTTCCGACTGTCTTGACCAGCCCCTAGTTAACCATACAAACTTTTGAAACCCTGTAAAACAAACTAACACGGTTGATTCTGATCCAGTATGATATGTTTTGCGGATTGGGTTAGGAAAGATCATTCCATGGTTCTGCACATGCTGCACCAATGGTAACATCGTAACTACTCGGACATTTCCGTAACCCTAAAATATGCGCGATTTCATTTGATAAACCCGGTGAGCTCCGATTTGCAGCGGTGCCCAATCTGCGTGATGGTTGAGTAGCAGCCTTCATGAGACAGTGGACCGAATAACTGGCGAATCGCAAAGACGGTCTGTCTTCAGCGCGAGATTAAACAAATGGTGCACCTCATGATAACGTTTTCCGCGAGAGATAACGAGAATTCAATAAGGCTGTTGCAAATGAACAGATATCATCACCCCGTGAACACATGGAAAACATGTAGGTGGTTCAGTGCAAAACTGTCGTAAGTGTTTCACGTTTCACAGTTTTTTGGACGCACAATCGCTTACGAAGTTTGCACAATCGTATCTACTCGGCAATCCCCGTCACAGGTCGGTAGATATACTTCGTCAATCTGAACACATCGGGTTTATCCAATAGAAAACACCTCTGAAATAATAGGGATGACGCCATATTGTTTCCCGCGAGAATGACGTCACTTTCTTTCGTTTCTAAAAATAGATCTTGAATGGAAAATCCAAAAAGTCGTTAAATTTGATTGAGGAAACAAGTATACATGTCACAACAACAAGTTCGCCATTTGGTATGAGTTACTGATCAAAAGTGATTAAAAAGGATGTCCAACACTTCCATACACATTGAACTACTTAACATGCACGCTTAGAAAAGGTGTTCATCGGCGGATGCCGATTTACCCGAAAAATTGTAACCCTACACTTATATCCGAGGTGTATTTCTCAGCTCACGGAAATACCCGAGTAGTTCCGATTGATACTTCGTAAGTAGTTCATGAATACACCAGAAATCCCGGGGTAATTCGGCTGTTTTCCGGCAGATAGCGCACATGATTACAACATGCACACAGACACTTTATACTAATGTAAATACGCAAAAATTGGTTATATATCATAATTGGCTTTAATCTTTAATGTTTTCATAAAAGATTATCATATGAACACATCTTTGTTTCATATTTTCTCAATCGTATCTTCTCGGTTATCCCCGGCTTGTGTCGGGGATTGCCGAGTAGATACGACTGCAAACGACCATGCCCTTCGTCAATAGCCTACTTTCAAAATGGCTCCCATTTAGCTCCGAGGTTATTCAAAGGCCGATGTGTTCCAAATGGAAGCTTGCAGAGCAATCGTATCTACTCGGCAATCCCCGTAACAAGTCGGTAGATATACCTCGTAGGCAGTACATGAATACACCAGAAATCCTGGGGTAATTCGCCTTATTTCCGGCGGATAACTCAAAATGCACACTGGCACTAAATATGTATTTTAGATACACACAAACTGGCTATATATCACCATTGTATGTTGTTTTTACCCTTTTCATTAAAGATGATCATATCAACACATCTGTGTTTCATATTTTTTCAATCGGCTTTTCTCGGTAATCCCCGGCTTGTTCCGAGTAGATACGATTGCAAACGGACATGCCCTTCGTTGCTGACCTACTTTCAAAAATGGCTCCCCATTGCCTCCGAGGTTATTTTAAGAAATGGCCGAGGTGTTCCGATTGCTTGCAGAGGCGTCCCATATGCTTTTGGACAGAAAAGAGCTATGTTCAGGGCAAAGCCTTTGAAGAATGACAAACATTGTGTTGCAATATGGGGTTATTCCTGAAAAGGTTCGTTCATCGCCAAACGTGTTCGTTATCAACTTTTGTATTTCATGCCACAATATGGATATAGAGGGTTCATGAAGCACTTGCTATAGTCTTGCAATGAACCATCGATATGTTGTAACAGAAAGCATCCACGGGATGGGGACAATTTTGCGTGGACGAGATTTATTGCTTAATCAAACATTAAGTTAAGCCAGAAATGCCCTGGTCAAGTAAGTTTGTAAGTAATAGAAGTATAGCATCGGAACTCTTTGGTAGTTTTATTTGTTTACATGTGGTTTAACACTCTGTCAACAATTTATTCAGTCACTTTACGGCTTTCCTTGATTCACCAGTACTAGGCTAGGATTCTGAAGTGCCTTGCCTAAGGACAAATCCCTTTGGTAGAGGAACCAGATAACAAACAAAACGAGGGTTGTCGACGCTAACATTGCTGCTTTTCCACATTCGACTTTATGCCTGGGTATAAAAAATCGATGTATAGTGGAAAGTCCAGGCAGTGATCAACCATAATTCAGAAAAACAAGATCTTTAACGAATCACCAAGGTACCATTTTACCACGAGCCTTGTGCTTAACATGTTTGTAAGTTCATATCAGCATTCCCTCTTACTTCAATATCATTATCTCTTCTTTCAGTTCTTTACACTAGAAAGAACATTTCAACTGTGTGATTGTGTATTTATTTTCTACATATTACACGTCATTATGAAAAACCTCTGCGTTCTTTATCAAATATCTTGAATGGTTTGTTCATCGGTTATTCAAAGCAAGTATCAAACTTGATATCTCGCAGTCTAGTGATTTTTTTCTGGAAATAAAACTATAATGATTGATTTAGTTGAGTCTACATTAAACTTGAACAAACTGGTTCACCCTGTTTTGAATGATGGATTCGGATGATTTTATGATAACCATATATCAAAATCAAGACAGTTTCTTAATTTTTGTTCTTTATGATTTTCATCAAAAATATGAAATTTTCCAGGTGTATACCTAAAAATAGTCTCTAACCAAAAGTTCGTTCTGCCATAAATTTCTTGAGAGAAAAAGTGCACATATGTACAACATCTGTACCTTTGTGTGATAAGCATAGAGACCAGTCATTGAAATCAAAAGCTTTTAAAGTTTTAAAAAGCATGCGGAAAGTGAATTTATGATTATGAATACAAAATCGTTATAATTTTTCAAACATCCTACCACATATAGACTTATGTGCTAAGATATTTAAACGTTTCCTGAATGTAATATGTTTTTAACGATTACTTTTCATTGCATACATATATTTAACAGACAAAAACGCTATCTGTTTGTACATTTAATTTCGACTTCCAAATGCTCTCATCTGTGATTAAGCAACCTTTTAAAGGTTTTGAGAGAATGGAATTATTAAAAACTAGAACAGTTTTAAAAAAATAAAAAAGATATCCGTTCAATGAACTATGCTTTATATAACTACTTTTCTTACATATTTTACAAAACTACAGAAACATTTTAGTTTCATCGGCATCATTTCGATTTTCAAACTCTCTGTTCAAGCAACTCTAAATGTATTGACAGGGTTGAATTATTCGCAATGACTGATCGGTCAACCGCTATCACAAATTACAAATTAGTGACCCACTGCAATGTTTGAAGTGTCCAGCTTCGTACGTGACCAGCAATACATAGCTGTACCATCAAAGATAACGGTACAAACACTGGCCCGTGTGGGGAATGATTACCCCATTTTCTCATTATATGGGAATTCGACTGGTCTAATTTGAATCTAACAGGCGAAGGAAATAGCATGCATCACAGAAAGTTTAATTACGTTGTAAAATTTGTTGAAACCATTGTGACAAAAGAATTGCCGTCCCACCATGGTCCATAGTGAATCTAACAACAGGCAAAGAAATAGCACGCATAGCATAGAGTTCAAGTACTTTGCAAGATTAGATGAATCCATTCTAACACAAGTATGAATTGCTCAATACGAGCAATTAAATTAGATTGATTGAATAAGTTAATACCATTAAAAGAACATATGTTTACTCACTGTTAATGCTTCAAACATAAAGACAAAATTGTCATTACACGTATGTATCCATATTACGTGATTATAACATCCAGAGGCAAAACACTCTAATATACTAATATTCTAGGAGACACCTATATATTAGTATAACCTGTATAACATTGATACATCGCACACATCAGACCAATTAACATATCACCAATTAACACGACTTCAAGTTCTTCTATCGTACAATGACCAAATAAAGTAAACTTTTGCGCTGTCCCTGATCAAACAACTCGACCCTTTGTATGTCAAATGTTATGTTTACCTTTCCCCTTTTTTCCATTTGAGTTTAAATAATTGTTTGCTTATAATGAACCGTTCTTAAGAGACCATGTGCTTACAGATTAAGTTTTAAAGAAGAAACAAAGATTTGATATCATGAAACGGTTTATCATTATAAAGGGAAGAGTATCTCCTTTTTCCGTCGCTGATTTTTAAAGGTTTTCGAAGACATTGCGAGAACTCTGCGGCCACCATAGAAGGGTAACCATGTTTGTTCTACAAAAGTGTTTTCTCATTCGGCCACATAAATAGAGCAAACACCATTACATCACATATTAATGTAAACACCACAATTCTTTATATTTACCTATCTAAAAACATAACCAACTAAACCATGTGTCAAAAAGAAGATGTATCTCGAAGATTTTCTTCTTTGTCTGTCGATTGTTTGTACTCAAAGGTCCAATTGAATTGAACTTTGACAAACGATATAATTGTCGCATAAGACCGTACCAAATTCAAGATAAAATATGACATAACTCAGACTCTACCTTTCCCTTACAAAAACCCCTTTTTATATTTCATTTCGCAGTATATAACCTTTGAAAAATACAAGAAATACTGGATATCGTATTGCGAAGATTCTCTTGTTCATTTTATAATTAAGTAAGTCCACTTCATAGCCATTTCGAAATACGTAGTGTATACGCACACATAGCCCTCGCTTTAACCCTCTACCAAACGCCAAATTTTCGACTGTCCCAAATTGCAAGAGTTTGCAGACGCCATTTCAATTGTGATGAATTTGACTGATAATCTTCTGATAGGGGAGGAAACATTGTGGGGAAAGGAGAAATTGCTCGTAAGAGCAATTTCTTCTTTTCCCACCATGTTTTCCAGAGTCACTGCAACAAACTGGTCAAGTGTCGTCATTGTTTGGTATCGGGTTAAAGCTGCTTTGCTTTGATGTCCTGAACCGCCGAGAGGGGTTTGTTCTATTTGTTCAGTAGCACTTCTAGAACCCTTTGTTGTGTAAGTATGTTTGTCCGTATTATACCATACTTAACCCAATTACCTCATACTTGATATCGAAAATAGAATAAGTGAACGTCAACAGGGTTAAATGATGATGACAATGCAATCGTTAATATTGTTTGACCAGTTAACATGAATAGTTGAGAAGAAATGGAGAAATTGCTCCCCATACGCATCGTCCATTTAATCACCATGGTTTCCCCACATTTTTCTTCTAGTAATATGCCACTGTGAGTCAAGTACACAAAGAAAGCTAGTTCTAAAAAAGTCTTATTACAAAGGATTACAACAGTGTGACTCGCGCATAGAGTATGCATGTTTATAAGGGAACACGGGTAAACAATGTTTGATGGACGAATTGCTGTCGTTTAATCAAGAAAGTGTGCTTCATAACACTGTAAATAGCCATATCTAGGTCAACTGAAGTCCGTATTATGTAAACAATAGTTTAAGCTTTTAAGTTGACCCGTTTACCAATATAGAAATGAGCAAATGACAAATGCACTGCATTCTAGGTAAGGTTTCCAAGTTGTGGTGGAAACGTGCGGCCAGATATTTTCGTCAAAGTTATAATAAGACTATATTAGTTTTATGCAATGCATAGTGTATGCTCAAAAGGCAATGAAATATGTTTAAACTAAGGATACGCTTAAGCCAATGAATGCCTTCTGCTATGAAAACCTCTTGTGGAGCATTTTGTGCAAAAAGGGTTTATGGAAACCTCGAATGAATTGTTTCAGATAAAAAGCCACATTATCTACTCTTCCTAAGAATACATACAAAAGTGGAAGTCAAACAAGAGTAAGTTACAATTGTCAGATACGATACAATCTGGTTGTGTGGTCCTGTTGTATGGACTGCCTGTAGAAAGTGCCTTATTTGAGGCACTGTATTGGAATATTATGCCTATGACCTGGTTCGAACTCGGTGTACCAAATTTAAAACACCAATACTTACCATCAAATCGTCGTATACCATAAGTCGCACATAGAATTTCGAATAACGTGATGATATGTATTTGAAGAGCATCACATAAGAGTATGTAGGCGTTCCTTAGTCACATTGTTATACATATCAAACATGAGACAATCTGTGCACAGTCATTACGAGGATTATTAACATAGTTCGCACCTACCAATACAGGAAGATGTGACCTGTACAAATTTCAATCATAATTTAACCATTGCGTCAAAAAGAAATTATACAGTCAAACTTGTGTTAAGAGGCCAGCCTATGGGACAGAGTAAATTGGCTGTTTAAGACAGGATGGCTGCTTAATACAAATTGATGTACACTATAAATCCAACAATGGGACTTTCTGTAGTGGTTGTTTAAGGCAGGTTGGCTGCTTAAAAGGGTGGCTGCTACACACAAGTTAGACTGTACTTCTCTTTTTAACGCAGTTGTTTCTTAATTATTTCTTGATCGCAATTCATCAGAATAGCCACATGGTTTTAATCTATTGGTATATAAAGGAACAACGTAGTTTCCCGTTTATTTCTGTCTTCTATTTCTTTCAAAATTGGACGAATCACAAAATCCAATATACGAGGTTCAGCATAGGTCCGACAAAACCAGAAAGAGAACTAACTACACACTGCACAAAGTTATCGCCAATTGAAAGGGCTCAAACGGACTATTAATCATGATTTAACAGAAAAACCCGCATGGTCTTAAAACAAATCAGACCCAAAATACGACTGCATTTTACTGAATCAATTTGCGTGCCAGTTCATTTCTATTGCCCAATAAATTAGACTCTTTGACATGATTAGTCCGATTTATTGCTTGGGAACATTTCCCGATGCGCAACGAAATTCCAACAAACGATTACGTCATACGGATTCCTTCGGTTTTAACGGACTGAAACATCTTCCGAATCGTTGAATGTGTCAGCGTTCGGTAATGATCGTAATAATTCGGTGATTTCCGTCACGGCGAAGAATCCCGAATGATCAGTACTTTAACACCAATGTACAAATTGGATCTTAATGGAATGATCATTAAGCGCCAACCTCTCACGAACAACCCATAAATTACCCGCCGTATCCATGATGGCGCGTGGTCCTATAAAACCACGTGACTCGAGGCGACCAATAAAACGGCAGTAAAACAGACAATCTATTTGAAATGGAGAGGACATCTTAATTGAGTAATAAAATGTTAAACTGTTCGTGAAGAGATGATAACTGAACGGAAAATGCATACAAATAAGTATGAAGTAATGACGATTTTATATGGCCCGAATCGGAGATATTACGAAATCATTTTAGTGAAAAGAAACTAAGCGGCAATGAACAAAACGCCGTTTGACCGAGCACTTTTTGAATATGACAGTTAGATGAAAGGTTCAATCAAAGAATGATAATTTCGTCCATTTGATTTCGAAATGAGAGGAGAATATTGTTGGAGCTTTCCGAATGACTTAGCATCTTAATAACATTCCACGTGCTTCGTCCGAGTGGTCGCTTACAACAAGTGGGTCTGTTTTGAGTTGCTCCCAAAGATTGTGGGTGCGCACCTTTGTGACACTTCTGTTAATCTATTGACCTATTATAGGTGGAGATTGGTGTAATTCTGAACCATGAAAGAACACCATAGAGTGATAGTATGGTATTCCTACCATAGACTTGGTGCATTAAACATAACCAAATAGCTCAACAATTTATTCCCAAAAGCAAAATACTTTTCTAACCATTGTACCATTGTAGTGTATCTTTTTTTAATCAAAATGCAACTTAATTTTCAAATATCCCTATGTCAAATGTAAGCACTAACGGGTAAAATTAAGCGTATGTTATGTTATGTCATGTTATATTATGTTATGTTACGTTCAGGCGATACAGAATATGAAATATTAAGCGACAACGTCAAGCCACGTGGAGAGGCGAGGATATTCATAAAAACCACGAAAAAAAATCAGGAAACCATTTCAATTAAAGGATGATAAATTTAACATCTCGTCAAATGCTTTATTGTGAATTGTTCGCCCACATACTATGTGTATCGGCATCGCATCTCCCAAGTTACACCTGAAGCTAAAGGTATTTTTGCGGAAATGCCCTTTGGCAGGCAACTCTAGAGTCCTATCGAATCTCTGGTGAATCCAAGAGAAGCCGTTATAAAACTTGAAAACGGATGAAATGAAATCAACCTTGTCCTGACAACAACGAGGTCCAAAATAAGATGTATTATACGTAGTCAAATGTTGATCCGATGAGCTTTAGTTACAATTTATTGGATATGTTCGAAACTATCTCATTCATGAATAAACGTTAGCAGCAAATAACCATAGAATGTGCAGTTTTTAATGATAACAATTGATCAGAATTGACGAATAGTTCTATGATAGAAATATTTTTTTATATGGGTTTTACATCACATCAACATTATTTCAGTTATGTAGCGATGCCCGACTCTTAATGATGGAGGAAGACCCCATTCTCAACTACACATAGGGGCTGGTCAAGGCGGGTAGAACCATCGGTTTCCCGTAAGTCAGTCGGGAGACTGCCTCTCATGAAAATCCATATCCCTCGTGGATTTGAACCCACGCGGAGAGGGGCCATGTGATTTCCAGTTCTGTACTCTAACCACTAGGCCACGGAGGCCCCTGATGAAAATATTGGTTGAAACTTATTCTGGAGGTGTATGAATGTAAATGTATGCAGGAATGATTGGGTACATAAGCCCTTGCTTTCCGATGCTTTAGGATTCATTCTCTCTAAGACATCATATACATGTACAACAATGGACTGTATAGTCTCGATATTTTTTTTTCACCTTGACAAACAGAGGCAGGCTCAGTACTCATAGGCCAATCGACTAATGGCTTCATCTTCGAGATCATTTCCTTTATATTACCATATATTTATCTGCACAACTCCTCGACATAATGAATAAACTTGATATCTAACATGAAATAATAAAAAACAGACAACATAGTTTACAAAGGGAACTAGTAAAGAATGATGTTCATTTGCCGGCTGGTACCTAGATGCTCTTCTATTAGTTGGATAGCCAGTGATAACCCATTCAAGTAACATGAAGAACCGCTTAAAATGGAATAGCCTTATCAAGCAATGTGAGGGGAAAGTCGTCGTTTCGAGATAAAACTATTTATTTTCAATAAATTTCATTTGTGAGTATCTACATACATGTCAGGGATAAACTAAGACATGATTCTGACAAAAGGAGAAATTGCTCGGCGTGAGAAATTTCTCTAATGTTCACACTTATTTATGTTTACTATCACAAATTAGGTAACTTTTATTTTTAACACTCTAGTATCCTGTATGTGAAAATTTGAAATAGAAATGTTCTACTCATTCGACATGATACCTATAATCTATAAAGAGAAACTTCAACGGATTGATAATGAAGAAAAAAGTAAGGGCGCGAGTTGAAACAAAGCACGACATAATGTCTATGCATATGACTAAAGTTTAGTGGGCAATTAATCAAACAACGAAGACACAATCACGTCAAAATTATAATTGAACCGCTCTAAGGTAAAAGGCGGTGTACGATGTACGCTCGGTTCGCACAGCGTCCAGAAACTGATTCGGAGCGTAAGCTGTCCGAAGATCGTCAGATACCTTTATAAAAAAAGAACACATTAATGAAAGACGTTGTACCATGTATAGTTAATCTTGTTTCAAACGACTCGTGTAAAAGGAGACAGAATCTTGGTATGTAAGACAACTAACGGCTTAATACGGAAGCCAGTCTTTCAGAAAGCTCCATTCGGAGCTTTCTGAATGTCTGACGTCCTGTATTAAGATATCTTGTCATTAAATAACTTTTCACGCACTGTTTAAGAGTGGTTGCTTAAAATATAACTTTCTGTATCGATAAATATCGTCAGAGAAAAGTCCGACATACCTACACACACTGACATACAGTTGTCGTTCAACCAAGATCCATGCGTACCCTATTTTTGTCGTACACCGGTCGAACATTTGAATATTTTCCTCTTCGCAGGTCATGCCTGTGTTACCGTATAGATACATGTATGATGTCTTCCTTCACAATGTATACACGTACATGCATGTTGTATAAGCGTATAAGAACAATAGCATGCCTCGGTTTGTACCATTTAGGCTATAAGTTTTCCAAATACAGTCGAACATATGTACTTCGAACTTCTGCCAAACTTCTCTACACCTCGAGAATTTGAGGTCCCGAACCATAGGTTCTTACTTCTATGTAAGTGACCTTGTATACTCTAAATCTATGTGTGAGGGGCTCGAGCCTTAAATCGGTGAACGTTTTCAAACATTTCGCCAACAATCCTGTATTTTAGACGGTCTGCTTACTATTTTCCTTGCAATTATTGTTTTTGTATGATTCGTTTGTTGGTCGATTAAATGTTGTTTTCAACGATCTTTCTAATAAAGCTTTGCAACAGTAGAAACATGATATCTTTTATTGTGAAATCCTAAGATCTGGCGTGTCTTCAAGCGTTAATATAATATCGTGTTTGTTATTTGTGTGTGTATGATCCTTGTTATATTTATATCTATGTATGGACGTTTAGTTATGTAATGTATCTAAAATGAAAACACCCATCAAACATTTCAAATATACATGCTATATTGATCCAAACTTGCACCAGCCTATTTTAACTCGAATCAATTTTTACGTTATATAATTTATTTGCATCACAGACAACAACACCAAGATGTAGAAAAGGAAACTATTTTTTTATGGGTTTTACATCACATCAACATTTTTCAGTTATGTAGCGATGCCCGACTATTAATGATGGAGGAAGACCCCATACTCAACTGCCCATAAGGGCTGATTAAGGCGGGTAGAACCATCGGCATTCCGTAAGTCATTCGGGAGACTGCCTCTCATGAAAATCCATATCCCTCTCAGGATTTGAACCCACGCGGAGAGGGGCCATGTGACTTCAAGTTCTGTACTCTAACCACTAGGGCATGGAGGCCCCAAAGGAAACTATAATTTCTCATAGACACCTAGAAAACCAAATAAACACTGACTTTCCGTGCAACACAAGTGTCTGTCATTTCAACAATATCTAGATAAAACATTACTTATACTAGCAATGCATTTGTTTTGATACTATGTCGACTGGATGCAGTGATACGGGTAAGTTCTTCTCACTTACCGGTCTTTCAAAGACTATTTACAAAGTACATTAGTTCACGGTTTCTCTTCATATCATTTATATGAACATTATTCAATGTATCGTATTTTTTTCATCTTTATCACGTGGAAATTTGACATCAACAATGCATTACCTTTGCAAAGACCAGCTTGCTATTCTCGGCCAGAAGTAAAATTTCGTACCAATGGTATACGATCTATCGAACAGATATCGAAAAACTGTGAGCACAAGACTATATTACGTCTCATTTCTGTGCATTAAATGAAACCTTTACAAGTTTCTCGCTACAAAACATAAAGCATGTTATTTATTCACAATTAACAACTCATGCTTTCCGTCAGTGTATTTCAAAACCGTCCCATCTCCTCCGTTTTGAATGGTGGGGATACGTCCTTTTTGAATTACAATGGCTATTCGCATAATGATGTGTGTTTTTATGAAGGACTACACGACATCACTTGTAAGCACGAACGGAGAGACATTGATGACATTATTTTAACTCAGACACGAGCCATTAAATCGTTTGACCTATAAACCTTCTGCTAAAAACACACCAGCATATGCTGCTAGATCGCTATTTTGACGAAGACGTATTGCTAAAGTATCGGTGTTCATAGCAAAAACAAATTCAATGTAATTAGGCATTTTAAACGTATTTTACAATTGTTCAGTGGGGTTCTTAAGATTCATAAAAATTAAAAGCTATGGGATTTGAACTGGCCTTCTCGTTTCAAGTCTCCCTCTTTCATCTAGAGGGTTGATGATAGAAACTAAACTACCATTGATTTTTATCAGCAGTACCTTGAAGTATGGTTAGAGTTCCAGGATGATGCTGATCTCATTTTATATACAATTCAACACTCATATGGCCAGTGCATGCTTTTCAATGAAGTTTTATTTCGTATTAGTTTAATATCTATAAAGAAAAATATTTATTTTATTGCAGGAAATTTAGCATGCAATATCCACCGACAACTGTATTACTGACCAATGATGAACATTTATCTTATAAATGGAAACTTCCATACTAACACATAGCATCCCTTTACAATTACAAAATACCTTAAGGTGATTTTTTCTATGTGATCACTGCAACCAAAAATGTCACATGACCACCTGCTTCAAAACAGAAATGGCGTTTAACGATGCCGAAGGCAAAATGAAAAAAAAAATCCCCCACCCCCACCGAGAAAAGCTAGTGCTTTATTCTTGTAAAGAAATCGACACACGAAGACATAATTTTTAATTAACTATTTATCCGCTAAAACCTGAAAAAAAGCATCCATTTAAATTTCGTTCAAATCATGATGAAAATCTTGTGGTGGCAGTGATCGATGCAGCTAAGCACATAAAGGGAGGTTACTGTAAGGAGTTTGGTACCAATGGTGTCTGAAAACGCTTTCACATATCTGTCACATATCTCCATTCTATTCAATTCAATTCAACCTATCTGACAAGCAGGGATAAGGCGATCTCTCCGTTCGGTATGTTTCTATAAACCTCTTCCCTTATACTGGAAGGTTCCAAAATGAAATCAAATGTGGACAATATTTATAAAATTTTTGTAA
Source organism: Cerastoderma edule (assembly GCA_947846245.1). Classification (NCBI taxonomy): domain Eukaryota; kingdom Metazoa; phylum Mollusca; class Bivalvia; order Cardiida; family Cardiidae; genus Cerastoderma; species Cerastoderma edule. Next base: position 24,390,602 of record OX401415.1, read on the forward strand.
ACAAAAATCTCTTTCAGATATTAGGGAAGAACCCAATGTTGCAAAAGTAGAAAAGGCTGCTTACGAGCCATTTCTTCTTTCGTCACCATGGTTTCTTTCAAACAACAAATTAGCTGCGTTGAACTAATTATCTAAAAAGTAAAGGGTTTAAATGTTTCGGATCAGCGATGGGGGTCGAATGAATAATTCTAACAAGTCGTCTAAACGTTATCTGAGAGATCCGAAAGGTTTGTCAGTCTACATCCATTTTGTACATCTAGTATCAAGCTGATACCATGTCAAAGATTAACGTGTTGAGACCATGAGGTTAGACAGTCACAAAATCAAAGCACTGAACGCACTGAATGTACTAATTAATGTTACTGAGAGGGAGCATACAGGGAATAACACCCGTCAAAACTATTAGGGAAATAAATTAACGAAACAATGGGACAGGTTTGCCTCAAATATATCTTAAGCTTTTAGCATACTTCAAGGAATGTTTATACATCCAACAGTACTGTGATACAATTTGTTATGATTACATTACGTGTATTGATGAAGTCTTAATCTAAATGAAGATTTCTTGTTAATCTTATATAATCATAAAACTAAGCTGATAATAAAATAAATCATGTAATAAAATACACCAAGTTGTGAGTTCCTTGCTTCATGATAAATGTCAAATGTGAGGTTACAGTAATTCGATTCTTTCAAATGCATGCACTTCTAAGTTCAATATTGTAATGGGCAACTAGTGGAGTAAGTACTTTTTTTGTTAATGGTCTACGTTATAATAAAAACGTACAATACGATTTAACGACATCAATACATTTCTTGGGCAACTATGAATGCTTGATTTAACAAGCCATTCACACATTTAACACGAGAAGTTTGTAATTCTCTTAAAGGCCCATAAAAGGAGATTAATGCTATATCAAACTATATTATTTGGTAAACTTTTGGACAGATTCAAATAGTTATCACCAGAAAAACCATCAGCACAACTTAAATGGGAAAGTAAACCAGAAATAACACAGATTAGCAAGTTTTATAATTCAGTTTTCCTGACAGTTTATACACACATTTTTTAACCGACCGATCAAAATTCGTTATTTTGAATATGTAAACAAACAGGTTGTTGATAAACATGATTGAATTGGAGACAACTATATTTAAAGCACAAAAAAAAACGTATTTTAAATGAGTCTATTTAATAGGGTCTCAATACATTCCTAAACTAATTCTGATGCCTTTTATGAGCATAATAAAAGAACTCCATACATTTTTTCTGTAATTTATTTGTTCTCCTCTCCTTTGATGTGCCTTTAAGATATCATTACACGGAGAGGAGTTGCGTTTGGTTTACTAAATAGTTTACTTCTTTTTCAAAACCATCACTGAGCGGACTGTTAGGACTATCGATGAATCTCTCTTTGAAACGACAAACTGTTTTTACTTTGTCTATATATTCCTTGTATAACCAATATAAATGATATTCATTCACCATTGCAACTATACATCTAACTTATATAAGTGGTTAATGGTTTTCATTCTAGCTGAAAAATAAGGCATCTCTTACGTACAATCTACACTCATCATAACTTCCAGCGCTTTGATTTATCGAAAAAGTAAGTCGATTTACATTTTAATCGTTAAAATTAAGCGCTACACTGATAAGCCGTGGTATTATTTTTTTTCTCTCGGAGAATTTCCGACAGCTTGGAAACAGATGTTGATGTACACCACCCACAGATTCGAGATTTGAACCGCATCTATCAAAATATATACATTTAACATCATGTCAACGATGCATCCGCAGAATAAACCCATCTGTTCATGGGATATATCTCTTTATACGTTACTTCATACAAAGTAATCGTATGTACCATACATTTAAGAATCAACTATGACAAAAGGAGAAATTGCTTGTGGCCAAAAATATCTCTCTTTTGTCAAACCGGTTCCCAATCAAAACTAAAAGATGTAATGCTTTGATATTGTTTTATTTTTTCTCTGTTCGTTCTACCTTTCCTTTTTGATGAACGATTGTAGATGTAGTTTACAAAAGATTGCAAGCATACTCGCAAAAAAAAAAAAAAAAAAAAAAAAAAAAAAAAATTCTCAATACCTCCAACATATATTGTGGTTACTGATTTGAATCGGCTCGACGAGATTATATAAATAAATACCTACGAAGTAGGATATACTGAATAGTGTTTGAATTACCCTTGCAATAGACCATTTCACTCCCCATTTATCTTTAACCTGCGTATAATACAGGAATCAAGCATGCCAGCAGAAGCTTTTATGTTTCGAGAAGCAGAGGTAGGGAATGACAAAACCAATAAGTTATAATTACGTGTGTTTTTAAAAGGGGAAGTATACAATGAGAGAAATATAAGTTTGATTATACCTACCTTTTAATTGGCAGAAGTAATTCCTTGTGAAGTCTACATCTCCCTGTCACAGTATGAGAGAATACTTTTATAAGTCCGATGCTATGATGCTCTATCGAAGTGTGAAAGGTTAGCTCATTCAACAAAACATTTTATATACATGTACATGTGTATACGTATTTATTTTTCAAAGTCAAACACCTATTCGATCAAATGTAAGGGAAACATCGTTAGGCCATTAATCCAGAAAGGCTAGTACCATAAGATCACTGTACACACGTTTATTATGTCTTTATGGACCTAAAAGACAATCTTATGCTTTGACAAACTACCACCACATTATTCACAAATCCTTAAAGAAACACAAAGTTCACACAACATGAGGTTAAATCCAGGAAAAGCATTGTACATGCATTACAGAAGCACGCAAATCATTGTTCAAGTACATGTAGCAAACCACGAACTATACTGCATATACGTAATAACAACAACAAACACAATTTACACCGTTGTCCCGAATAAACCTCAACTGTTTTTAAAAGGAAATACGTGCTCAAAGGACACATGAGATGTCCCCCCTCACTTTACAACGTATAATCTGTCGAGAATGCCCTTATTAGCACACGGGGATGGCTTGCTCTAATGCTTTATAGCATTCACAAAGGTTTGTTTCGAAATTATGAATCCCCCTCGCTAGATAAGATAAATCAGTTCGCTCATACATTAAAAACCCTTATCCCCCCTTGTCGTACTCAATGAATGATATATATTGAATAAGTTCGGCGATTCAAAGTTACGAATGAATGAATGAATCATGATGGTAAGACACCTTCGATTGAAAGTGTCATTGAAAAGCATCGTGACAAATGACGAAATTGCTCGTGACGAGCAATTTCGTCACTTGTCACGATGCTTTGGGATGTCTTCTTCGGATGAAGGAATGAGATTCAGTAATTGGGTTAAACACTTTACCTGGTTATAATTTAGCCATGTAAACGCCACGTTAAACATTTGAAAGAACTTAACTTCTATTTCCATTATGATGACACATATTGAAGTAGTTTCTATGTATGAGCATACATGCTATCTCCGGTGTTAGCTTTTAATTAGATTTCTTACGACATTGTTGCATATTTGAAGGGATAACGAGTCACTCGACAGGGGAATTTTTTGCGAGAAGAGTGTTCATATCATTCGACTGATAGACCAGCAAAATAAACAAACAATACCCATTTAAAAATGGTTGCATCACCATTTGCCTTTTGTTGGACATACAAATAGTTATGAGATATGAACAGAATAAAACATACATTTTATTTGACAAGTACATTGTTCGTAGTCATGTCCAAATATAAATAGAATTTTGATCTCAGCGATTGTTACGAATCGAAAATATGTTATGATAAGTTAAACAGAGAGTTACTATCAAAAATAAATGAGCCCATAAAATAGCACAAAAAACCCAATGCATTGACATTAGAAAATTTCTAAATGTTCATGACTTTGCACATTGCACCAACACATGACTGATCTCGGATGCTTGTGAAGCAAACGACTTTTATTTTGGTGCCTGAGAGCACTATTCAAGATATTTATCGAATTACTGAGGTCTAAAACGTTATTTGCATCTTTGGCTAGATAATACGTGGTTTCTTGTGATTTTGCTTTTATCTAGAAGAACAGATGTTGCTTGACAAGAAACGGACAGAAAGTTCAACAATTGACAAAACAAGTTAGGGATTTTGCCAAATATTTTTGGACGACTCAATAGACCTCATAGCTGTATAAAAATAAGAATTCTCTCGTAACGGTAACTCTTGCAAACAAACGTATACCAGTTCTAGCATGAAAAAAGTATTCAGACACATTTCGATTTCATCTTTTTGTCTCTATACTTTCAAATGTTGAAGACCAAAACTTGTATTTTGGCAAGAACTCAAAGGAGGTATTGGCTGTTGCCATATTGTCCATATCAAGTGACCATTTAAGTGTGAGCTTAAATAACAAATCACAATTGTAAACGGTAGAAATTTGACGTAAGGAGTTATGGTTTTTATTACTGTAACATTCTCGCATACAGACACACGTACATTTTTAACCGCAGGCGTTCAAGCCAGTAACAAACTGCTCTTCCTTCAAAAAAAGTTTCGAAAACACAGAGATTTTACAAGTGATAACACTATAAGATATATTGTCTTACACATGTCCTCCATCACATTCCCATAACGATACGTCCATAATTATAAAACCAAAAAACTGTACGGAAGAAAAGTTTAATGACATATTACACACACACGCATCCATTGTTTTGCGTATGAACACATTACATACACGGTCGTTACACTTCGAATCATGATACACTACTTGGTTAATTGTCCCTTACATACTACAACCACAATCCTACTAAAAAATAACTGATTTGGCGCATACTGTTAGAAAAGTCTTGAGACAACAGACAATTGTGACAAAAGGATTGGTTAGTTATGATGAGCGCTTTGTCGTAGTTTACATATTGGTTCCTCCTCAATATCGTATTGAAGAATGTTACTTTGCTAATGTATTTTGTCATAAGCTGGTGTTGTCAATTTGGACCGGTCGCAGTTCGCCTCATATGACTATCAGTGCCTCTAAGTCACAGGTTCGAACCAAATGACAGTAGAGGTAGAACTGAACTAGTGAAGAGGTAGAGATATGTAGCAGAACAAGAGAAAAAAATGCCGACATACCTTCAAAAGACACTTCAAAACACAATACAATTATTTACCAAACATTTGTACATTATAAATCATTTTTGATAAACAATCGTAATAATAATAAAATTACTCCAATTTTATTACGTTCTCTCATTCCACGAACAAACAACACTTGGACACATTGCAGCATATATCCCCCGTATATGCCTTACATACTACGACATTGTCATAATCATGTTGAGATAAGTTTTCCATGTACGGAGGACACTCTGTACCCTAGTCACGTGACGTGTTTGTTTTCACTAGGCGACGAAGACAGGTTTCTCTAGAGATGGAGGAATGCCTCACCAACTTTGATCGTAGCCGTGTGTAGCCGGCGTCATCCCTACTGTCATAGTGGGTGATATTTACAGAAGACTATACTTTTAAAGCTGCACATTCACTGATATGAAAAGATTTGGGATGTATAACCTAAATGTACAGCAACTGTACTCTTTTGTACGATACACAATGGTGTGCAGCCGGCATCCCTACTGTCATATTGGGTGATATTTACAGAAGACTTTTAAAGATGTACATTCACTGATATGAAATGATTTGGGATGTATAACCTAAATGTACAGCAATTGCACTCTTTTGTACGATACACAATGGTGTGCAGCCGGCATCCCTACTGTCATATAGGGTGATATTTACAGAAGACTTTTAAAGATGTACATTCACTGATATGAAAAGATTTGGGATGTATGGGATGTATAACCTAAATGCACAGCACTGGCAGTGTTGTACGATTTGCAATGGTGTGTTGCCTGCATCCCTACTGTAATATTGGGTGATACTCACAGTAGACTATACTTTTAAAGCTACACATTCACGTATATGAAAAGATTTGGGATGTATTACCTAAATATACAGCAACTGTACTGTTGTGAGATTCGCAATGGTGTGAAGCCGGCATCTTTACCGTCATATTGGGGTGAAACTTTCAGAAGACTATGTACTTTTAAAACTGCACATCCGCATATGTGAAGAGAGTTTGAAATTAAAACTTAGTTTCCTTAAAAACTGTACAGCAATTGTACTGTTGTGCGATACGCAGTGGAGAATAGCCATGGCAAGGGAATATAGGCTTCTTTCTTTAAGTTGAAAGAGTCTGTGTGAAGGGTACGGGTATGTCTTCATTCGGAACACCTCGGCCATTTCTTAAAATAACCTCGGAGGTAATGGGGAGCCATTTTTGAAAGTAGGTCAGTAACGAAGGGCATGTCCGTTTGCAATCGTATCTACTCGGAAATCCCCGGCACAAGCCGGGGATTACCGAAAAGAGCCGATTGACAAAATATGAAACAAAGATGTGTTGATATGATAATCTTTAATGAAAAGGGTAAAAAAAAACCATTCAATTGTGATATATAACCAAATTGTGTGTATTCAAATACATATTTAGTGACTGTGTGCATTTTGCGTTATCCGCCGGAAATAAGGCGAATTACCCCAGGATTTCTGGTGTATTCATGTACTGCCTACGAGGTATATCTACCGACTTGTTACGGGGATTGCCGAGTAGATACGATTGGTATGTCTTAAGATCGAAAAGCATTGCAATGATTCCTGAATAAATTATGCTATTAATAACTACTTTCAATTGTATATTATACACCAATACAAAAATGTATTTTCTTTTTCAGCGACATTCGATTTCGCCTCTCAAATGATCTTATCTGTGATTAAGCAACTTAAAATTGATAGAAGTAATACAAGAATATTGAAGAGTTTCAATGCATCAGCTGTAGGTAAGCTCAATTTCTCATGCAGGGCTTCCTCGTTTGAAATTGCTGCTTTCCATTACTTTGCCAGACTTTTGATGACTAAAATACTGCTGGATCTTTACACAGAGACCATTGTGACAAAGTCAAAAAATGCTCATATTGCTTCGAGTGTATCCAGACACAAAACTCTTAAAGAGGGAATGTGTTTACATGTCTTTATTATTGCGAATTAATGTAAAGATAAAAGCGGAACATTCAAGATTGCCCTTAGGGGCTTTGTAAGACTTGATCAGGTTTAAGTCTCTGTACAAGCCAAACGTATCTATCTACTCGGCAATCCCCGTAACAAGTCGGTAGATATACCTCGTAGGCAGTACATGAATACACCAGAAATCCTGGGGTAATTCGCCTTATTTCCGGCGGATAACGCAAAATGCACACAGGCACTTAATATGTACTTAAATACACACGAATTGGTTATATATCACAAATGAATGTTTTTTTTACCCTTTTCATTAAAGATTATCATATCAACACATCTTTGTTTCAAATTTTGTCAATCGGATGTTTTCGGTAATTCCCGGCTTGTGCCGGGGATTTCCGAGTAGATACGATTGCAAACGGACATGCCCTTTGCTGCTGACCTACTTTCAAAAATGGCTCCCCATTACCTCCGATGTTATTTTAAGAAATGGCCGAGGTGTTCCGAATGTGTACAAGCGTGTAACATTGATTACAATTTGGTCAATAGTTAAGTTTTATACCTTATTGTCTTCATCCAACACTCCCATTAACTGGACATGTGTTCCAAAGTGGTCAAGATTTATTCCCATATTTAGACTTAAATCTTTTGCCATTTTCTCAATTATAAACCACTCTAACTTTCTTGCACCTTAAAACTTAACAAACTACCATGTCTAAACGAGAAAATGATTTTGACAAGTAAAATCTTGTTCAGTCACATTGGTTTGCATCCAATGCCGTACCAACTATTTCATTCATACGTTTTTGTCGTCTGCTGTTGCTTTCAATTTTGACTCTTCGAAAATTTAAAAAACCTTCACCCACTTCATTTATCCCTACTTTCGCAGCCCCATTAAGGACTTATCATTCGTTAAAAAAATTGGACAATCGGGAAGAAATGATGAGGTTTACAACTAACTTTCTTTTGATACTAGGAATCATTCTGAAACATTTGTAGCAAACCATCGAAGAAACCCTAAGGTAGAGCGCCCATAATCTGCCATTTTGAAGCTTATTCTTTCTTCTGATAACTATTGCCGTTCTCGGAAAGCATCGGTCGGTCCGGAACTATTAACTTCAAATCGAACAGTTCCGCATTCAGCCGATGTATGCTTAGTACAACCGAAGTAATCCGACGAAAGAATTAGTTTCAAAATGGCGGGTCAGGGGTATTCTACCTTTAATATAAAATAATAGTCTCTCGTTTAAGGATTCCTCTTTTCTATCCTAATTACTTGTCATCAATTTTACAACACAAAAACTTTGTCCGGTTGTTTACTTCGCTTTATATTTTTCTTTTGCTGTCCTCTTAGACTAGCAGATATTTACAATTGAACAATACCAACAGAGCCAACGGGGCGCGATTCCTAACCTATCAGCTAACAGCCTCTGCAAACGTTGTTCATTACGAACGCGATTTAAGTCAGTGTCACAAACTCGGGACCCGTCTTTTCAAAGTTACCAACTGAGCCAATTAGGCTCAATCCCTAACATATCAGCATAATATCTGCAAACGTTGCCCATTACGCATGCGCCTACATTGCGCATTAATTATGAGACCGGAGCTTTGATAAATCATAAACGTATGTCGGATCTCTCTTGGTTGTCATACGCTCGTTACAGTTGAAAATATAATTATTACTTCGTGACCTGCGAAGTTTAATTTAGGACGCGAGCGGCATATTGGACGATATTCAAGTAGATTGAATAAACGTTTAGTCTCATGTGTTTCCTTCCCCATTTGTTTTGATGGTTCGAATCTAATTAAGAGTACATGTCGAAGAATCAAAGCAAGACGACATGTAAAGCACTTGCTATAGTGTTGCACCGTACCCTCGATTTACATATACCTGTACACGAAGATGAATTGGTTGAGTACGATCCATATCAAAGATGGAATAAACTCCAAACTAGTTAAAATCACAACAATAAAGCTTTGATGAAGAAAATTCAATGTTTTTGGACAATGTGTTACATTATGATCATTTCACATTACATATAGACGGACTTGTATAATTTCCAATATGATTATCGTATCTGAAACTAATATGGTTAAATTTATTCCCGATGTAGAAATTGGTGATTGATTCAATACGAAATCAACATTAGCCGTCAATAAAATAGCCAAATAACGGTAAAATAAAAAAAAAGATGGCATCCTGTGAGGGCCGACCAAAATCTGGTGAAATAGAAAAAGTTTTTTTTTTACTGCAATACCTACGCGAAAGATCAGAGAGGCTCAATAACGAACGAAGGACTTGACTTAATGTGGCATAGCACTAAATCCTCACAATTATCAATATACATTAAGTGCGCATGTGCATGCCACCGAGAAATGCTTCTTTACATTTTGAATGAACGATTTACTGAAGGGTTAACCCTTAGAATGCTAGGTAATTTTCTAAAAATAGATTTTTGTGTCGCTTACTTTTCAAAACCTTAAATATCTGCTTAATTTTTATGATGAAAGGTAGTCAGAATTGCAAACAGGTTCGATCATAGGACAGCCGCCAATTCATTTGACGGCTGGCCTGGATCTTACCTGTTTGTATAAGCCTCGATTCGGTTTCAGCACTATAAGGGTTTAAAGGACATAAATCAACTCCAAACATTCACAAGGCAAACGCGTAAATCTCTCTCTGAACTGCGTGACTCGATTTTTTGTCATAAAAAGGTAAAGTTCATCTCCACGAGTTGATGGTTTCGTGATGAGTGCAGAAAGACGGAACTACTTCAGTTTTCTTATTTAAGAATATATTATGTCGTAAAGATGCCAGAAACTTCATTTTCCACACTATATCTTCAGCCCGAAACCACGATATTGGAAAAGCGCATCGTACTTGATCAGGAAATTCAGTTACAGTAGCTTTATCTCGAACAGCATAAAAGTATGTAATTAGAATGAAATTAACAACATCTCGTAAGTTTAATTAAGTTCAAATAATAGTTCATGTTGGCTTTTAGTATAGGTACGATTAGAGTAATTAAAGAAACCGGAATGAAATTATTATTTAACTTAGAGGCGTCAAGTAACTGGTAAAAATAGGAAGCCATTTCAGACGTGCATTATAAAGTAAGAAAATTGACATCTCCTTTTAGAAATGATGTATGAACCATTATGACAAAAAGAGAAATTGGTCGTCACGAGGATTTTCTTTTTTTGTCAAAGTTGTTTTATTAGTGTTCTGCATTAATTGAGTAGCCCATATGAGGTGGCATAGGATTGCAGATACATAGACATGGATGACTGAAAGGATAAGAATTAAAACATTTGGTCTCCCACTGATGGTAGGCTCCAATTTTTTCAGATTTAAACTAAGCAGTCGGAAAGCAATCCAATAAGTTTTACAAATTACAAATCAGATGCATTCATGTAATTCCTAAGGCGAAACACATTCTTAAGTACTAAACATACATGATTTTGTGCAACCCCAATTTCAATGGCCTTTCTGGGTTTTTTTCTAAAAGAAATTCTTTTATCTCCTGACACAGTAACATCGTCCGAAATCTAATTTTCTGGTTTGCGCAATTGTCAGATAAATACATGGGTTTCAAAAACGGGTACCGTCTTTAAGGATAGTTGACCATCAATTTCTTGTGCATATTTTTTGGGCATACCTTTACTTGCAAGATTACCAGGTGGTTTACAGACATTTTCATATAAATGAATGAATGGTAGCTCTGCAGTTCTCTACAAATATATTTTTTCTTTTTCGTACTGCATGCCTTATCGTTTGGGGTTTATACACACAAAGGATGGTGGCTCAGCTATATTTGGTAACTGATTTCAAATAATACTGATGCACTTCCTAAACCAAACTGACTTCTTAGGGGCATATGTCTTTGCAATTTTTGAAAGTTACATTGGTAAAATGTGGAGGTTTCTTATAAAGCTTTTGTGGAAACCATAATGTAGATATGTGAGATATGCAAAATCAGTAGTAAAGGTGGCGTCATCGAGAACTGTGACATCTTCAATGTCACAGATGTTCATGCATGTATTGCTATCCTGGCAAGACTGGCCAAACTGCCTTAACCCTTTACCAAACAATAACGACATTTAACCTCTCTGTTGCAGACCTTTGAAAACATTGTGTGAACTTGAGAAATTGCTCGTGTCGAGCAACTTCTCCTTTTACCACAATGTTTTCTGGCCTATCAGAAGATTATTCCTCAATTTCATCATATTTTGAAATTTCGTCTACAAACTCTTTGAATGTGGGACAGTCGAACACTTGGTGTTAGGTAAAGGGTTTACATGAGAATCCACAACGATTTAACCAATTAAATTGTGTACACATCTCCGCCGAACAAAAGCGTGTGGACATAACTTTTAATCACTTCTAATCAAGGGTTCTTTGCAAACGAAAGTAAACTTTATACAAGTGAAGAACTAACTATAGTCTTGAACAGATCTCTCGTTCAGTGAAGAAACCTCAGACAAATTTTGGCTCCGAAGTTTGACCACTGGTAAGGTCGCCACAAGGGACCAGTCACGGACAGGGTCCGAGGTTCGAGCCAGAAAGAGAAAATGCTCACACAGCCTTCTCTAGAAATGCATTTCCCGCGCATTGACAAGGACCTGCCTGGTAAGAGAACATCCCTCATTGCAAAGGTCCGCGGAAATTAATTTTCGTCGAGCTTTAATTATTTATGTAAGTATGTGTGAGTGAGGGATGGAGGGAAAGAGTCCTTCACAAGGCAGATGGAGTTTGATTGATTCATGGACGTTTTCCCGATACATCTTGTAACATTGGGGAAAACATCTGCTGGTAGACTGAATACATCATCATGCAATTTTGTCTGAATTAGTTATTTCTTTTTACAAAGTAATGTGAAAACGTAGAGAGAAAAAAGATAAATGATTATTAAAAGCAGATTTTCGTATTTTATGTTTCATTTTTGAAAGTTTGCTGACAGCTTTTTTCATCAAAATATGATTGAAAAATGTTACCTGTAAATATAGAAAAAAAACCACGACGTCGTTCTACTTTTGAATTATCTTTTTTATATAAGACCATTTGGAGTAAAGCAGCAATTTGGGACTATCTATGTTATAAACCTTTACCAACCGCCAAATTTTCGACTGTCCCAAATTGAAAGAGTTTGCAGACAACATTTCAAAATGTGATTGAATTGAGAAATATTCTTCTGTTAGGGCCGAAAACATTGTGGGAAAATGAGAAATTGCTAGTAAAGAGCAATTTCTCCTTTTCCCACAATGTTTTCCAGAGTCGCGTGAAACAGACTGGTCAAACGTTGTTATTGTTTGGTAATGGGTTAACGGACCTTATAAAGTGATAGGTAGAATAACTTAGGGAAGAAAGTTATTTCAATTATTCTTAGGTGGCCGGCAAACACACCTGGTTTTAAGTAGTCTTTGAATATTTAACCCATTTCCTCGTCCAGAAAATTTATGAGAGCTCCTAGTTTAAATCATCTACACATACTGTTGCTATTAAGGATGGTTGCTTTTGTTGAGTAATTAAAAAGTAAAGAATATTGTTATGACAAAACGAGTGCTTTTTGGACTGGCGCAAAGTGTTGAACCCACAGGGGTTAATGAGCCTATTTGTAAGAGCTTACAACATCAAAATAAAGATCGTTAACTTGCCATTAAAAAAGAATTAAAAAGCTGAATTGTTTTAACTGAGACGTTTGTTGTCCAATGAAAGGGATATAGATAATAATTTTTTACACCATAGTATAACTGTAAACGTGTTGAAACCCTAATACATTCATTCAACATTTAACATTGTTGTTCACTCAAATGTCGACAACAAACCGAACGAAGCCAATATATACGCACAAATGCATGGAACATTGCTTCGCAGGTTTTTTTCTCTTACGCAAAACCACACAAAATGATTCTGTTTACTTTTCTTCATATCTTTTATTGTCCTCTGCTATTGTTTATATGCTTGACAGTCGAAGTACTTGTATCCGCAATGAAGGAATGGGTGAAATACTCAACGATAAAACATTCTAGGAGCAACTTGCAACACTGTTTGCTTCCGATAAAACCCTCTTTGAAGAGACGTGTTTATGCCATTTTCTTTCTTTTTTCTTTAACCATTTCCCCTCGTCTATAAAAAGCATTTTGTAAACTCCTGAAGCAGAGCCCCAGGAAACGATTCTGACAAAAGGAGAAATTGCTCGTGACGAGCAATTTCTCCTTATGCCATAATGGTTTCTTTATCCGATTTAGAAACATGTGGCTTAACTAAACCTCATTAAGATTGTCTTTATAATTATGATTTGAATAAAAAAAGAAAAATCAGCTACAGATCCTCATAAGAAAGAATAGGTATATAAAACAAGAAGAGGGCCGTATCTTACCGTTAATATATCATTCAAGATTATCTTAAAGTTTGTTTCGATAAGCAACATTACAGTATATTTCATTTCGATATTTAAAAGCGCGTTGATAGACTTCGCGAATTAAATGATATTCAACCCATCAACTCAGCTTGCATCTACCTTTATCTCTTTAGGAACCATGTTAAAAGCTGATTCTTCACAGACGAGAAAATTTGGAAGAAAGAATAAAACGTCGTTGAAACAAAACAGCTTTAGTATTGCTGTTTGGTGTACAATCAAAAGCAGCAATTGAAAGCAAAGTATTTTCAGAAAGAGTCAATTTATCTAAGTATGCAAATTTCACATCCGGTAGATCTCAAAAGCGATGTTACGCTTTTGAGTTAAAGTACATGTTAACTAACCTTTTGCAAACTAAGAAAAAAAATCAAGAACAATCTTATCTTGCCTCGAATAACTAGTCTTTAATGCGTATCATATAACAGCAATGCTATTGTGCAGTTTTAAAGAAATTAATTTTTAAACTCCAAATTTCCTTACATGTGTTAATATGTACCTTTAAAAACAAACTGTTTTTTTTCCTGTTTTTATAATGATAGTTTAACAGCAAGTGTGGTTTTATTGAAATGAACGCATAAACCATAGATTCATAAATATTTTTATTGTCATCAATAAGTGGCTGAGTTATCAATGGTGTCTTGTTTGGTGATGGTAGGTTAACAATAAAAGCACGAAAGAACTGCAGCAAAATACGTGTGGCAAAGAATAAGCGTGTTCTCTATTTGGTTGCGAAATACGTATTGATGTTTTTGTCGCTTTAACCCTTTACCAAACGCAATCGATTTTCCCAAATTGAAAGAGTTTGGGGACATTTGAAACTGTGATGAAATTGAAAAGCAATCTTCTGACAGGGCGAAAAACATTGTGGGAAAAGGAGAAATTTCTCTTTAAGAGCAATTTATTCTTTTCCCACAATGTTTGCCAGAGTCGTCTGCAACAAATTCGTCAAATGTCAAACGTCTTATTGTTTCGTTATGGGTTAAAGCTAGTTCTTTTCCCACGATGTTTTCTTTCCTATCAGAAGAGTATTATCCAATTTTATCACATTTTGATATCTTGTCTGCAAACTCTTTCAATTTGGGACAGCCGTAAAGTTGGCGTTTAGTAAAGGGTAAAGCATCTTGTGTGTTGATCACTTATTATTATTCCAATGACCTGTTATAATACTCGCACCAAAAAGAACCCACGTATCACATGATCGGCTTCCCATAGCTACAACTCCGTCACTAGAAAATGTTGCTATGGTAACACACGTATGTCCCGGTTCAACAGAGGTCACAAAAACTATTGCTCCTAATTCGGTCAAGTATATTTTGACAGCAATTTACTATATAACCAATATATTTGGACAAGCGCAGAAAAAGATTTGGCATGTACGGACAAGTTAAGCAAAACTCAGATTTCGCCATCACTGCGGTTCCCTTGCTTCTTAAATTCGGCTGCTGCATGCAATATCAAAGAACAATCTTATTTTCAGACGTATCTAACGGTATAATAGACATAGTGCCCGGATGTTAGAGGCTGGTAATGGAACGTTTAACTCTTAAAATGCTGGATAATTTTAAAAACTGAGATTTATCTGCTTTCCAAAACCTTCAATATCTGCTTAATTCTGACGGGGAAAGACACTCAGAGTAGCAAACAGGTTAGATCGAATGCCATACTCAGAGTAGCAAACAGGTTAGATCACAGGCCAGCCGCCAAGTGAATTGGCGGCTGGCCTGTGATATAACCTGTTTGCTTTGCATAATGTTCCAGCACTATTAATGTAAATAACGGAGGAAGACCCCATACTCAACTGTCCATAAGGGCTGGTCAAACCTGGTAGAACCATCGGCATTCCTTACGTCAGTCGATGGACTACCTCTTATGTAAATTCATAAGCATGCAGCCGGTTCCAGCACTATAAAGGTTTATACCGGAGGAGGACTCCCATACTCAACTGCCCATAAGTCGGTAGATACCTCATATGAAAATTCATAAGCATGAAGTCGGTTCCAGCACTATAAAGGTTTATACCGGAGGAGGACTCCCATACTCAACTGCCCATAAGTCGGTAGATACTTCATATGAAAATTCATAAGCATGAAGTCGGTTCCAGCACTATAAAGGTTTATACCGGAGGAGGACTCCCATACTCAACTGCCCATAAGTCGGTAGATACCTCATATGAAAATTCATAAGCATGAAGTCGGTTCCAGCACTATAAAGGTTTATACCGGAGGAGGACTCCCATACTCAACTACCCATAAGTCGGTAGATACTTCATATGAAAAATCATAAGCATGACGTCGGTTCCAGCACTATAAAGGTTTATACCGGAGGAGGACTCCCATACTCAACTGCCCATAAGTCGGTAGATACTTCATATGAAAATTCATAAGCATGAAGTCGGTTCCAGCACTATAAAGGTTTATACCGGAGGAGGACTCCCATACTCAACTGCCCATAAGTCGGTAGATACTTCATATGAAAAATCATAAGCATGACGTCGGTTCCAGCACTATAAAGGTTTATACCGGAGGAGGACTCCCATACTCAACTACCCATAAGTCGGTAGATACTTCATATGAAAAATCATAAGCATGACGTCGGTTCCAGCACTATAAAGGTTTATACCGGAGGAGGACTCCCATACTCAACTGCCCATAAGTCGGTAGATACTTCATATGAAAAATCATAAGCATGACGTCGGTTCCAGCACTATAAAGGTTTATACCGGAGGAGGACTCCCATACTCAACTACCCATAAGTCGGTAGATACCTCATATGAAAAATCATAAGCATGACGTCGGTTCCAGCACTATAAAGGTTGAAAATGGAGGAAGACCACTACACTTAACTACCCATAACTGCTTTTCAAGCCAGGTAGAACCATCGGTATTCCTTCATAAGCATGAAGTTTTTTCCAGCAATATAAGGGTTGTAAAGTACGGGCGCGCCGCTGAGTAAATGCAGTCCCAGCGGCTGGTGGGCCAGGAACCAGGCGTGCTATATCATCCAGAACCCGTTAGCCTATCATAGCGCGGGAGGAGGGCCGAGAACCAGACACCCAGTGCAGCATAAAACACATATAAGATAAATTATACCAGGCCTTTAAACCATTCGCTCTCATAAAAACGGAAATAGTCTTTTCTTTTGTCTTATGTTTTCGTTCATTTCCTTTGATTTTCAGTGGGTATTCGATGATAAGTTAAGATTTGAATCCCTGAAATAGAATGTTCGATAACTATGAAATATGTTTTAAACACTGTTTACGTGTTTCAATTTTGATTAATGATATGAGACTGTCGAACTTACTTTTCAACTGACATGGGTCATATCTTGTTCCGTTCCAAACTCTTATCCCAATATGGAAAGCTCAATGGTTCAAAATCGAAGCCAAAACAAACAAAAAATATTGTTTCTAGTCTGTGACCTGAATCAATAAATAAAAAGCGTAACAAAATATGACTTTTAGTTTAAAAAGAATCTTCAACAGCGATGGCTTTGCATTAAGTATTTTCTTACTGGATTAGTGTTTTAAACGTACCTAATCTTTTGTATCCTAACGCCATACCTATTCGTTTTCCGGTACCTGAAGCATAATAAACGTAGTCGTTACTCGATGTGAGCTACATTCAATCTTTTTAAAAACGTCCGGTATCTAATTTTCTGTGAATAATTTATTGAGACTGAGGCTATCTTACAACAGGACCCAGGTCATTCTAGAAAATTCCAATTGGAGCAATCTGGATGACTGGCGCCCGAATTAAGCTGTAAGTTGTCGATTATGTCGCTTAAAACAAGTCTGACTGTAATTCGCATTTCTTTGCCAAAAATAAATATATTTTCAATACAAAAGGAAAACAGTTATTTTTGTACATGTGAATTTTGCTTTCACATTGAAAAGCGGGCATTGGTTGGAATACCATGACTAGCGGGGTCCAGCTTGCGAACTTACATTACTCCACATTCGGTACGAGTACTGGTTACATGTATTCGGGAAGCACAATCCAGAGTAAACTATCTATGATATAAGAACTTGCTTCACGATCGATGTAAAATTGATAAGTTTAGACTAAACTATACAGTGTGAAAGAATAAAGTTTTACATAAAGCTTTATACCCCGGCTGACACAAATCACACGAAAGAGGAAGTAAGGGATTGCAATATCACAGATATAAAACAAAGTGTGTATAAAAAGTGGGGTGTCTGATTCGAAGTCTTTCATGTCTTATATCCTAATCAACTCAGAGTTATGGTTAACGTCAGAAGAAATGATAGAGTCAAGTCACGGATATTTGTTTCTCTTTCGCTGCGGAAGAACACTTCATTTACCATTATGAACAAAAAAGACATTTCTCGCAATGAGAAATGTCTCCTGTTGTAATGACATTTTCTTCGATGAACCTCTTACCTCGTGTAGTCAGGAGGAATTCCTTTGTGGTTTAGTATTTTCTAGGGCCAAGAAGTTAGAGTACAGGGTATCGTTTTACTGAACAGTTTACGCTTAAGATTTGCGTAAGTCTAAAACAACAATTACTCATATTTCAATATTGGGCAAAGCAATATTGCAAAGTAACACATCATTGGAATCGTCTCTCCGAGACGCTTCCAATGACGTGTCACATTGCAATACTGTATCTTTATTAAAGATACTATCCATGTGTATCAGTTATGACTTACGCAAATATTTTCCATAAGTTGTTTAGTAAAACGGTACCCTAGCAGATCTCGAAATCGCATGGTCCCTCTCCACGGGGCTCAAATTCTGGGGACGATATTTGGACTTCCATGCGAGCTAGTCTCCCGACTGATTTCCAGAATGCAGATGGTCCTACCTAGCTTGATCAACACTTATGAACAGATGAGTATGGGATCTTCCTCCATCATTGAGAGTCGGGCATCATAACATAACGGAAATAATTGTTGACTGGTGGTCAATCTACCCATGCTTCAGTACCAGGAACATATGCTGCTTGTGTTGTGAGGAAGGTCAGAGTACACTGAAGAATTACTTCCGGAGGTCGTTGTACAGTAAAAAGTAGTTCTTGAAAATTTAGAATGTTACTTTGAGTGTTAATTTTATGCTTTTAGGACATAAGAGGGGGGTGTTTTTGACTGTTTTTGATATTTTGTGGGTGTTGGCCATGTTTTAAACCCCTGGTTTGTTGTTTTTTCCAGAACTACTTCTCGCAGAAGGCGAAGCGCTGAGGGAGACGTCCTTCGCTGACCCACCCATTTTTGTAGGCGATTTAAGAGGTAGGTAAAGAGTAATGGCCGGTAGTGCAAAAAGTAGCTGATCTTCGATATGTTTGCTTGTCAAATTCTGATTGGCAACAGAGTGTGGAATAGTGAAACAACAAGGATTAACTCTGAATCTTTTCATGGAAGGTACTGTGAACATGCCAAAATGACTGTTTTTGTATAGAACAAAGAAGGGCCAAAATAAGGCAGACTACGACCGGAATATGTTTCTGTATTAATGTCTCACCTTCTTTGATTTGAGGCGCACAATAATGGGGTACAGTCTAACTTGTGTTAAGCAACCACCCTTTTAAACAGCCAACCTGTCTTAATCAACCACTACAGAAAATCCCATTGTTAGATTTATAGTGTAAATCAATATGTGTTAAGCAGCCAACCTGTCTTAAACAGCCAATTTACTCTGTCCCATAGGCTGGCCTCTTAACACAGGTTTGACAGTATTGAAAGGGGTTATGATTAACAGATCACACCATAGGGTAAGACCTGCACCAACAACTGATTCCTGTTTGTATTAATTCATGATCCGCAAATAATTTATGCGTAAGATCTGCAATTACTCGAGTGATATTTCATTTATTCATTTATCTATTAATCCATTTATTTATCTATTTGTTTATGTCTCAGCATTTGTACATCGACTTAAAAACATATCGCAACTAAAATCGTAAATATATTGCATGAATGCCTCTCTTATCAAGTATATAAGAGTCTGGTAAAATCTTAAACTAATCAAATGTATATGTATGTGATAGGTGTATTATTCAAACTAAAACTAGAAATGATAGAGGTGATATGTGAAGCGTGTTAACTTGCCATAAGTCACAAGTCCAGATTGCGCCTGTTCCGCCTCAGGGGGCAAAACATCATTTTTGAAAATCCAGGTGACAGATGTTCGATTTATTGATCCAGCCATGCTGTTATAACGCAAAATCCTATCTATTTTAAGGACTTGAAAACTGATGGTATATGAAACAATGGGCCAATGGATTACTTGAGTTCTCTCTAAATGAAGAGAGGTATGTTCGTTCAAAGTTGACAAGAATGTACCTCATACAAAAAATGAAATAGAAAAGAACGTCCATGGTCCGCTAGAAATTGTCCAAAAAAGTGAGTAACTGTTCAATAAACCCTTATAGAGCTGGGACCGACGTCATGCTTTTGCAAACAGGTTGAATCCAGGCCAGCCACCAAATAAATTGGCGGCTGACCTGTGATCTAACCTGTTTGCTACTCTGTGTATCTTTTCTTATCAAAGTTGAGCAGATATCTAAAGCTTTTCAAAAGCAGGCGACACAAAAATATATTTTTAGAGAATTACCCAGCACTCTTAGGGGCAAACATTTTCTCATTTCCCAAACTTTTCACAAATAGCTTAAACTAATGTTTCCAACTCATAGAAACACAGGGACTTTTAGGTAAAGAGTAAAGGTAATAAACAAATTAAAGCCTGCAATAACGTTGGGCCATCTGTTGAGCTAGGCCTGCTGTTGTTATATCCACATGAGCTTTCTGGTTACAAAAGGCAGTTGGAGAGGGAGTGATATGGCTGGCAACAGGACGACACCTTTGCGGTTCAACAATGCTCACATTTAACCAGCACAAAATAAAGATAGTGAAAATTTAACCTGATTCGAAATTAAATCAAAATAAAACATGGATAACGATAATTGCGTTTTAGCTTTCAATACGTAAAAATATGTGTTACAAGTACATTTCCGACTTTTCAAAGTGTGATCTACCAAAAACCACACGGAACATGTCTCCGGAATTCATAATTTCCGTATTTAATTATCGCGTTATTCTCGAATTTTGAACGTTCACATACGGGGATATGTCTTGTATTATCGTTTTATTCTGGAATTTCAAACGTCCACATCCGGAGATATGTCTTGATTTAGGGGCAATCCTAATTTGCTTAAAAACTAATATTCACTGCTTGTGCTTACAACTGTTCTCTTTTTAGATTGGCAAATATTTGACTTTCCCTCAGATAAGAGCATTGCGAAAAGAATCGCTATACAGTCCAAAGAGACAGACAACAGGAGTGAGGAGCATTTTAAAGGGGTTGTGGCCATAACTGATATATCCACAGGCCTGTTAGCATACGGCCCAATTTTTCAGCAGCTCTCCTTTATAGAAACAAAAGTCAAGGAACCCAATAGAAAATTTGGCCGAAAATACCAAAGTACATCTCGAGGTGCTTGAACATTTGCAGGACTGGTTATATTTACCACTATAAATCAAGTTTGATTTGTTACAGAAGCATACGTTGGGTTGAATAAATATCACAGATCATCGATTGACGATAACGGGGTCACGTGTTAGATTTCCCGCCACTTTTTGTCTACTGGTTACAGACAGAACTAACGCTTTACCAAACGAGAGAACCGTCATTCTCATACATGTCGAGCAAACCTCAACTAAATAGGCGATAATGAAAATAGAAATACAATCGGAATATACGAGTTACATCTGGTGTAATGGGAGTTATGAATATAAGAAGAATCATCGCTTTTGAGCTAGTTTTTTATCTAAAAGATGAGTTAAGCTTATCGCCACTACATAAATACTCATTTTAAATTGATTTACGAATCAAAAGTGAAAAATTTAATATGAGCATAAGCGCCTTTCAATGTTTTAATGGAAAACTTGGTTTCTTGAATAGTCATGCGATTGCCTTGTGGCAGACCTTGGTAGCATCATGTAATATGAGTGTCGACCCATTTCAAAGTATTGGTCCGAGACATTCTCAAGTTTTATTCTTTCTCAAAATGGAAATTAAAAGCATTGCTTCCGAAATAAACCATTAAAACAGTTAACAATTATAACAGTAGAATAAATTCACTATTCGTTTACCAAAACAGTTATGACCGGGTTTCAAAAATGACATACAAATCAACAAACATATGACAACTAACTAACCACCAAAAAACAAACACATTAACAACAGACAAAGGGCTAGTCAGCTTACCAATTAAATAAGAAATTACTGAATAGACAAAGAAACCAACTTATTCAAACCAGCAAACAAACCACACAACCAACAAATAAACAACAAAAAACGGCTCTTCAACCTTCCAACAAAATAACAGGCAACTGAGTCGACAAACAAGCCAACCAGCCAACCGACCAACGGAACAAGTCACCAAGTTCACAACAAACGAATGCTGCATCAATATACCAACTAGTCTGGCTTGGGGCAGATAAGGGTGGCCGTAATTCATTTGTTTACAGACAGGATTTGAAATTATTGAATATTGTTATTTCGTTAAGACCGTGCACATAATGGCGAGAATATTGTCTAGTAACACAGAAATGAGGCGGGGCACGTATAATCCCTCCCCGTATATAACTTGAATAAGCGTGAATGCTCGTCTTTCAGAGTTGTTTCATTTGCTTTGTTGGTTTTGATTCTTCTTTATTTGCTCATTAGATTATATCCATTAAGTAGTTAACTACTAAGATTGAATTCTTCGTCTGTAATTCGTTTATTTGTGTGTATATTCATCACTTTATTTACATGAATTGCATTATTTTGTGTACAATGCCAAATGTTTGTATACATTTCGGACACCTCTCCGAGCTTTGTAACAAGGTATGGTATGTATGATGACCCGGTCGCGATATTTGCATGCCTTATCAGGACGATCGGCGGGGTGCTAGTAGGACAACGCCACGAAAACAGGTGCGATCTAATGTACCTTAATGAACAGCTAACCATTGTTTCACTTTGATCACTTTCCATTTACATAATGCATAATTTTCTTCCATTTAGTGTTAAATAGACTTTTCTACCTTTCGGATCATAATGTACTGTTGCTTTGGACTAGCTTAAAATTGCAACATTGGGGAAAGAGTTGATGCCAAAAGAAAATATATTAGTTCATTTCAAAGGTATGTTTGTATGAAATTCCTTCGGATTTCTCATTTGCTGGACCGGGATGATGCGGTTCTTGCTTCAGCAACAATTTCGATTAAATACAATATACTTGCAATGCATCAAGTTGGTTGATAAGAAACACCAAACCGCGGTAAATAGTGAAAAATCTAGCTCATGATAATAAAATTGCCTTTTGTCACAACGATTTCAAAAGTCATATTCTCTGAATGCATGTTTAGCCTTAAGAATGCTGGGTAATTTTTAACAAACATATTTTTGTGTTGTCTGCTTTCCAGAACATTGAATATCGCTTAAATCTGATCAGGAAAGATACTCAGGGTAGCTAACAGATTGGATCACAGGCCAGGCTGGCCTGGATCTAACCTGTTTGAATAAGCATGAACTCGGTTCCAGCACTATAAGAGCTAGACGCTTGTGTAAATATCATGCTATTCTATATAAATGGAAATGATAAGATAGGTTTCCACGAAGGAATGGGTAAAGCCGCGATCTGCCACTCACAGACCGAATGAATGTCTGTTGGTCAGTGAGTTTCTGATAATGACAAATCACCCGGATGTGAGATCAGCCGACCTTGTATTGCATTCTTGTCAGACGGTGCCAGTCGGTATCGACAGGTCCGTGTCTGCACGATCGCCGCCATAAACACAGTCAGGGAGTTCATCTTTTATGTGTTAATATTTCGTTCTATATCTCCTCTCTCTCCCTCTCTCCCTCTCTCTCTCTCTCTCTCTCTCTCTCTCTCTCTCTCTCTCTCTCTCTCTCTCTCTCTCTCTCTCTCTCTCTCTCTCTCTCTCTCTCTTTCTTCATATTAATCCCTATCTCTTCCATATATTCATATCTCTCTTTATTTCTCTATCTCTCTTTCTCTCACTCTCACTCTTTCTCTCTCCTCCTCTCTCTCTCCCTCTCTCTCTCTCTCCCCCTCTCTCTCTATCTCTCTTATCTTCTCTCTCTTTTGCTCTTTCTACCCCCATTCTCTCTTTCTCTCTCACCGCCCTTCTCTCTCTCTCTCGCTTTGTTTCTCTGTCTCTCTTTGTACGTATAACGTATAAAATATATTCATAATTCCATTATTGTGTGTACCTTATGAGAAGGAGGAAACGGTATTACCCAACCACCAAAATATTTCATTCAAATTATAGTTATGTGACTGACACAAGCTATTTACATAAGCAGTCGCCCTTGTTTTTAATGAGTTATATTCAAGACTTTTCCAATAAAAGATTAAATAGAAATAGCAAAACAAAGGGCGCAATTAGCCATGACAAGAAACTTATTTCTTCGTCAAAATGATTTGTATGTGTAAGACTTTGTGTTGCGAATATGGTTGGTTCTTCAACGTTGCTTTCGACCCATGTACGATTTTTTTTTAGAATGCTACCCCAACTATGAGGATTTTCAACCACAGATAAGATACGAAAAACAAAAATAAGAAAAATAAAAAGAATCTAAAAAATAAAATGTCACCCAGTGCAAGACGTGACACGGGAAACACATTTGTTCCCACTTAGCGTAATAAAATCTCGTTTTGACGTGAACGAGACTCGACGAGATTAGCGTGTCAGATTCCCCACTTGGGAGGCGATAATCTTCGTGACCTACAGGTCATTCAACACATTACAACCGTATGCCGTAGCTTTGCGTCTTGCAGCAGACGAGTTTTAAAAAACATCGTGTCAAAAGAAGAAATTGCTTGTCACAAGCCATTTCTTCTTTTGCCACAATGGGATTATAATCTATTTACATATCACAACAGCAGAACTGAACGTTTTTTCGCTTGTTTACAAAGCTTTTCTTAAGTCGTCTGTAAAGAGTTAACAGCCTAACTCCGCGAGGAAAAAGACCTCCAACCCGTTCCCTGGTATGAGACTTTTTGACTGGTTGAAATTGAAAGCAGTGACAGCAGTCGGCAATTATAAAGTATGAAAAATAAGTTTCCCCCTGTGATTTTGGTGAGAATACATCGTGATAAAAAGATAACTTGCTCTGGGAGCAATTTCTCTTATTATCGCAATGCTTTCTTTATTCTAATCGTTCAACTGTCGGTTTGGTAAAATGCCTATGTGTTAAGGAACGGGTTAACAGATAAGAGGAGGACGTAGCAAACACTGAGTACAGTTTACTGTTTGCCGTAACTTGCCTTTGCTTTATGAAATCCGGGTTGGTGTAGTTGTAAAGGTCGGTTCTATTAAAACCAGCTGATTTGAATATACTGGTCGGGGGTTCGAGTTTCGATTAATACCTTTCTTTAGAAGAGGTTCTCGAGAAACATCTCTGAAGACAAATGTATTCATTATTTATGACCGACTGATTGGTCAAGGCATCAACAAATTGGTAAGATTATATATAAAGCGCTGGTTAGCGAATACGTGAAATATGAATGATTGAATCGATCGTCATGATATGACCAAAACGATGTTGAAAGTGGTATAAAAAATGACAATGCAATTTTTGATTTACCGACACAACGAGGGTTTAATGCAATGCTTAAGTGCGTGTTTCACAAACATGAAGCAAATTCTATAGTCTTGAATTGAACCCACGACATGGATCTGGTAATACAACAAATGTCTGAAACATTATACAAGCCTGGTTTTGTAATGGTTGTTAATGGAGAATTCAAACAGTAAACGTGACAAATGGAGAATGTACCCATATTGAACTACCTATTACAGAACATTGATAGATGTGTTATTTTCAAAGTTGATGACGGTTGTTCGAATGTGGGATGGAAAACGGTAATTCTAAAATCATCTAAACAAATTGAGACAATCTTCATGATAACCAACACGTTAAGGTATAAACTACGTCTCTGGATGACCTGTGAGTACTCCGACATTCATCTGTGGCCTCCATACGAAATATCTGACTTAAACCCATAAGCATAGAGGCATTGTGATTTCGAGGTATCTATTGTAACGATTCCCGGAAAAAAGCCACTCGGATAAAAGCCCCTTCCATCGTTTTTGCCAGCGCGGAAAAATGCCCCTTCGTCGATTTACCAGTGCGGGAAAAAGCCCTTTTGAAATTTGCCAGAGCAAAAAAAAGCGAAAGCAAATCATAGAAGGGGCTTTTTTCCGCACCGGCAAATCGACGAAGGGGCTTTTTTCGGCTCTGGCAAATCGACGAAGGTGTTTTTTTCCGCTTTGGCAAATCGACGAGGGTTTTTTTCCGCTGTGGCAAAAAACTGTGGAAGGGGATTTTTTTCGAGAGGCTTTTTTCCAGGCACCACTGTAACCACTAGGCCACTTACGATCCTTTAGTGGAGTGCAGACCAAGTAAGCAAACACAACTTTTTTTTAGATATGTATACACAGTTGTGATGCGACTCATTGTTACGTAATCTAAAACATTTGAAACAAATGACATGTTTGCAAGAATGTGTCACATGAATTAGTCAGAGCTAGAGTTCTTCGTATGCAAATAAATCACCATCATTATCAGCTTTACTACTTTGCACTACGTGACAACTTAAGGCTTTGAAACAATATATTTTCGAGAAAAGATTGGTCTGTGTTGCACCCATTTGTTTTTGTCTGACAGAACAATAGAAAACTCGAGACAGGACATAGTCTTGTCGAAATATTTCTGACGCGAACTTTCTTAATCATTACTCATTTCACTTTGTACACTTTTTTTTTTACTGCATGTTAAAGAGAATTGAATAACAAAGAACTAAGACAAATGGAAAACTTGTTCTTGTTATAAAATGATACGTTTAGTCGCATTATATTCTTACTCCCTTTTACATAGAAAAGTGCCATGGCTAATAGCTTTTTGTTTCCCGTCTACTGTTGCTCTCAGTTTGGACAATTGATTAAATTCCATAGGTAGAAAGTGGTACCACGTCATAAGGATCGACATGCGGTGAATTTTTGGTTATATGTAACGTCTGCAATGTCTCTATTCCTGTGACTTGATTTCATTTTCGTATCTCTGTGCAACATTTCACTTTTAACCCTTTACCAAACGCCATATGTTCGACTGTCCCAAAATGAAAGAGTTTGCAGATAACTTCAAAATGTGATGAAATTGGAAAGTAATCTTCTGATATGGTACAAAACATTGTGGGAAAAGGAGGAAAATTGCCCGTTACGAGCAATTTCTTCCTTTTCCCACAATGTTTTCAAGTGTAATCTGCAACAGAGTGGTTAAATGTCGTTACTGTTTGGTAATGGGTTAAAACAAAAGCAGCGTGACTCACTGGTTGCAGCTCCGTGCAATATAAAACACAAGAAAAAACCCTCTGGGTGAAATCTCCGTAGTGTTCGGAATAGAGCCATAAAACATTTATGGAGTGAGAAAATTCAAATCAAAGTTTAAAATCAAGGCGCCATTATGACCACCACAATACAAATATTATGACACGATAAAACACAGGGTTTGTTTGTTTTTATATCAATTATCGGTGATAACTAATGTCTATTTCCATTTTTATCTAATCTTGAGAGCAACTCTCACGACCATTATCATTGACATCTAGTGATATCAAATGAGAAAAATACAGTGTTGACATTCTCCCATACTTACTAATTTGCATTTCCATCATGTATGGGCATGTTTATAACAAACTATGTAAAAGACGACTGCATAAATTGTTATAACTTCTCGTCTAACCCTACATCCATGTGTATAACAAGAGTGTGTTTCGTTGAAATTTAAATCGCATATATGTATATCGATGCAGTTAGTGACAAAATATCGCTTCGAGAAACGACATAACAATGAAATAAGAATTTAAAGAGTTAAGTTAAAGGTTAGGAATAGCGATCAATGATGAAAACCATTGTGTTATAAAGATACCAAATCTGAACTCTATAGGTATATGCAATTAAAACAGTTGTTGGCATTATATGGCAGCCACAATGCTTTTTTCTGGACGACTATCGGTCAGTGCTTTCTTTTTCAAATGAAGCTGTCAAATGCTATATGAAAAGTCAATTAGTTTGATAAAAAAAGCAAGAATGTATCAAAACTTGTTTTCCGTCCTCATCTCGAGTTATTTGGCCTTATCTTGTACATGGAAGACACGTTTTCCATCCTCATTTCGAGCAATTTCACAAAAAAAAGTAAAACTTGCCTTTCGTCCTCATTTCGAGTAATTACACAAAAATAAGTAAAACTTGCCTTTCGTCCTTACTTGAGTGATTTGACCTTATCCGGATTATTCGCTTTCCGTCCTCATTTTGAATGTTTTGAACTACTCTAGTTGGTAAAACAGCATCTACGTGACCCTGAATTAGAATCGAAAAAAAAAGAGAAGCAAACGAGATGTGAGATATGTAATATTTGGATTGTCGATTGTTTTTGTTTTGGAAACACATTTTCGAACCTACGGTGGAATTGCTCATAACGATTCAAAGCTCAATTCGAACAAATAACAATGCTTTTGTTCAATGTAGGATCGTTGTTAGTCATCACAAATACGGCGCTTTAACTATACCATACCCACGAGTCATGGTTTTACAGGGGAAATGCGTGTATGCTTTTTTATCTGAATCTCACTAAATCTTAAAGAATGCAAATAAAAACATGAATATTCTTACCATTTCAGTGATGGACTGTTTTCAAATACAATAGACTAACCAATAATGCAAATACATGCAAAACATGTGACTGTGCGACCGAAACTTGATTTACTGGGATTGTCTTGGGGCCTTGGTATGCTGGTGGGCCGGAATAATTAGGCCTTAATCCGTTGTGACTCACAACCCCCTGTAGACCCGGGTTTAATCCCTTACCAAACGATATATTTTCGACTGTCCCAAATTGAAAGAGTTTGCAGACCACATTTCAAAATGTGGAGAAACCGACTAATAATCTTCTGATATGGCAGAAAACATTGTGGGAAAAAAAGAAATTGCTCGTTACGAGCAACTTCTCCTTTTCCCACAATGTTTTCCATAGTCGTCTGCAACAAAGTGGACAAAGTTCGTTATTGTTTGGTAATGGGTTAAGGCATATGAGACAGACTGTGATGAAATTAGTCTTTAACATTTAGAATACTGTCCAATTGTCTCAAACTAGATTTTTGTGTCATCTGCTTTCGGAAACCTCAAAAATTTGCTTAATTGTGTTGAGGAAAGTTACTCAGAGTAGCATACAGGTGTGATCACAGACCAACCGCCAAGTAAATTGGATCTAATCTGTTTGCATAAGCATGAAGTCGGTTCCAACACTTTAAGGGTTAATGTTTTCCCTGTACACAATACACCGATGCATTTTATAGACATCCCTTTTAAAGGTGCTTGCTCGCAGATGTGAGGAAATTTTGAAGTTAAAAAATACTTTCTCAAAACAGCTCAACAGCTGTACTGTTATGTGGTCTATACATGTAGCAATCGGAACTACTCGGGTATTTCCGTGAGCTGTGAAATACACCTCGGATATAAGTGTAGGGTTACAATTTTTCGGGTAAATCGGCATCTGCCAATTAACACATTTTCTAAGCGTGCAAGTTAAGAAGTTCAATGTGTATGGAAGTGTTGGACATCCTTTAAAATCATTTTTTTTAATCAGCAACTCATACCAAATGGCGAAATTGTTGTTGTGACATGTATAGTTGTTTCCTCAATAAAATTTAACGAATTTTTAGATTCCAATTTTAAGATCTATTTTTAAAATTGAAAGTAAAGTGATGTCATTCTCGCGGGAAACAATATGGCGTCATCCCTATTATTTCAGAGGTGTTTTCACTGGATAAACCCGATGTGTTCAGAATGTACATGTAGGTCTGTAAGTGATCTGTGAATCCAAGGATCATGAAAACACGTTTTAATCAAATGAATTCCTTAACATAACTGTGTTGGGGGATCGTCGAACAAGGCACACCAGTTTTTGGTCAAACCTTTGTCAATATTTGCAGCGGGGAGCATATACCTGAACCCTGAAAGACGTCACGTACAGGATTTCATGCCCGTGAGTGGAAAACCTAGATATCCAATTATCCAAACGGTATTCACTTAATGGAATTTAAAGACCGTCCACATGTTTAAGCAGCAAAACAGCAGATAGGAAAGCTAATCACAGACCGGCTTCGATTGGTATTTGGGCGTCAAACATAGTTTGCAACACTTACCCATTACAATTTAAAAACGAATGTCATCAAGGGTTATGGCTTTTTGTCCAAAAAATTTCACGCAAATTTACATGGTTTATAATAGCAACATTCTAAAAATTACTTTTCTAATGTCGACGACTTAGCAATATTTATCTCAAATTATTTTTGACGCAAAATGAGATACGACTCACGAGCAAATTCTTAATTAGTTTTAATAATTCTAATGTTCAGCGTTGAAAAGATCAGTTTGCGTTTAGCGTTTACCTACTTCGATAGTTGGACCCCAGACCCATCTTTGCATGCGGTTATATGATAGCCTTTGATTTGCTTTATTTGCTTGTGTGTTTGGTTGATTGGTCACAATTTATTTACTATTAATCTATTCATATTTACCTATTCATATTTACCAATTTGTTTTGTTTTACATCGAATGTGAATGAAGCTTAAGCCTGTTTAAAGTCAATTTCGATGACTGCTTGCCGCATACTAAACAAGTACTCGCGCCGATCTGTAGGCTAGTCCCGGTAATTTTCACCTCCCTGATTAGAACCCGGGACCCTCGATATAAAAGGCCGACGCTCTTCCTCTGGACCACTGTCGCCTACAGTTTTACGCAGTTTGCTGTTATATTGAGACGACAGTACGCCTATTGATTTTGTTTTGGAAATCAACCAGGTACGAAGTCATATATGTCCTTCATACAGACACTGCGCAAAAACACGATTGAACGCAAACATGGATTCGAAGCCGGGATACCCGATCACAAACGTCAAAGGCTTATCACTACACAAATAAAGGTCAAGTGTACATTTTCTCCGGCCACGGCTTGCAGCTCTAAAAAACCTAAGTTTTAAAAATCAAAGATTAACGTTCTACATACTTTCTAAATGACACCATCTTTATCCGTGACCTCATAGCAGGATAAGATTTTCTATCAGTCCATACTATAGCAACAACGCAAGGCGGTTGTGGATATGAAAAGAAGATATCATATTAAGTCCCTAAATTGGAATTCGAGAAGCCAACGTTGTTAGAAAAGAAGAAATTGTTCGGCACGAACAATTTCTTCTTTTCTAACAACGGCTTCTTTCCCAAGTCTATTCACCTATACGCTAACAGGAGCCCGTGTAGCGTTTCGGGCTCAGAATACGACACCCGGGGATAAATGTCTGACCGGGCTAAAGTTCGTGCGTACATGACGCCCCCTTGCGGAGGTTTGCGGGGCCGACGGAGGAATTTTGATACGACTGTTGGTTGTTTGTCTTAAAATGTCGACGTTACTACAAACACTGTCAGTCCTCTCGAGGTGGCTAACTCAGCTTTTAGACTGTAGGGTTCACCCCTAGAGGTCGTGTTATCCCTTTATCATATGTACAGTAGACAATCTATACCTCGAACTTCTGCTTGTCGGAATCTTCTATACGCCGAAGTAAATACGGGGTCCTGAAGTATTTGATCTTTCTTTCTATGTCTTGATATTCGAGGAATCTATATGTAAAACTCTCTCTTTGTTGAACATGTTGATGATGTCTCTTTAACTTCGAGGTATAAAGAGTTTACTTTAAATGCATAGATACAATTTTAAATGCATAGATACCACTTTAAATGCATAGATACCACTTTAAATGCATAGATACCACTTTAAATGCATAGATACCACTTTAAATGCATCGATACAATTTTAAATGCATAGATACCACTTTAAATGCATCGATACAATTTTGAATGCATAGATACCACTTTAAATGCATAGATACAATTTTAAATGCATAGAAACCACTTTAAATGCATAGATACAATTTTAAATTCATAGATACCACTTTAGATGCATAGATGCAATTTCAAATGCATAGATACCACTTTAAATGCACAGATACTATTTTAAATGCATAGATACCACTTTAAATGCATAGATACTATTTTAAATGCATAGATACCACTTTAAATATATAGATACAATTTTAAATGCATAGATACCACTTTAAATGCAAAATGCATAGATACCACTTTAAATACATAGATATAATTTTAAATGCATAGATACCACTTTAAATGCATAGATACAATTTCAAATGCATAGATACCACTTTTAATGCATAGATACAATTTTAAATGCATAGAAACCACTTTAAATGCATAGATACAATTTTAACTGCATAGGTACAATATGAAAAAAAGGACAATTTCTGACACTTTTGCACAAAAAAGTGCATGTATATTTCCAATTTATATAATCGATCTATTGAACAAAGAACGATATAGTACTAACCAGGTTTTCGCATAATGGGCGAATCTTCCTTTTTTGATATTTCTTAGAGTTCATGTAACATTTTCTTCCATAGGACAAAAGGATGAAAATTTAATATCCTAAATGCTTATTGTTTATTTTTTTAACATTCTTGGAAATTAACTCACCAAAACTTAGAAAGATCCATCGTCTTTGTAGGTTTTGCATACTTTTGATGCTTATATGTCATTATTCCACAGTATCGAACATTATAAATATTGATAGACTCGAATTAATAAAACCCTCTATGAGAATCCAGAAGATTTACTTAATAATAAATACTTTTCGTTTCTGAATTCATCGACAGCGCACACATTTTGGGTTCGTTAAAATTAATGGTATAAATGCAACTGAAAAGCAAGAATCAACGGCTCAAAAAATTCTTTTGTCACAAAGATTTCATGAACAATCCGCTTTAGCTGTGCAGTAAGCTTCAAGATATCTACAATTTAAACGTCTTAAAGTGTCAATATGCTCTTTACAAATCCATTTGAAAGCCTAGTCAACCATCCTCTAGCTCACAGGAAAGCAAAATCAGATGTTAGTCTGGTTCCCTGTCGTACTCTTTTAGACTACTAGGGGAGGGAACTCAAGACTTATCTGATGTTAATGTATGATCATACAAACAATCTGTGGTATGATTCGAAATTACGTTACGTATGGTAGGGGAGGGAACTCCAAATTTACATTCCCTAGGCCATGTTATCAAAATTAGGCATATGGCAATACAGTTCACGGACTTTAGGCAAATCTAGACTTCGTCGTTATGTCTACCGACAATACAAGAGAAGTTATAGTAAAGATATGTTCTATTCAGTAAATATCGATCCACTTATTAGTTACGGTTTTCCAAACGGATGTTAACTCTTGACGCTCGTTTGTTCTCCTTATGTCGAACAAGCACTGCGAAGTTTTATTTTCGTAGATCCGGGTAATAGAATTCGCAAAGCGGCATCGTAGATCGGGCACCATGCACGAAAATGATTTCGATGATTATTGAGTACGATGGGCACATATCTTGCCTTATGGTTAAGACATTACGACAAAAAAATGATTCTGATTGGTTATTTTTTGTCCAATTATTGATCAGTATTCTCTCCAAACGTGAACACGTCTTAATCCGTCAAATGTGTAAAAGTACTCTTCTGGTAAAGGTTTCTGGAATGCTGTGTATTGCTAAACACGAAAAGTGAAATTGGGAGGCTTATTGCATGGATTTGCACCTGCTTCTTAATCCGTAAATCCATAGGGAAACTTGATGAATGAAGAGTAGCAAAAGTAATTCGTTTAAGATAATCCAATGATATTTCATTCATTCTACTAGATAGACAACATCTTGAAAAAGTATACATCTTTTAGTTGCATTGATAGTCTGCTGCAAGTATGCTAAAACAAAAACATGTATATTCGAATGATGGGGGTATTTGAAAATATGAATAAACTTGAGTGTTTAAAAGAAGTGTACCGTTTGTTTGAACAATGTTCGTGGGTTCTTTCATATTGCTATCAATTAAGACTTTCAAATTATATTGGTGACACTGATAAAACGTTTTGTGGCGCTCTGGACTTATCTATTTGTAGAACAGAAAGTAGAAGATTTCGTATGAAAAATAACAACGATTGTGTGATATTGGTTGACGAAGGCAGAAATTTCCCGTAATTATGTTGCTTGGGAAGCTTTGAACGAGTACACATAGATCAAGGGAACAGAAGGTTGAATTTATCCAGCTCTCGCATTCTCTCAATAAATATATTTACATAAAAATAAACGTGGTCAAGAATTATTTATTGACTTAAACTATACAGTTTATTTGACGAGAAACTGTATAGTTTAAGTCAATAAAGAATTTTGATCTTCTTGATTATCAAAATGAACAAAATCGTTTTGGTAAGAATCCATTCTGCGCATGTGCACGCCACCGACAGCTTTACATAAAATTTCCCGCGTTGAATAACGACCAGTGTATCGACGTTGGTCATAAGAACATCTACAGAATTCCGATACTTTAGCGCAGACATGACACACCATCCCTTGTGGTTGACATTAAATACATTCAAAAACAGGGATGCCAAATAACTTAACTGATGCAAGCTTTTACACGTCTCGTAAAATACGAGAGTTTCATTACACCGGAAACGGAGTTAGCTGCGGAACTAATGCGGAAGTAATTCTTTAATGGGAATACCTCGGATTGAATCCTTGACGGAACGCGTCTGAAAATGTGTTGATGAAACGTGATCAGTCATTCAATATAACACGATCTTCCATTTTCTTGCTCTTCCATTAAATAACCCTTTAACTTCCTTTAACCTTACTCATTCGTTCTTCATTTAATTCTCTGTGGTGATCTGAATGCTCGCACAGGTGTTTTAAACGATGTCATAACCGTAGGTCATGCCGTGCCTAAATTATGTGAATTAGATGAGTTCATTGATAGTGGACCAGATGTAATGAGAAGCTCGTTTGACAGTAAGGTAAACTCATTCGGTCGGGATGTGATCAATTTTTGTAAATTATTTTCATGTTATATTGTCAATGGTAGATTCGGTGCAGATGCGCTACAAGGCAATTATACATTTATCAGTCACACGGGATGCAGTGTCATTGATTATTTTATTATGTCGAAACCTCTCCTTAGATTGATAAAAGGTTTTAATGTTTTATCTATGCCTGGTAGCAGCCATCTACCCTTGCACTTGGAGTTAAAATGTTTCAGCCAAATATCGACTCTTAATAAAAACAACAGTAGTACTTTTTATAAAATAGGGTCAGATGATGTTTGTAATTTTATAAGAACGCTTAGAAGTCAAGTTTTGGGTGGTGCTTTGGACCCCTTTGTTAAGAATTGCATGGACCAAACGTGTTCTATAGATGAAGTATTTTCCAATTTAGAAGAATCTATTTTACGCTCAGCGGACAATTTTAAACGTACAAAATATGAGAAGAATCAATGTAAGAATCAAACGTGGTTTGACAAACAATGTCATCAATACAAGAAGCAAACCAAAAGGGCTTTAAAATCATTTCGGACCAGCCGATGTGTAGATGATTTATATCTTTATTTAGAACATAAAGCTTGTTATAAAAAGTTATGCAAAGAAAAACGTAAAAGTTATTATAGAAATTATGCGGAAAGGCTAGAGTCTGCAGTAAAAGATTCAAAAGCATTTTGGAGAGAAATAAAAAAAATTAACACAAAGGGGAAAAATGCATCCAAATATTTCCTTAGAAGAGTGGTTCAATCATTTTAGCTCAGTTTTCTCAACCAGTAATGGGCATGACGTGAGTCAAGGCGAAGATATTTTTTCTGACACTGATGACTTTGATGATATCCAACAATCTGTTCTGAACGATCATATAAGTGACGAGGAAATAATAAGCAGTATAAATAGTTTAAAAAGTAATAAAGCAGTAGGAGGAAATCTAATACCCCAGTTCTTTATTTATGGGTTAGACATATTGTTGCCCTATATTCGCATATTTTTCAATCGGCTTTTCAGTAACGGAGAGTTCCCTACTCAATGGTCTGAATCAGCCATTGTTCCTATCTTTAAAAAAGGTAATGTCAATGACCCCAATAACTACAGGGGTATTGCATTAATTGATGTTTTAAGTAAAATATATATAACTATATTAACCAGACGTGTAACATTTTATGCTGAAGCCATGGATAAACTAGCCGAGTCACAGTCTGGTTTTAGATCAGGTTATAGTACCATTGACAATGCATTTGTTCTGAATGCTATTGTGAATAAACATTTAAATAGGAATGGTAAATTTGTCTATGTAGCTTTTATTGACTTTCGTAAAGCTTTTGATTTAGTTGACCGTTCGATTTTATACACAATTCTACGTAAAAATGGCTTGAAAGGAAAATTATACTATTCTATTAAGTCTATATATACTACGGTAAAAGCGTTTGTTAGGTCTACGGGCGAAGTAACAAATACATTTGAATGCCCAATCGGTCTTAGACAAGGTTGTAATTTAAGTCCAATATTATTTTCATTCTTCATTAATGAGCTTCACGAAACCCTTGAGCTGAATGATGTAGGGGGTATTCAATTGTTTCCGGACATTGTTAAAATATTTCTGTTAATGTTTGCAGATGATGTTGCGTTAATTTCTAATTCATTTCAGGGTTTACAAAAACAGTTAAATATATTAAATGAATTTAGTAAGAATAATAAAATGATTGTAAATATTGAGAAAACCAAAGTTATGGTGTTCAAAAAGGGGGGTCAGTTATCAAAAAAAGAAAAATGGACTTTTGATAACACTCAGCTTCTAACAGTTAATGGATTCTCATATGTGGGTGTCTATTTTACAAAAACATTATCCCTGCATAGCATGGCAGAGGATATGTCTCTAAAAGCAAAAAAAGCCCTTATGTGTATTTTGAATTCTTTAAGTCATATGACATACATACCATCAACAACTTTTTTTAAAATATTTGACATGAAAATTTGCCCGATTTTGTTATATGGCGCAGAAATATGGGGACTAAAACAGATTGATTCAATTGAGAAAATTCACCATTATGCTTGTAAATGGCTTTTGCATGTTCCTATAACCTCATGTAATGATGCTGTAATGGGAGACCTAGGAAGATATCCAGTTCATATTTATTCTTGTAAAAAGGTAATTAAATATTGGTTAAGAATTTTAAAATTACCTAATACTAGATATGTACGAAAATGTTATGATATGCTAAAACACTTTGACAGACTAGGACATACGAATTGGACAACAGACGTTAGAACTAACTTGTATGCTAATGGGTTTGGATATATTTGGGAAATGCAATCAGTAAGAAATGAAAAACTATTTTTATCTAGATATATGGAACG
Organism: Cerastoderma edule; assembly: GCA_947846245.1. Lineage (NCBI taxonomy): Eukaryota > Metazoa > Mollusca > Bivalvia > Cardiida > Cardiidae > Cerastoderma > Cerastoderma edule. The sequence continues at coordinate 24,427,416 of OX401415.1, forward strand.
TTTAAAGGACCAATACTTACAATCTTGGAAAACTAATTGCGAAGACAATAGTAAATTATCTTATTATGTTCAATTCAAGACTACTTTTTGCCTAGAAGAATACATATCTAAAATAGATATACTTAAATTTAGAAGATGTTTCGCAAAGTTTCGTATTTCTGCTCATAATTTAATGGTTGAAAAGGGAAGACATTTTGATATTCCAAGAGAATTTAGACATTGTATTTATTGTGAATGTATATTGGAGGACGAGTTTCATTTTCTTCTTGTCTGTCCACTGTATAGTGATTTACGTTTAAGGTATATAGACACGAGGTATCTACGGAATGTCTCTGTTCAGTCTTTTATTAATATCATGTCTTGTAAAAATGAAACTGTTATTAGATGTCTTGCTATGTTTATTTATAAAGCTTTGGAAAAGAGAGATGCTTTTCTGATGGGAATAATTTAGCTATCATAAGCTATATATGTCTACATAATGTCTGTATAAGTTTTACACCTTTAAGAAAATGTCATAGTTTTGCTTTACCATTGAAAGCAGTGTAATGAAACAGCAATGGTTTTAACTAAGATATATGGTGCCTCGTTGCAGAGTGATTCTAACAATTAATAGAAATTTAATTATCATTTTATTTATTTAAGGTATGTATATCATCGCTCTACAGGAAGCCTCCTTTATGTTGATCTTAAAATGCCATCGACACTTCACGAGTATTGTTAACATGCTTTTGTATTTGTATGTAACCTGTGTAATGGGCCGTAGGCCTTTATATGCAATAAACATTGAATTGAATTGAATTGAATTCTTCCTTTATAATGACTTAGAAAATGATGTGACAAAAGAATTGATTACTCTTGATAAGCGTTTTATCCTCTTACCACAACGGTTTCTAACCAGTGGCATACTAGTAAAGAAAATGTACATTGTGTGCTTTTAAGTATCGTTTGAGGTTATTTTTCAATTTGGTATCGTAACAAAGATATGAGGAAACGGCTTTGTCCATTTCTTCAATCTAATTTGCAATGACGCATCGGCAACCTCTAGCTTTGATGGCGTAAGTCACACCAGTACTTCTTAGACAAGGACAGAAATGTGTGCCTTGCCCTCGGGAGCATCACAATGACACATTGACTTCTCAGAAGAATCGAAGCGCCGATGGCTTTCTTTAGCGTTAATCGTCAATAAAGAAAGAGAAATAAATCGGAAAAAGCATGCAAAAAAATAGTACATGTAAACTGTAACATACGAAATCAATGAAATAGATATAAATGCATCCGATTTATCTATTAATAAAACACACATATTAACACATGTGTTCATTGAAACGAATATGCATATATGACCAAAAGATGAATTTAGCATCGATAAGAAAATTATGTTTTCCCCCAAAAAGGTTATGCCATTTCGTCTACTGTGAAACCATAAAAGTCTTCGTCTTATAAAAAGAGGTCTAGCTTAGAATGTGTTCTAAACTTTCCTCTGAAATCAAAGTTGTTTCCAGTCTTAAGTGTTTGGTGTATTTCATTGGAGTAGATCGAAATGAGGCTTTTAAGCCGAAGGTATTTTCTCTCTAACATTGTCGAATAGGTTTCAAGCTTGACAACATCATCCTTTATGGAGCTTTATCGGGAATAATTTGCACTTAGAGACACATTGTTATAACGAACAACGTCCCTTTTCATCACGATAGTATATTCCTATTCGAGATATTAGTTATATTTCATAAAAACATAACCTCTCTCCTTTCTCAAGTTAAATTTTCTTCTGGGTTTGTTACGCCCTAACTAATAGATCGATGACACGGGAAGAGTCGATGGCAGTAAATCATGTTGCCTGAAGACAGTGTCACATCATTTAATTGGAAAACCAGAGTTTTAATGGGAACAACATCGATCTGTGCCAGGGAGTAAAGTAAATCTTCAAATGATCCCTCCGGAAAAAGCCGTATTGCAGCAGAAGTTATTAACGAAAAGGAGCGAAATTGAACGAAATGGAATTGACAAAAAAGACGAGAAATTACCCGTCACGTTTAATTTGAACACGTTGGTTCACGAACCGACAAGAGAACTGATGGTAATGAATCTTCGACAACGTTTCATCTTTCTAAAATGTCAGATGGATGTCGACGCTTCTAAATTGGAAGACAGTCTAAAAGTAGTAAGGCAAAAGAGGAATCAATATGAGCATACTTTCTCATTTTCCTTCGTCGTTTTGATTTTAGAAAAATTCCTTCATTCATTCTATTTATATACAATATCTTTTACTACGGAGGCTAATGCAGTGTCTACAGTAAGATCTACATTAAAAAAGAATGTTGAAATGTATGTTCAATTACACAACAGCAAGTTGGTTTCAGCGCATTTTGTGTAAGAAACGGGCTTCATTTTAGATATTGTATAAAGGTTTCTGATAAAAAAATACTATTAACCGATGGAGTATTGAACAATCTAAACTCATAATGGATTTACGATTTAAGCTTCGTAACTATCAAAACTCAATCGAGTTTCATCGTGGTCAAATCTCACATAGGCAGATAATCAACCACCCATCAACGTGGCTTATGAGAAAGTATGAATTATTATATAAAAAGAAACGTTACTCAATTTTTACCGTGGAATGTATTGTGTATTCTTGTATCGAATTGAATGAGGCTTCAATGTGTTTTAACACACATGCTACTTTATTTGCTCGTACAATTGAAATGGTTTCCATTAAGAAGAAGCTGGCTGCATGATTACCAGGGGACATATTTATGCTTACAAAACCTCGCAAACATCTAAAATGCCTCTGCCAGGGTTTCAACCTGTAGAACTTGAACATGTTAGTCAGTAGATCTACTTCTATAACAAGTGTACGAGAATATATATTACAGGTTGCTCTTTTTCGATTCATTATTGAATTGAGACAAATCTGTATTTTATAGCGTTTCTTAGACCCATGTAGATTTTCCATTAACTTACAATGTCTTCGATTTAAAGCCTTTTTCATTTTGTTCATAATTATTCATCTGCAGAAATCCTGCTAATCAAATCAAACAATAAACAGCTCATAGTGAACAAGCTACTATCGTTTTACCACAACGCTTCTTTCAAGTACCAGATATGATACTAATTCATGTGATTTCATTATGATCTTTCCAGTCATTTGGTGATGAATTTTAAAACCAATCATAAAGTCCTACATCAACGAATGGTTTAACATTTAACCCTACTATGAGTGTTTTTCCTCATCAAAATTAAGCAGGTATTGAATGTTTTGGAAAGCAGACGACACAAAACGTCTATTTTTAGAAAATTACCCAGCATTCTAAACTTTAACTAAACAATCGTCGTGTTGCGGGTAACGTTGTTTTATTAGAGACACACATGCACGTTCCCTCTCAGCTTAAAATTCAAATGCCGTCCTTAAGGACTTTGGTCGTTTGTTGGATTTTAAAGCCATTCGTCCTGCTTATATGTATACCCAGCATGCGTTATCGACGAATTAAATGTTTGCCCCTGCGACGATTCACTCATTGTAAAAATCTCTCTCGGATCATAATGTGAAATTTGTCAAAATTCAAACCTATTCCAGAAGACAAATAGTGTTTTGGGTAATAGCTGCAGTGGCAAAAGGATATATTACTCGTCCCATGTAATCGTCACAACGGTTTATTTGTATTCTATTATCACTGTGTTTAAACAAGTAAATGTCAAAGAAAAAGCCTTACATATTCTTTTTGCAAGCATTCGATAACCAACAAAAATTGAAATAAACTGATGTATTAAGGCAAAAAAAAAAAGAATCCATGGAAAACTGTAAGAACTTTTATTTTTATTCAACAGCGATATCTTAAACTAAGCTGATTTAATCATACTACATCAACTTTTTAATCACCATGTTGTCTCTTGTAACGTGCGTACTTTAGTCTTCTAGATAAGGTAAAGGATTAATCGCCGCTCCTTATGCTCTGACACATGCAATCTAGTGCACGATTTCGACATTGGGAACGAGACCATAACAACACTTTCAAAATGCATTTCCCCACTTGAAATACAATTAAATCTCGGCTCGTGTTTCCAGTAGGCAGCTCATCTTCGGAACGATTGGTTTTACAATGTGAATGATTGAACTTGTTTTTTTCTCTCTATCTAATACTTCTAAACGTTTTGAATATTACATGAGAGTGCATTACGTTTGAAAATGATGTTTGCCAGGGAACGCTCCCTGTTCTATTGTTTTATAGTCCAAAGCATTGCATAGGCATCTAGTACATACAAGTAATACGAAATATTATAACCACCAAGTGTATACTTATCGAAACCAAGGCCGATTTTTATCAAGTATTCCAGCAATTAATCTTAGATTTAAAAAGATTACACTAACGATAGCAATCTGAACACATCGGGTTTATCAAACGAAAACACCTCTGAAATAATAGGGATGGCGCCATATTGGTTCCCAGCGGAATGACGTCACTTCACTTTCGTGTTTAAAAATAGATCTTAAATGTGAAATCTAAAAAGTCGTTAATTTTGTTTGAGGAAACAACTTAACATGTCACAACAACAATTTCGCCATTTGGTATGAATTACAATATGAATATTGTTTAAAAGGATGTCCAACCCTTCCATACACATTGAACTTCTTAACTTGCACGCTTAGAAAATGTGTTAATTGCCGGATGCCGACTTACCCGGAAAATTGTAACCCTACACTTATATCCGAGGTGTACTTCACAGCTCACGGAAATACCCGAGCAGTTCCGATTGTAACGATAGAAAGCCAACCTTAATACATACGATATACGTCGTTTACATAAGATTCACAAAACATTCAATCTCAGCTGAATGAAATTGCTGAAACAATGCATATCCTTGAAAGAAGCATCACACTGAAGCCGGACCCAATACAATACCCTACGAAGATCTCAATCTTTATTTATTTATATTGATTTTACATCACATCAACATTATTTCAGTTATGTAGCAATGCTCCACTGTTAATGATGGAGGAAGACCCCATATTCAACTGCCCATAATGGCTGGTCAAGGCGGGTAAAACCATCGGCATTCCGTAAGTCAGTCGGGAGACTGCCTCTCATGAAAATCCATATCCCTCTCAGGTTTTGAAGCCACGCGGAGAGGGGCCATGTGATTTCAAGTTCTATACTCTAACCACTAGGCCACGAAGGCCCCTCGATCCCAATCTTACTAAAGACGATCACGCTCAAAACATAAAAGAGACCTCCACACATTTAAATCTGCAATACCATGAATACTAAGACACCAAAAACGCCAATCGTATCCTCTCGGCAATCCCCGTAACAAGTCGGTAGATATACCTCGTAAGCAGTTCATGAATACATCAGAAATTCTTGGGTAATTCGGCTGTTTTCCGGCGGATAACGCACATGATTACACAATATGCACAGAGGCACTATACATTTATGTAAATACACACAAATTGGTTATATATCACAATTGAATGGGGTTTTAAAATGTTTTCATAAAAGATTATCATATCAACACATCTTTGTTTCATATTTTCTCAATCGTTTCTTCTCGGTAATCCCCGGCTTGTGTCCGGGATTACCGAGTAGATACGATTATAACAAACATCAATGCCAAACCCCTACAGGGCCAGTGTCGCTAGCAAACGAACAGCCATCAAATATAGGTCCTTTACGAAGAAAATGATCCAATGTCGATAGCAAAATAACCACAAGTGTATATTATTTAGGAAAATAAATGTCAATTGCGAAGTCAATTTAAATGTACTATGTTATTTACAATTTCTATTTGCGACAGCTAATTTACTTTGCGGTTGGCATGGATCTGACATGTTTGCATAAGCATGAAGTCGGTTCCAGCATTATAAGGGTTAAGCAACAAGTGTCTGCAAATGTTGCTGATTTTCTCTCCATCTTCAGAACACCAACATATCTCAGTATAGGGCAATGAAGATCAAAACGGGAATACTCACCAAAGACAATAGACATTGGATCTTTAACCTATCGCCCAGTAATATCATTCCTAACATGGGCAGTAAGAATACACATAATATAATATCTTCTGGCATTCGCACCATTTGCACGCTTTTTCTATGCTCGTTTATTCACTAGACAGGGGTCGATGACGTATGCAGATGGCTACCACCAATTTAAAACGTTAAAAACTGTTATATTTTTCTCCTCCCTTTGATTTATTCTTCATCTTCATTTATAAATGTATTTAATGTATTGTAAAGTACCCTGATTGTATAATATGCTGTAGTTGGGTTAAACAATGTCCTGCTCTGATGCTAAGGACATATTGTACGTTGATTAAGTAGTACCGGCTTTTCTAGAGGGACCTTGAGGCGCGACAATTAATCTATTATTCAACGTTGGATAACAATGGCTGATAATTCATTGTGATTGTTCTTGGGGACCCGTACAGACTTTCAATCACCCCGTGGCTAATGACTCAGTCCCACAAACACATATAGACGGCATATGCTAAAATAAAACTATGCATGAATCCTTCATCCCTATATTTGCTGCCTATGCAGTGGAAATTTGTATCTACTTTTATGTATTGCCTTGTTATTTTGTTTGTATATTTTCTAACTGTATGTTGTACTATGGGCCTATGGTCTCTGCACTTGAAAACATATGTCTACGTCTTTGTTCAATATGTGTTTCATAATGAATTGTGTACTGTTGTCTGTAACAGGAAGTAAATGAACTAGAAGAAATTGAAATATCAAATGTGTGAAGGATGAACATATCCAATATGGCATGCAAACTGGTACATGATGCCAATCCCTAATTTAATCCAAGCCCTTGAGAAATGATCGATTACGTTCGTCCCTTCCCTAATTACATGATCGAAGCAAAGAGAACAATAAATTATGTTATCATATCCGACTTTTGAAAAAAAAAAATATCCGATCGGTAAAACAATTTTGTCTATTTATCGGTTGTCCCATTTTACCCTCATATTGCTGAAACCGACGTCATGCGTAAGCAAACAGGTTATATGAAGGCCAGCCGCCAATTTACTTGGCGGCTTGCCTGGATCCAACCTGTTTGCATAAGCACGAAGTCGGTTTCAGCACTATGACGGTAAACTAAGAGAATTCATCGTTTGCTTCTGTCATACTGCTGTGAATACTGGTTGAGCACCGGGCGAGTCGTTGCACTCAAATTTAACCCTTTACCAAACACCAAATTTTCGACTGTCCCAAAATGAAAGAGTTTGCAGATGACATTTCAAAATGTGATGGAATTGAAAAATAATCTTCTGATAGAGCAGAAAACATTGTGGGAAAAGGAGAAACTGCTCTTTACGAGCAATTTCTCCTTTTCCCACAATGTTTTCCAGAGTTTTCAGCAAAGACTGGTCAAATATCGTTATTGTTTGGTAATGGGTTAACAAATTCACCCTTGTTTTGCATCTTTAGAATACTCTGCTCACGATAACAAAGGCACGCTGGGCCACTACAGCCATATCGCTTACCATTAGTGTTGCAAATGCAGTCATGTGACCTGCGCACGCGCGTGAAGGAATTTCAGGATCAAAGTACCCGTGCTACTTGAAAGGAGAATGTCACCTTTGAAATGAAGATTGTATGAGGTAAACCAGACCGTTATCCATTACCCTGCATTAACCCTTTCATTGAGACAAACGATTCTAGCAAAAAATAGACATGCAAATACCTCATAACATTTCTGAAATATTATTAAATTTAACCGTGGAACTTTCTCATAACATTTCTAAACTATTTTTAAATTTAACCGTGCAACTTTCTCATAACATTTCTGAACTCGTTTTGCTATGAGCATTATTAATTTCTTTTCCCAAATAAGTTCAAAGATTGGTTCAACTGCTACAATAAATAATGTCAAATATGTCATAATGCTTAACATATAGAAATATAACCAATGTATCTAACAACGTATTTTTGAAGCAAGCATGGCGGTTTTTTTTTGTCACAAGGTTTTCCAATCCTTCAAGTGACCACATCTCTTGACTTTCATACCAGAATGTGGTGCCATTAAGTAAGTCAATCAACATAGCTTACGTTACAGAGTAAAAATAATAATAAATATTTTTCGTAACCTTCAAATGGACAAAATCAGATATGTACGGTATGGTTTTATAAACGTTAAAATGTTGATAATAACAATCATTCGCAGTCTAGTCAAAGACCAATATCAATTTCTTTTCAACTAAGTTGCTAAAATTCCGGGTGTTCTTTTAATAAAGTGGTTTTAGCGTTCTCTCCTGTTAGAGCTTCTATCGGCAAGCCGGTTGATAAATAACGCAGAAATTCATACTAGTGCACCTTGCTTACGTCATCTGACAAGAGTTGTTAGACGTTTCCAAAGACCCACGTAACGACAATACCTTAAAATAGCAGCTCATGTTTTACGAAATAAATCCGTTTAAACGGATCGCAATACAAATGATCTATATCTTTTCTGCACGGTTGTAAACGGGCTTGGAAAACTTTCAATAATCTTGTCTTATGTGTGTCCAGAAATCGATGATGTCCTTTTATCGGTAAAAGACAATTGATTAAAAAAAAGAAAAAGAAATCCCAATCTATGAGAGAGTTTTTTTGAGTAAGTCAAGCCACATAGCTTACGTTACATTATAATATACTCTTAACGTTTATTATTGAAATAACATAACATAACACGGTTATATTGAGACATTAGAGATATGGATTTTCATGAAATGCAGTCTCCCGACTGACTTACGGAATGCCGATGGTTCTACCCACCTTGACCAGCCCTTATGGGCAGTTGAGTATGGGGTCTTCCTCCATCATTTATAGTCGGACATCGCTACATAACTGAAATAATGTTGATGTGATGTAAAACCCATATACATTGAGACATTAAGCACATAAGTTCATAGTCAATACATGTACATATATAATATTGCACGCTTAAGATTACCATCACACATTTCCTTCTCTAAAAGAAGAGTTGTAATATTATGTGCATACGCAAGGTCAGATAGGGCGTTACCCTTGTACAATGCGGATGGGCGGACAGACTAATTTTGTCACCTTCTGAAGGCTAAATGTCATAAGTTTGGCAAGAAACTGTCGAGAAATTTGACATGATTTTTGAAGTTCTGAAGTTTTTATTTTACCACATCTTAAACAACCTTAATTAAATTGTTAATTAATTATTTTCTCGTCTTTCATATTTCCGTTTGTGTTGTCCCCTTGCAGTTGTCACTTCACACTTGCACCGCGTTATGAACCTTGTAATGAATACTCTAGCACGCATGAAAGCGACGAAAGTGTTTACCATTCTCTACTGAAGGGTCCTGCAATTGTTCAACTCCAATAACGAAGAAATACTGACTTTTTTTAAAACAAAAAAGCAATGATTGGCGAGTGTTCATTCCGTAGAATACACCACTACATTAACTGTTTTGTTTAAAGGCACAGGGCTGGGAATCACGTGATCAGAAATTATAAAGACCGTGGTTTTATGGTGCCATATAACTGGTTTCTTCAAACACTCAGAAACAGTGTTCGAACCTCACCGTTCGTGGAACCTATCCAACTGCGATCGGTGAGATTTGAACACTGTTTCCGAGCGTTTGGAGAAACCGTTTATTTGGCACCATAAACCAAGCGGCGGAACAAATCGGATTGTTAGGTGGGTACTTTTTGCGCTTCATCTTGTTCACGAAATCTCTATATGAAAGGATACTCATCGGTTTGGAGAAGTCGAATCAACAAAAGTCACCATTTTTTTCCACGGTCTCTTTCATTTCTGATCACGTGATTCCCAGCCCTGAAGGCAGTTTTAATTCATTTACGATTTTCTCATCTCTGAACAAGCACCTTTTACCCATCACGGAACAATAACGACATTTGACAAGTTTGTTGCAGACGACTTTGGAAAACATTGTGGGAAAAGGAAAAAATGCTCTTAACGAGCAGTTTCTCCTTACCCCACAATGTTTTCTGCCCTATCAGAAGATTATTTTTCAATTTCGTCACGTTTGTAAATGTCTTCTGCAAATTCTTTCAATTTGGGACAGTCTCAAATTTGGCGTTTGGTAAAGGGTTAAGGTATACTGTTTCGATAGGGTTAAGGTATACTGTTTCGATAGGGTTAAGGTATACTGTTTCGATAGGGTTAAGGTATACTGTTTCGATAGGGTTAAGGTATACTGTTTCGATAGGGTTAAGGTATACTGTTTCGATAGGGTTAAGGTATACTGTTTCGATAGGGTTAAGGTATACTGTTTCGATAGGGTTAAGGTATACTGTTTCGATAGGGTTAAGGTATACTGTTTCGATAGGAAGAGAATCAGCGTTCGTGTGGTCTAGGAAACCATGAAAGTAGGCTCAAAGTGAAAACATAATGGAGCCGACCATAAAGCACCGAATGAGTGACATGTTTTATTGCCGTATATATCTTCTAATAGATCGAATGCATTAACAACTTATCAGGCCAATTAAAATCGCAAACAAGAACGATAAAACTTATCTCACGGCTTAAACGTAATTTCGTTTTAGTGTTACTTTATTGGGCGTAGGAATATTGAGCACTAAGTAATGCCCGGACTGTTTCCCGGTTATCGGAAATCATTACGCGCGCATACCCCTTAAATCACTCAAAAATACGAAATGTTGTGAACGGAAATTATTGAAGATTATCATCGTCTGACAGACACAAACTAGATAATGAGGATGGTTTTGTGAGCGGAAGACATGCTTTGCCATATGTACAATGGGTAGTAATTTATTAAGTGTTGAGTAAAGGCACAGAGACAGGTGCCGGAATCAAAAACAGGTTTAGCTGTCTTCGAGAAAGTGATTTTCTCATCGTTCGCCAATTAAGAGGAAAGTCGCATTTATGCAACATGTATTGTAGACATTAACATAAGGGGTTTAAAATCATCGTCATTATTTGACAAGCTTTTCATATATCTCACCTTACGTTGCTTCCTGGTAAGGCAAATATTCTTAACAAATCATAAACCCTTATTTCAAAAATACGTTATTTTGTTTCTGGTTCGAAATCAAATCATGATAAGGCGAAAGGTTCAATTCAACGACAGGAGTTCCTTTTAATTGGTTTAATCACATTCTTATTTGCGAAGCCCATATTGCTAACAATGAGCTATACAGTATTGTTGCACTGTGATTTTCTATGGGTTTGAACCACTCACTACAAATTGCATTAAAGTTTATTGCATTTTTATTCAATATATAGTTTATATGTCTGCTATAGGAAGTATATAGTAAAAAATATCGAAGTCAAATCTTAAATATTTTCCATGCTTGAAATCAAATATGTGTGTCGGTACCATAGAGTCAAAGCACGTATTATGCATTTCTAACGGTTTGGGTAAATATATACAGTGCATATGGGGGATAATCTACATATCCCTGTTGAGATTTTTATTTTGAATTTTTACTTGTTCCTGAGTTTATTTTGTCTACCATGTAAGAGCTGTTGTAATTGATACAATGGAGACAGTTGCGTTTCCAAAGACATGCTTCAATATCTAGCATTGTAAGGATAATGAGCGCATGCACTTGATAATGTTGAAACAAAAACCTGTGGCTTATCTTTACCCTTTACAAATTTTCGACTGTCCCGAATTGAAAGAGTTTGCAAACGACATTTCAAAATGGGATGAAATTGGAAAATAATCTTCTGATAGGGCAGAAAACGTTGTGGGAAAAGGAGAAATTGCTCGTCACGAGCCATTTCTCCATTTCTCACAATGTTTTCTAAAGTCATTATTGTTTGGGAAAGGGTTAACTTGTCTTTATCTGCCGCATTGATTCATCCCGGTCATTTTGGTGTTACTTTTAGTCCGACTCTGGGAGATGCTAGGAGAGTACCATGGGAAGGGAGATAATCGCATTCCCAGACGTGTTGGTGATATTTCCTTTCCTTATTATACCAAGTGACCCTGTGTGCGCCAAGGGAATATACGCAGGGTTTTATTTTAATGATTCAAACATATGGCGTTGCTTTTCCTTCAATTTCTCAACTTACTGGCTGTACTTGGACTTTTTTTTTAAAAAAAAGCATTTACTTAACATATGAGCTTATTCAAATGCAACTGTAAAAAAGGGTTAACCTTTAGAATGCTGGGTAATTTTTGTATTGTGTGCTGTCCAACACCTTAAATATCTGCTTGATTTTGTTGAGTCAAAATACTCAGAGTAGCAAACAGATTAGATCAGAGTCCAGTCGCCAATTTACTTGGCAGCTGGACTGAATTCAACCTGTTTGCATAAGCACGAATTCGGTTCCAGCACTATAAGGGTTGATATGCAACGTCCGTTACAGTGAAGTCGTTACATTAATTACACTTTTCAAAACAATTGTATTTTCTTATAGTATTTCCTTCTTCTCTGGTCAATTCTAGACCGACCACAATGCCTCTAAATGATCCGACTTCATCATATGGATGAATGGTATGCAGTAATATGCAGTAATGAGTTGATTTCATTGTGTTCTGTTTACAGTTAACATTGTTGCAGACGACTATAAAACGCACCGATATGAAGTATGTTTCATTTTACACGCTACTAAACCGTTTGGATAGAAAGGCTTGAGACTGTATTTTTACCATATCAATAATGAGATTTTGTCTCTGATGTACTTTCAGGAAAAAAAGCGTGTTTAAAAATTCCATCTCAAAATGAACGCGATACCAACATATATAGCAGATATCTAACAGATAAACCCTTTACCAAACAACACATTTTTGACTCTCCCAAATTGAAAGAGTTTGCAGACGACATTTCAATGGGTGAAGAAATTGTAAAATAATCTTCTGATAGGGCAGAACACATTGTGGGAAAAGGAAAAATTGCTCATTACGAGCAATTTCCCCTTTTCTCACAATGTTTTCTAAAGTCTTCTGCAACAATGTTGTCAAATGTCGTTATTGTTTGGTAATGGGTTAACACCGACGATACCAGAATAGTTAAAACGTACAATATGTTAATAGAATCTTTATACCTCCAAGTTTATGTGACCTGATAAAAGGAGTTCGCCATATAGAGGTCTGAAATATGAAGAAATACAGATAAAAAGCAAATGATTCGCATATTCACTTTGACGTTCTTGAACAATCAGAAGTTTGAGGTAAAGATATTTTGCTGCATTTGCAAGGGGGGAAACAATACTAACCGTTTCTTTTTCGTCTTTTTTTAAAGTCGAGATGAATTTCTTCTTTTTTGAAAAGGGAGATGGATTTCTTGAATTTTGAAAGGGGAGATGGATTTCTTCTTTTTTGAAAGGGGAGTTGGATTTCTTCTTTTTGAAAGGGGAGTTGGATTTCTTGTTTTTTGAAAGGGGAGATGGATTTCTTCTTTTTTGGAAGGGGAGATGGGTTTTTTATCTATTATTTTTTCTTGTTCATTTCTTTTTATATTTCTGGTGATATATTCGTGCAGCAAGTATGTTGGAATTGATATTAATGGAGTAACAAGTTCACGCTCGTGTAAATCACCCTTAATCGATCCCCGCTATCACCGAGGAATGATGCATTCTGGGAGATAAGTTATAAGCGTCTGCAGCGACCTAGAACGATCTTGGTGTTTATAGAGAACTTTCAGACGCATTTGACATGTTCAATATGTTCAAAAATCTAAATATAGCACATTCCAGCTTATGGGACTTCGTATCTGGTCCAAATTGAAAGCACGAGCAGACGAAAATTATATAGACTGACAAAAAACACTAAGTAAAATGTATTTGGTGTCTTAAATCGACAACGTATGCCTTTTAGAATAACAAAATGGAGCGCAAACCGTTTGCATCTTAGCCTTGTCTGTGTTCATATTATACAAGCTAACAACACCACACAAAAAGATGACTCGTACACTAGACTCTATTGGTTGAAAACATTCTCGAGGAGGTGTCACATCTGTTCTTAGAAACGTTGTTCGTCTCACTCTGATTGGCTCATTTGAAAGTTTATGACGTCAGACGTGCACCAGCAAGTATGATTTGCATATTAAACCACACCTTGCTCGTCTCACTCTGATTGGCTGATTTTAGAAAAAAAATATGACGTCAGATGTGCACCAGCAAGTATTATGTGTTTATCAAACCACGCCACTATCATGTTGTGAAACATCCGAGAACATCCTGTATCGACGACGCATGCGTGCTCCTGTTTATATTTGTTTTCTATCGCCTGCAACAGACGTTTTTAGCATCGTTATTTTGCAAGAGCACCGAACCTAATGGTTATTTAACAACTACATGAGCCTAATGTGGATAAATGAAAGGTTGCAAAACGGACCCGCTAACGAGGGATTTTAACTAATAGATCTCATCATCATGTCCAGAGGCCGATGCTCTACCTCTGGTCAACTGTCCTACACAACGTCTACTGTAGGAAAGCAATAAATAACCGAACTGATTATTGTTTTATTCGTTTTGTTGGACCTACATGTATCATGTTTAAAGACAGTATTCCACAGGAATTGTACATTTCTTTTGTATTGTGTTGTGTTAGTTCTTCAATGAGACAAAGAGACCCGATGCTTCAACCAAAAGCACAATGACAAAGTTGTGTTGATTTCGAACCAGTATTCATTAGCAAAATATAGAGAAAATCAATGTCAATTGATATGAATTTGAAAGTCAGAATACCATAAAGAGAAGAACCGACGAATGGTGATATAAGCCTTTTTCATAGCATTAATACGGCGAGTTCCGGGCTCGATCCCCTTTAACGATGAAAATGCCGGGACTTGCACACAACTCGACGCGAGTACTGGTCATATCAAGGAAGCAGTCATCGAAGGCGATAAGCTTGAAAACCTTCAATCTCCTGTCACAATCGATATCAAATAAATAAGTTTTAACTACGAGAATTATCCATTTGTGAAAAAAAAATCTCAGATCAGAATTGTTCCTGCAGGATGGCTCTACCGTTTCTCACATCCAATCGTTTTAACAAAGCAGAAACGTACAGAACATCACATAAATGCGAGAGAGAGCCTGCTCGCAAACTGCAATGCTTAACTCATCAATAGCTGTTGGTATAACTTGTACCTGTTCTTTGAAGGCAACCCGATGTGAAAGCCTGTTTTGCTCATCAGTCGAAGGCCTCGCGGTGCGGGCCCCTACACTTGTTATTGGCTGAAAACATGGAATGTTGTTTTTGTGGATGTCGGGTTTTTCGATAATTCTTCCCAACACGTTTAATAATTATGTTTACATTAAGTATTTCACCGCACCGAATGTTCGCGGTGAGTCGCTTCGACTGAATTATGGTTTCCAAGTCAAGTGTAGAGAGCAATTAGACATAGCAAGGTGCCAGTGCGTGCTCTTGCCTGCATTTTTCATTCTCAAATTGCGCAATCGACGCGCATTTCTCGTCTAGTCGCAGGCCCGCCCTATCTCGCAATGTAATAATTGTGCCGCGTCTTTGGAAGGCGGAACCTCGCTCCCGATCAGCTGGATACTGTTTTACTAACAACTTAAGAAAAATGTTTGCGTAAATGATCTACATTTATCTGTCCAGGAATCTGGATTGATGGTGATACATCTCAGTTGATCCAGCCTCTGTCACAATCGATGTAAATTAAATAGGTTTAAACTCTCTATAACACGAAGCAGATTCGTTCCGATTGTATGTCCGATTGTATTGTATTGGAAACGACTGTTTTGTCAAAATAGCGACGCAGTGAAGCTTATTCTAATAAAATGGTGCTCTGTAAGAATCAAATTAGCGAAGCAATCAATGTCCTGGATCTAGTCAATATCAATCAATCAATCAATCAATCAATCAATCAATCAATCAATCAATCAATCAATCAATCAATCAATCAATCAATCAATCAATCAATCAATCAATCAATCAATCAATCAATCAATCAATCAATCAATCAATCAATCAATCAATCAATCAATCAATCAATTAATCAGTATATAATGTATTTAAGTAAATAGGCATCCAGTTCACAAAACATATACAAATTGCACAATTTAAGCTAAGTTGAGATGTGCCCAACGCTATCAGGAACATTATTCATATTATATTTTAAGAAAAATGGATAAATGATGACACTTCAAGTATAGTATAAAGTCAACTGGAAATGTGTTCTAATCATTTTGATAGATAGAAAGCTAGGCTTTTCAAAATATTTCAAAAAAGTTTCAAAAGGTTGTACAAATCATCTAAGTTTAACGGAGGCTGTATCCGAACAACAGTTCTTGGCATTGTTTTGTTGTATTTAAACATACTTATCTTAAACAACAGTTCTGTGCTTTGATGAAATAGCAGTGGCAAAAAAAATATTATATGATTTAGGCCTCTGGCCCATAGAACACAAATAAACAATAATTCTGGTACATAAATACTTTTCCACTATTGGTGTTTTCTCGAACACAGAGAATAACGGCATAATATATTCGTCTACCTTAATGTTAATACAGTACTAGTAAAGGACGAGCGCAAATCAAACTGGAAACGTACATTTGTCTTTTTTTATTATTTATTCATTTATCTATTTATATTGGTCTTACATAGCGTCAACATTATTTCAGTAATGTTACTATGTCTTACTGTTATTGATGGAGGAAGACCCCATACTCAACTGCCCATAAGTGCTGGCAAAGCCAGATAGAACTGTCAGCAGTCCGTAAGTAAGTCGAGAGACGTACATTTGTAGGCTTTGGAGAAAAAAATCCCTCTAATATTTCGTCATTTTCAACGTACACTGTGGTCATAGATAAACATTTGAAGTTTAAGCCTTTAAGTGCTGGAACCGTCTTCATGTGTATGCAAAAGATTAGATCCAGCACAGCCGCCAAGTAAATTGGCAGCTGGCCTGTGATCTCACCTGTTTGCTACTCTGAATGTCTTTCCTCGTTAAATTCATGCAGATTTTCGCGGTTTCGGAAAGCAGACGACACAAAAATATATTTCTAGAAATTTATCCAGCATTCTAAGTGTTTAACCCTTTCCTAAACAACAAATTTCCGACTGTCCCAATTTGAAAGAGTTTGCAGTAGGCATTTCAAAATGTTAGGAAATTGAAAAATAATCTTCTGATAGGGCAGAAAATATTGTGGGGAAAGGAAAAATTGCTCGTCACGAGCAATTTCTGCTTTTCCAACAATGTTTTCTAAAGTCGTCTGCAACAAAGTGGTCAAATGTCGTTATTGTTTGGGAAAGGATTAAGACCTTCAACACCTTTTCTGATGTAATGTATACATCCCCCTTTTTCGTATGAACCAGAACAATGTTTCACAAGACTGACTTCTGTTGAAGCAATGTGCGGTGGAGAAAAACAAATGTTTTCTTGCACCTCTCTATCCGCACAGCTTGTGTAAATAAACGGCTGCCTTTCTTAATTTCCATGCGGTTGTATATTTTTTCTCGAGATTGTTCTTATATTGTCTTACAAAGGAAAAACAACTTATTTTGAATTCTTTAGATGAAATTTTTTCGAGGGTGGCGAATTGCTCAGAAACATGTGCATACGTGCAGCAAGGAATGTATATCAACGGGCCGAGAAATGATGAAACATTCTACAATGCTTACTTAAAAAGGCAAATCGCTGTGTTTTGATCGGTACATATTCATTCGTCGTCTACTTATATGCATTTGTTAAATTGTGTAGTGTTCATAGAATAAATGAATCAAAGATATGTTGCTTTGTGTTATCACTTAAATAGAATTGAATATTATCATAAAACACAAACGAAAAGAAGGTAAATATCTGACGTTCCTTTCCATATCCCAAAATGGTGTATTAATACAATGGCAAAGAATGAATATCTTTTTCATTAGCGAAAATGTTTTGAAGAGGTATTTTCTTAAGTATCATGATAAAGTAGAAATTTTATTGATTTATTTTACCATTTCGAGACAATATGGTGTCTTGTACTTTAAAGTGAGACAACCTGTTTGCAAGAATTAACTTTAAATCTATAATTTTTCTTGCAAAATTGCTCTTGCATTACGTATGAATTAGTATGAATCATGGATTAAGTGAAATTTGGCACGGAATTAGAGTTTCCCTTTAATCCCATAACAAATATGAGTACGAAGGGGTTAAATCAAATTAATGATCATGCATATGATAAAAGTGTTGATGATCATAGAGATCAAAACGCATTTAACAGTGACCAGACCTATCGTAGATATTATACCAAATACTCGATTGATTGTGTGTGTATGTCTCTTTTCATGTTTCTGAATTGTTTGTTTAATTCTTTTATAAATGCGAGTTATGAGTTAGCAGATTTTAAATTCTCCTGCAGAGAGGGAAATGCCATATTGTTCTATATGTAGATACCATTGTGAGATTAAATCTTTTTGAACAATGAATCCCTCTCAACCTCTTAACGACACACTTTGCCTGGTCGATATGATCTACCATATACGTATGACTGCTTTATCTTGCATTTATGTAACTGGTCAACAAATCAAAGGGAGATAACCCCCACAATTATAAATCAGTTGGTCACAAAAGAGTTGTAGAACGCCGCCAACTTCCTTGCGCTAGTGTCAACATAGTTTCCCAATGACGTTACTTATATGGCATTCGATATGTCGGGCGTTGTATCACAACAACAGAACATTGCCTCGAATCCGTTTAAAACTTCATGAAGATTGGAGAGATATCAACAGAAAACATTCAAATCTCTTTTCGAACCCCAATGATATATTCAATGCGCTGAAAAGTTCAGATATGTTTCGTAGACAGTTTTTAAGGTGAACATGAGTTTATCCAATATTACAATAATGGGCTACTCCACAGCCGAAACCTATGCTTTGATGACAGTATTTGTCTGGGCAAATTATCTTTGCAAGTGTTCTTTCGCGAACACTACCTCTTAGAAAAGGCACACATTTTGCGCTGATAAGACATTGCTTGGTGTTACTTCTTCAGCTTGACAATGGGTTAATTTAATAACACATGCTGATATTTCATGCATGCTGACCACGTAAAGGAAGGCAGGGTGGACAGCAATTAGTTAAGACGTACATTACTCATCATTATGGACATATTGTCTACAATGCAATCCGTTTTCAATCTGAGTCCGTAACAATATTTCCCATATACAGTGATGTCTCGTTAATCAGAACACGTCCGTTCCCAACAAAATGTCCAGATTACCGAATCATTCGGACTAATGAAGCAGAGCATGTTCTTATACACATTAAGTCGTAAACGGTCTGTATGCACGTGTATACTTATAACCCTTGAGCAAACGCCAAATTGTCGACCGTCCCAAGTTGAAAGAGTTTGCAGACGACATTTCAAAATGTGATGAAATTCAAAAATAATCTTCTGATATGGCAGAAAACATTGTGGGAAAAGGACAAATTGCTCGTCACGAGCAATTTCTCCTTTACCCACAATGTTTTCAAATGTCGTCTGCAACAAATTGGTCTACTAATGCCATTCCCTTACAATTTCGTTCGGATTGCGAGACATCCGGATAATTGGGGTCCGGATAAACGAGGCTTCACTGTAATCCGTTTTCGATCCGAGTCCGTAACAATATTTCCCATAAATTCATTTCAGGGGAGATAACTGATGATAGTCGAAGTGACTTATTGATACACAGTTATCGATATTATATTTGTTGAGTTAGTTTGTCATGGTTTAACATTGTGCCAACTTTGTATTAGCTATATAGTATAATCCGACTCATCAATAATGGATGAAGAACCCTGCCTCAACCCTAAGAATGCTTGGTAATTTTGGGGTAAAGCCTTATAGTGCTGGAACATACTTTACGCTTATGCAAACAGGTTAGATCCAGGTCAGCCGCCAATTTACTTGGCGGCTACCCTTCCATCCTAACGTTTTGTTTCTCTGAGTATCTTTCCTCATCAATAACAAGCAGATATGAAAGGTTTTGGAAAATAAACGACACAGAAATCTAGAAAATTACCCAACATTCTATGGATTAATTGTTTTACGATTACCGGCTATCGATGTCTTATGGACACGATGATATATAGATACAGTTTAACTTGTGTTAAGCAGCCACCCTTTTAAGCAGCCAACCTGCCTCAAACAGCCACTACAGAAAGTGCCATTGATAGATTTATAGCGTAAATCAATTCGTGTTAAGCAGCCAGCCTGTCTTAAACAGCCAATTTACTCTGTCCCATAGGCTGGCCTCTTAACACAAGTTTGACTGTATGGGAGAATCGATCTTTCAAAGATAACTTGCGTCAAATAGCAAACACAAGTTCTAACTATTCTCTGTGCAGACACGACAACAATTTCCTGTAATTCCGATCGTTAAAAGCTATATAGCCCCAATTCCTAATGAATGGATCATGTTTGTAGTTATACGGTTCTAGCGAGACACAGTGCTTTACTAATGTGTCTCTGTCACGTTCAAATCGGAACTCACCTTAATTATTCTCAGTTGTTGATGACGTTTTTATAAACACACTGATGAAATGGGAGACAGATACACCGGGAGCTAGATAAAAAGGGAGAGTGTTTGTGAGTGTGTGAGAGAGAGAGAGATAGAGAGAGAGAGAGATGGAAAGAGAGAGAGCGAAAGAATGTTTGTCAAAAATACTTAACATTTACGTGTTAAACAAAAAGAATGCCAGGCAATAATGGTTGAGTTCGCGTTAGATAGGATATGCTCAAAGTTAAATGTGGCCCTGT
Source organism: Cerastoderma edule (assembly GCA_947846245.1). Lineage (NCBI taxonomy): Eukaryota > Metazoa > Mollusca > Bivalvia > Cardiida > Cardiidae > Cerastoderma > Cerastoderma edule. The sequence continues at coordinate 24,448,051 of OX401415.1, forward strand.
ACACAGGGTAAAAGTCTCGTCGTTACGACAGGAACTCAGAAACACGTCTAAAAAGTTTTTTCTATGAAATTCTTGGAAGATCTCATCAATTCAAACGCACGTGTAAGTGAAATAAAAAGGAATAATAACTAGATGAAAACAGTAATGGATATACAAATCACAGGGACTTGAATCCATACATAACTCCCAAAGCCTTGTTTCTATACTTATACTATATGGCACTTATCTTATATAACATATGTACATGGATTTTGGAGTTAAGCATTGACTCAAGCCCCTGTGCTTCAAATCATTCAATTAACATGGTCAAATGTAGTATTTGGTTAAAAACGTGTGTAGAAACGTATACAAACAACAAAGGTTCAGCGATATATACGAAGAATGTTTATATTCTTTGATAAACACCACCGTACTAATCAAGTGGTATTAACTTTTATAGTGCTGGAACCGACATCATGATTATGCAAATAGGCTGGATCACAGGCAAGCTGCCAAGTAAATTGGCGGCTGGCCTGTGATCTTACCTGTTTCGTACTCAGCATACCTTTCCTTATCAAAATGAAGCACTTTTAAGTTTTTAGAAACGCAGACGACACAAAAACCTACTTTCAGAATATTACCCTGCACTCTAAGGGTTAATACCGCTCGAAAGATCGTCCTAGTTCTATATGAGCAATCTCTATCCCATTGCCTTCCCCGATACCATCGTTACGAGAGGGCGCTTCATGACTCTCTTCCGTTTCCGGAATCGCCGTCTGGTTGTCGAGAGTGCAGAGCACGGACTGGGAACCAGTCAGCTCTAGACACGTGGTCCTAGAGGCGCTTGATACGCAGGAGAGTGTAGGCCGGGCCAAGCGTTTCGGTCGACTGGTACCCGAAGAGGTCGAGAAGAGTCGCCGGCACCACGTCAGTCTGGCGGCCATTCTGAAAGCAAACAAATTAACACATGTTCAGCTTTGCAACCAACAAACAATGCGGCCTCTTCTCTTTCATTTTGTTTACCAATTTTTAAACAAGTAAACGTTAGTTTTAAGCTAATAAAAATTTGATAGCATCGTGAATGAATAAGACTCCGTCCTTTATGAGCAAATATGCGGTGTCCTGTATTTCGCTTCTTTAGTCCCTTATATGCCTGGATCCAGGGACTGTCTTTAACATGATCGAAATAAAGGTCTTCTTGATTGCCTGAATATGGGACAGAAATATTGTAATTACAAAATAGTGCAAAATACTGTTTGTTAACCATGTTTAATTTTTGGCATTTGGAATTCATATTACGTTTATAATGCATGCAATAATACGGGTTCATCTCAAATCAATAATTCAGTAAATGAGCTACTTATAGCGAAGCACTTAACGAGCGATTTCTCCTTTCCACCACAATGCTTTCTGCACTTTCAGTAGATTATTTTTCAAATTCATCACATTTTGAAATGTCGTCTGCAAACTCTATCAATTTCAGACGGTCGAAAAAATGTGCGTTTGGTAAAGGGTTAAGCGCATTTATGACAGACAACTTTAACGCCACTCTTTTGCGTCAGGATTAGACAACCTTCAAGAAGCATTGTGGCAAAAGGAGAAATTGCTTGTAACAAGCTATTTCTCCTTTTGTCAAAATGCCTTTTCGATCTATTCGCATATCACAAACAACAGAACTGGAAGATTTTTTTTCTATGTTAACAATAAGATATTTTAAATCTGTGATCGGATTCACGGAAAATATCGAATACTCCCGACAATTCACGATGGCAATGCGATTTTTAATTTATACCGCGTAATTCCACTTATATATATTCTTGCATATAGGCCAACGTTAGGTGAAGTGTCCGCACTATATGTATAATACGGATGGCAAAAATAAACGATAAGCATAATGAATTTAAAGGCACATCAAAGGAGAGCAGTACAAATAAATTACTGAAAAAATAGATGGAGGTCTTTTATTATGTTCATAAAAGTCATGAGAATTTGTTTAGGAATGCATTGAGACCATATTTAATAGACTCATTTAAAATAAGTTATTTTGTGCTTGAAATATATTTGTCTCCCATTCAATCATGTTTATCGACAACCTGTTTGTTTACATATTCAATATAACGAATTCTGATTGGTCGGTTCAAAAATGTGTGTATCAACTGTCAAGGTCAGAGGTGAAGAATCAGGAAATCTGAATGATAAAACTTGCTAATCTGGATTATTTCTGGTTTATTTTCACATTTAAATTGTGCTGATGTTTTTTTCGGGTGATCATTATTTGAATCTGTCCAAAAGTTTACCAAATAATATAGTTTGTTATAGCATTAATCTCCTTTTATGGACCTTTAACTATTATCATCGGTCCCTCGCTTTATGTTCAGAATATCAAAAATAAATCCCTTCCTTATTTTGAATTAATTTAAGGGTTTTAAGGAATTGGCTAACAACACAAACATCTGCTAAAATGGGTAAATTGACACGCGCAGATAAAGGACAATTTCAATAATAAGATTCGAAACATGTTGATTTTGTTCAAGGTAAACATTTGAAATGTTAAGATTTTAATGGTTATTGATAAACATTTTCATACTCGCGCCTGCAATACAAACCCATCCCTGAATAATTGGATGAGATAATAAACGGTAAACAGAAAAAAAACCTCTGACCTGATGTTATGAAAATGTAAAGCCCTCTAATGCAAGGTATGATTAACCCTTAGAATGCTGGGTAAGATTTGTGTGCCGTCTGCTTTCCAAAATCTTAAATATCTTCTCAATTTTAATTAAGTATCAAACAGGTTAGATCACATGCCAGCCGCCAATATACTTGGCGGCTGGCCTGGATCTAACCTATTTGCAAAAGCATGAAGTCGGTTCCAGCACTATAAGGGTGAATTCCCCGTTGATAGTTGATAATTCTAACATTATCCTAGCAGACGACAAGATAAATGAAGTACCCGTATGAAGGCTCAATATATTTCGGAAGTCTGCAAAAGTTTCCGAATGCATTTATAAGTGAAAAAAGAGGAGACTTTCAAGTATATCTCAATGTAAACGAACAGACGGATTACGAAATTGTTTTTAAAAAAGAGAATCAAGTTTGTTAAGATTGCGGCCTTTCTGATTATACAATAGGTTTACTATCACCATGCATATCGCGTCATTAACCCTTTCCCAAACAACACATTTCCAACTTTCCCAAATTGAAAGAGTTTGCAGACGACATTTCAAAATGTGAGGAAATTGAAAAATAACCTTCTGATAGGGAAGAAAACATTGTGGGAAAAGGAGAAATTGGTCGTTACGAGCAATTTCTCATTTTCCCACAATGTTTTCTAAAGACGCCTGCAACAAAGTGGTCAAATGTCGTTAATGTTTGGGAAAGGGTTAACATGCATCTAACATTACAGTCTGCTATTCAAATTATTCCTTGTCAATTATGGTGTAATGGTCGAGATACAGTAACATATAATGGAAAATCACCAGGGACGTCTTGTCTAATTGTATACAATGTCATTCTTATACACAATTCCTCATACGTAGTAGTTCAAACTGTATATAAAGCGGGAAGTAAGCCACATATGGCAGGATGTTTTTAATTCTGCCTGTACTTTATTATCTGTACTTAACCATAAGAATGCTTGGTAATTCTCTAAATTCTCATCTGCTTTCCAAAACCTTAAATATCTGCTTTATTTTGACGAGGAAAGATACTCAACTTACTTGGCGGCTGACCTTGATCTAACCTATTTGCGTAAGCACGAAGTTGGTTCCAGCATTATAAGGGTTAAAGCATAAGTCATTGCTCCCACAATGAATTATCCATTCGATCGTTTCAATATGATGATGAGTACATACATTAAGGGCGATATTACGGTGAAATATCAATGTGGCTAAAACCCCGCGTACCATACCTTGTACGATCCAAGCTGTAACTGTGTTGAGCTATCTACGCCAGGATCAGTATACGTACCGTAGAGTTTTTCATTAAAAGAAATGATCTAATTTGCTCAAGGCATATTTTCATATAGACAGTATTGGTCATATTCCATGGTTAATAATAATTCTCACCGATTTTTATATAACTTGTCTACATATTTCAATCTGCCAAATGAAAATACGATGAAGTATAAGAGTGCATCACGTGATAGCAGGTGTACGCCAGAACGATCCAGATGGTTCAAGGCCAGTCAGGAATTACTTCCGGAGGTCGTTGTTCAGTAAAAAGTAGTTCATGAACATTTGAAAAGTACCTTTGTGTGGTAATCATATGCCTTTATGACACAAGGGTGGCTTTTTGACTGTCATTGAACTTTCGTTGGTGTTGGCCATGTTTTAAACCTTTTTTTTTCCAGAACTACTTTTTTTGCGGAAGGCGATACGATGAGGCAGACGCCCTTCGCTGACCCCAGCATTTGTGAGAGTAATTTTCACCTCGCCTAACGTTGATTCAAGCCCGGGATCCTTGGTACAAGAGGCTGACGCATTATATTTGCACCACAGTCGCCCAGCATTTGTTTTGATTAGGCTTAGACAGGATATCTACCAACAAGAAACCAGTCAAACTGAGATCGTTCTCATCTTGTTTAATTCAAACAGGTACTTATTTGAATAGCTGCTTTTATAGATTTGACAGTCCGTGGTAGTACACTATGGCTGACCAACCATAGAGTGATTTTTGGACTTCTAGAATGATATCCAGGAACAACACTTCAAATGGAATAAAATCGAACAAAAGTTTGTTTCGTATCTTAAAATGATCATATGCTATGTGAAAATAGTATACATGTAAACACATGAAAAAAAGTTATTATTTATTGGTTCCTATTCGTTTCAATTAACTATTTGCGTGTCCACCTGTAATCAACAATCTATCTAGAAGCAAATTAATCCATAAATCCCTATTAAGTATGATGAGTTCTTCGGTTCGAGGCATAAAAGTCGAACCTTCGTCATTCCTTTTAACCAGATACGTTACTATGTATAAACAATAAAGATTTGTGTTATCCTTGAATCTCAAGCTAATCAACGTGTCTTGTAACATTAGGATACAGCAGATTGGGTATTGATATAGCTTCTAATCCCATCGAAATTAAAATGAAATCATCTAGCAGCGGCGAATCTTGCCTATAATGAGGTTCTTGATTGTAGGGTGCCTGGAACAAGCTACCCCCGGGTAAAACGGGATTCTACAGTAATTTGTATTCATTGTGACAAGTATGATGGTGCGAACAGCTAACGTAAGTGGGGGGTTAGGTGAATCGGATCTATTTCTTAGAATACATTTCTGATCACAACGAAATCAAAATGAAATCATCCATGGCGCGGAAGTTTTCCTCAAATGAATATAAAGACATTTGGTTATTGGTTGTCTAGGACAACCTACCCCTAGGAAAACGGGATTCTTAAGCAGTTTTGATTCATCGTGGCATGTACTAAGGGGACGGGCGAATAGTCAACGTTTGGGGAGAAAGTGGATCACATCTCTTAGAATACATCTCTTGGGAATCGCAAATACAATCAAACTTGTGTTAAGAGGCCAGCCTATGGAACAGAGTAAATTGGCTATTTAAGACAGGTTGGCTGCTTAACACAAATTGATGTACACTATAAATCTAACAATGGCACTTTCTGTAGTGGTTGTTTAAGGCAGGTTGGCTGTTTAAAAGGGGGGTTGCTTAACACAAGTTAGACTGTAGTGTATACAAGGAACAACATGTGCGGTACGAAAGACTTCAACTATGATCCATGCACTGTTTGCAAAGTCCGTTATTTCCGTAAACCCCCAATGATGTGCATCCATTTTTATATAAAGTTTGTCTGGATACATACATATTAAGACACAGATGCTTCGCGAATCTAGTTCGATTTTCTAAAAAAGGATCTGTAACAACCTTTCATATATGTGTGTTTCTAAATGGATGAGGGAACCAAAGCCATCGGCATCAGTTATAAAAGGGGAGCACGACATTTCAGAATTACGAGGCAGCTACATTACATTTCGAAGTCGTGAGGATATGGGACACAGATTTATGAAGACCAGGGTTTGTAAAGTTCAATGGGATTGGGTCGGAAGCATATTGAGTTGGTTATTAGATCAAGTGTTGATCGTGAGTCAACATGATATCCGGAAAATCACTCGGTAATTCGCGAGTCTAGTCACGTAAACGCGGGAATGATTCGTATCCCAGATTTGGGGATTTGTGACGATCCAAATTCAAGGTGCCGACAGGTGACAACGGAGGCATATAATGGTGCATTAAGTTTATGGTTCATAAGACTGAAGCGCGAATAGTTTTTTTGCAAATAGGATCTTTCGTCGGAGTAGTTTCCAAGAAGTTTGGGCAAAGTGAGGTGCCAAGTTGTCTCCATGTCAATAGACATGCTTTAAAGGTGCTTCTTCACGTAACACAGATTTTGAAAATAAACACGAAATGTCGTTGAAACATTACAATATTGTATTGCTGTTTGGTATACAACCAATAATTATTCTTAGTGTATATCATATGCCAGTACATCTATTTAACGGTTCTGAGGAAATCAATCTGTAGCTTCCAAATGTCCTCACATCTGAGAGCAAGAATCTTTAACATCTATAGAGAAACGTTCCATTTATCCATGCTAATTTCCGACAATACATCAACCAATGGTATCCTTTTTTTTTTTAACAAATTGAAAATGCATATACGTGCTTTAACGGGTATTAACTAAATGACATTTGGCTTATCACGTTAAAGACAATGGGGTAAAGAGTAAACAGCTATAACACCGTTGGAGATGATGGACCCAATCAGGAATGCCTGAATGACACAGATTGTTTTGTTAAGGTCAATATCATACGAAAAGGGCCACTTGAGGAAGCTGTGAATTCCTAATTTGCATGTGAAGTAGTGGTGTAGAATATCCCCCTGGTGGTGTTGCATCTTTCTTTAGGCAGTATGAGCCACGGTCATTTAATTTCGGGGTCATTTGCGAATCATGGATTTTTGTTTATGTTTTTCATTTTTATTTTTCATTCATGGATGTTCTTGAAAAAGAATCATTACTTCAGAAAACTTCCGATATTCGAATTCAGAGTGATGCAATGTTAGTACACATTGCTCAGTTGAGAAGATTGAAATAAGATGACTTCTCGTTTAAATTACATTTAGTCCCTTTTCTAAGGATGTTGAAATACAAGAAAATAAAGAGATGTTAGATATGTACGTGGGTGTTTTGAAACAACACGATGTCATATTTTTGTTTAAAACCACCTAGCAATTTTGCTAGAATGTGCTAGTATCCTCAGTTCTTTGGACCCATATAGACTGCACTTCGAGGCCTACAAGTCTATCGATTTAAACGTTCACGATAACCCATTTACTCATGTGTTCGTCCCCACAAGAATCAGTTCTCGGATATAAATTATTCCTTCACGAGAATTAGGCAAGCAAAGTCCAGAATTACACATCTGCACCTAATTGAATAAGAGTTGGTTAACTTAACCTACGGTTAACTGCTAACCCTGGGGTAAATATTAACCATTTTGGTTAGCTAACCAATTTGGTTAACTCGCTTGTATAACAATATCTAACCTATTGGTTAGCAAACCAAACTGATTAGAGCTAACCACAAGTTATATTAAACAATATATTCCATAATGCAACATAATAACTCAGTTCCTGTTGAAAATCCTTCACCGCTTCACTCCTTATAAGCAGATACTATTCATAGCTGCCAATTCTACAACATGTGCCGTTTAACTTTTTATCATACAGTTCAAATTTTACGGATTTTTGGTACACGTTCGTTCAAATCAGTTTATTGTCTTTAAGGCGTGCATATTTGATCCGAAACTAATTCAACCTGATATATATGGACATCATTTTCATTGGCGGCCATGAAAGACATTTTTGAAATAATTTTGTTTCCCTTTTTCTTCTAATGATTTATACAACAAGATGAAATAGTTCAATTTCTATTTCAAATGAACTCGGTGTATGCTAAATCGTTCGCTTTGAGACGATGATGACAAGAAAATCTTTCTTATAATAAGTGTGATGGGTTACACCTACCCAACCTACCTGAACTTCCGGTTCATCAAGCTGTAAATGAGAACGTTCCAGAAACTATTGCTGATAGCTAACCATGTGACCGCGAAGTCGAGGTCTTCGTTCAGCTGGACGTTAGTCAGTGCTATGACCATTGTGGACACTGACCAGGGCGTGACAGCCACGAAGAAGCCTATGCTGATTGCAGCTAGATATTTTGAAGTCTTCAGGACCTGTGCTAAACCGTTGTGGTTCTGAAATGTAATCAGGTAAGAATGTTGTTGCTTCCATATTGTCCGGCGAATGATCTGTCCCAACGTCGCTTTAAACAATGTATACAAGTTATGCTACGAATGTAAATGTTTTTATAAATATATATACACGGCCTTGCGCGTAGCTAACTATGCGCAGAGTAAGACTCTGCGTTCACATTATTGTCCTTAAAAAATGAAAATATATGGTCTTCATTGAGCATCGCATATAAAGTAATCAGTTTTGTCTTCGGTTTGTGCCTATTTCCTTGGTCAAACATCCTTAAATTAAACAAAATGGAAAATAGAAAATCATTTTTTTCTTGGGAAACGGACTCTTTAGCAGTTCACTCAGTGAATGGTTAGCTATGACCCTGGCGCGTTTTGTTTCATTGTTAATAATAAAACATGTACTACCGACAAAGGCAGTATCTAACATCATTTCCACAAAACTCCGGAACAAATATTGGCCGCGCCAAAACCTGTTCGAAATACTTGTCTTCTAGTTTTAACATCGAAATAGCTGACAAATGCGGTGTTATGTACAAGTAGACTTTAAAGTGATGGCAATCATTCCAACTGTTAGTTTTCATGCAGTTCAATAGGTAGATCAGCTTAGTCAATACTCTTTCCACCATTTGATGAAGAAGATACCACATAGACTTTACGTATCTTTACTCTGGGCAAGTTTTGAATCAAAGTTTGCTAAGCTGTTTGTGTATAACAAGTCGATGCTTAACAACAGTGAAGCTAGTATCATGGAAATCTAATATTGAAATACCGATGAAAACGGCTTTAAACTTCAATATGCCAACAGCAATCAATACATTTCAATTAATATCACTAAATACACAAACAATGCTGCGAAACCTCAACAAAACGATGTATCAAGGTTGTAACTGGTAAGCGGTATCTATCCAGTACAAACCCAATGGCAAACTCCTCATAGTGATCTCCCTTTATGGGAGCCATGCAGAATAGCAAGGGGAGATTACTGTGAGGAGTTTGGCCTTATGACTCTAATGCAACTGTTATTTGACAATTTGTTTATTCATCTATTGTGTTGGGATTGTAAATTCATGTTTTGATCCGTTGATGGTTAGAAGAATGACTCTTGGCCATGTGTGATCGACACTTGATGTTCAGAACACAGATTCAATGAGTTTGACTTTAACTTGCTCACGGTATAGATAATGCAAAAGCCGTAAAGGACAAGCTAGCACTGTTGTTCTCCTCATATCATATTCTTCTTTAAATGCATTATCAAATATTTTAATTAAAGAAATGCTTTACATTTTGATGATATCATGATTGAAAGAAAAAGAAAATCCATCAATGCTTTAGGACGTCATGGGAAGTAAAACGCTCCCTATAATATTACATGTATTTCTAAAAGGTGAAAGAAGTTATAAAAGTGCGAGGCCCAGTATAATCATACTCACGTTACTGTTTGATTGATGACTGCCGGCGAATAACCGCCCGTCTCTTTCCTTGTTGGCCGTGTAGAAAATAGATCCATAGCTAAACAGGAAAAGGAGCGCCGGGCAGACATAAAATAAACAGAGAACTGTGACAGTTATGTTTCTGTTTTCGTAGTACGGCTCACAGTTTATTCCAACCTCGTCAAAATAGAACTGCTCCGTGTAGAAAATGACTACGCCATAGACTAAAAATGTCGTAAACCACGTGATCAGAATAATGGTGACGTATTTCCGTGACGTCATAAAATTGTTGTATGTGAAATAGAAGTGGACGCTGAGGTACCTGTCCACTGCGATGATTACCAGCGACATGGTCGATTCGTGGAATAGTGCGGACAGAAACAACGCTTCGAATTTACAGAATATCTCGGAGAATGGCCAGCAATGATAGAGGGCGGAGTACACGCAGAACGGACAAACGAGAATGCCCATCGACAGGTCTGTACACAACAACGAGTTCATAGTCAGGCGGACTTTCTTCAGGAACATCCGCTTTCCTCGTTGGTTATTGAAGACGAATGCGGAGAAGATATTGCCCACGACCACGGCAATCATAACGAGACATATCACACAGGCCTTCGTGATGTCCTTCCATGTGGGAACGTGGGAGTTCCCGTCACAGGAAAACGTCTGGTTGAGAACACCGGCCATCTTGGATAGTATGTACAGAGTTATCGATCTTTACGGATAATTTGTTTTGTTTAGAACAACCGCCATCTACAATATTTTGATTACAGAGACAACCGCTGTAGGGTACGGCCCACAAGCAACTTATGGTTCATTTTAAGGTTAGGAAAATAAGGCACCGGTAATTAATATTTAATTGAATAGTAAAAACATCATTGATATTACCACATTGACTAAAACTGCTTGTCCTACGTGTGTGTCAAAGTATATAGAAATTGAAATTGTTTCGGTCATAGCCTTATGGTGATTTTCAGTGGTACGATGGTCAAAAGCTTAACACTGATATTCAATAAGGTAATATATGGGTCCACAAATAACTACTTTTCGAAAGTCGTTTGTTATATCAAAGAAACGTTACTCCTTTTTTGAATTGCTTATTACTTGGTTCTATATAATAAAATAACCTAAGAAAGTTCCACCAATAACCAATAAATCTTTGTTCTACTAGAACGTATTAGTTTGTAATGAGATAATATATCTTAGACTCCTCATATTTTCTTGTTTCCATTTCTGCTTAGCCAATGTTCCTGCGCACATAATGGAATAATCCATGAAAAACAGTTTTGAGATTCTCAAAGGTATACAATAATTGATTATTAATAAAGAATGTTTACAACATTGATTAATGATTTATATGAATATAACTCTCTATGTATTGTATATTGTCATGCCCTCATGCATGTGGTATTTTGTAAATTTTACATGTTTTGGCCATAGGTACACAAAGTGCCGACATGCCTCAAGATTTAGAGTTGTTGATAAAAATTCGATGATAAATATCAGCTTTGGTCCAACATGAAACCATGGGTGATCCTTGGATCTTATTATTAGCTGAAGTAATTTTGCTGGCGAATGCTTGGGGGGAAATACTGTGTGATGGTTAGATGTCCGCAATTTCTATCTCCACTCCCGTATGAAGAACGATTACTTTTAACGATAGCAGATTTCGTATGATGCTTACTGTTTCATACATACCACAATCATTAGCACATTTCCGTATTCACTACTTCAGACCTTATTTTAATGTTAAAAGATTATAAAAATGTTAATAGAAATAGCCGTTTGAATCCACATGTATAGTTATCTCTCCTATAAGTCTATTGCTTTGTTTGTATATCATTTCTGTGTTTTTTCCCTTACTCGAAAACTGCCTTTCCAATTTATCAAAGTATTATTAGATAATAGATATTAATACGCAAGCTACGATTTGTGTGGTCTTAGGCTACATAATCTTGAGATGATGAACTTTATTTGTCTAGTTATGATCGTTCGAATGTTTTACGCGTGTTTTAAATGTATCTGTATGTCGAAGTGTAAGACTGTATACAGCTATAAAATACGATAGGTTTCAATTGGTGACTTTAAAATATTTTAATAATCGTATAGTAATAAACATTTCTTAATTACAAAATCGGTGCCCATTACTTATGCAACGGTTTTTATCATTGCATAGTATCGTTCTGAGATGTATTAAGCGTCGACTTTTATACGAAAGATTATTTGCTAAATGTGATATCACCCCAATTCATAAAGCAATTCATACGAAATCGATGTGCTTTTTTATAATTACCAGTGTCTTGTTAAAAATGTTGCTCTTTGATAAGACACCTTATCGTGTCTGCTGCAATTGACATTTGAAACCACTGCAACAACATTAACATTTGCTCAAATTGAACAATTACGTAAACCGTTACTATTTCTAACCTTTAAAATAGAAGACGTCTCTTTTCTTTCTTGCTATTTTATGTCGTAGAATGCATTCAATTTAGAACAGTCCTAAATTGCCATTTATGCACAAAGGTATGTGTTCTGTTCTTAGGCACCATATGAACCACACAAAAATTGTCATGGTGGCGTGCGTTTTACACAAAATTGACTCCACGACAACAACGATAAAATGTATCCGTCATACACTTGCAATCCACAATACAAATGTCCAGTTTGTAACTAAACTTGTGTCGTCCTAACCCGATATTTATCCGAGAGACCCTTTTAACGGCGACATCGATTATTGAGTAATATCAAACAACATTCGCCAAGTACTGACCCTTAGAATGCTGGGTAATTTTTCTAAAAATTGATGTTTTGTGTCGTCTGCTTTTTCAAGACTTTAAATGACTGTTTAGTTTTGTTGAGGAAAGACATCCAGAGTAGCAAACATGTCAGATCACAGGCCAGTCGCCGATTTGCTTGGCGGCTGGCCTAGATCTAACCTGTTTGCATAAGCATGAAGTCGTTTCCAGTACGATGAGAGCTAAGCCAATTAACGCTGCTTGAAAACAGCGACATCTGGTTTCCGTTTAAAAAATAAACACCAATTAAATCTTGAATCTATCCTCGTGCGATAATTTTAATAAGCGACTTTTAATTCTTCCAATTAGTGCCGATTGTGTACAATTCAATCAACGATTGAAACATCCATATAAGGGATTCCTATTTTTACAAATTCGCCGTTGATCCATAATATATTGTTTGTCACTTTTATCGCACTAACCAATCCAACACGGAAATTGTAAACCACCTTCCATTTGCCATTGGAGACAAATATAACATTGAAATGAATATTAGGTGAATATCAATCTGATGTAAGCGTGATGTTTGCCTTGAATCAACACACGCATCGTGCATATCATGAAAAACTCACGGCTGTTATCACTGCATGTTATGTCCAATATGTTTCGTTTTTATAAATATATGCCTTATTAAACAAGCATCAAACATAAAAAGTGTATGTCTTTGTCATAAGATGCGGCTTCCAACGTAAAGAGACGTATTTTTTTACATTGCTCCGAGTAGCATATTGATACCATTGAGATATGGACTGAAAGTATTTCGTTCAAGATGATAATCTTATTTCAGTTTTTTAAAACTCGACTGTTGAAAATTGTACTTGCTTACTGGTTGTTTGATAGGGTGTATTAAGATGTTTGATATGGTTTCTATGCCGTATTTCAAAAATGTTTCAGTTAGAGTCGGTGACCATTCAATAATGTATGCTCCTAGTACCATACTTCCCAAGAAAACAGGGGTTGCAAGACCCAGTAGATGAGATGGATGACTTGAAGCCTGATGGTCCCGGGTTTGAAATCCACCCATTTAAAGAAGCGTTTTGACCTACCCAATCAAATATGAGGGTTTCGAGCCCGTAATCATGAGCATTTTTTTTCTTTTCTTATGATGTCCCTATAAAGTTTCAAAAATTCTCACCTTATGTTAACTATTTACCATATGCAGACGATATTGATTAAACTTGAAGCATTTAGAAAAGCCTCGTGAACTTGTAAAAGACATTTTAGTTCTGCTGTTATGATATGTGAATAGATTGGAAAAGCATTGTGGCAAAAGGGGAAATGGCTTTTTGAAAGGCATCTACTCGACGCAAAAATGTGGCGTTATATGATAATGTGTTAAACAATTACACCGACTAATTCGCCCAAAAAGGTCATATAGCTACACAATTAGGGCTGTCGGTTTTATTTTACGATTTGTTCAAATAGGGTTAGGAAATCTGGTTCGACGCTAATGCAATAACCTTGATTAGATAGGCCAATATCCGGTTTGCTAGGCATTATTGAATGGGAGTAAAGGTTACTCGACTCTGTTCGATAGCACGCAGTTATGACACCCACTAAAAACAATTCGCAGGCCAGTTTAACTCTTTACCAAACGCTAATCTTTTTCGACTGTCTGAAATTGAAAGGGTTTGCAGACGACATTTCAAAATGCGACAAAATTGAAAATTTTGATAAGGCAGAACACGTTGTGGGAAAAGAGAAATCGCTCGTTAAGAGCAATTTCCCCTTTTCTCACAATGGTTTTTTTTTCAGAGTCGTCTGCAACAAACTGGTCAAATATCGTCATTGTTTGGTAATGGGTTAATCATTTTATAATTAGATGCGGATGGTTCACGTCACTTTTACCTCTAACAAGACTCGCTTTAACTGTGTGAATATAACAGAACTTATCTTTGGTTCTCTATATGAGTATGGTTTAAACATCATGCCAACAATGTTACAATTGGGCCGCGTCACGCGAAAAGGGGCACTCGGACATAAATAAAAACCACTGACTCAGCTCTTTCTTAGCGCTATTATTCCAGCATCTAGTCACGACAGTTATCATTTGTATTTACTTAAAGGTATAACTGGATGTCCTCTAAGATGGCAAACAGTGTAGCCCCAGACCAGCCGCCACGTCAGTGACGTGGCGGTTGGTCTGGGGCTACACTGTTTGCTATGTCCGAGTGCCCCTTTTCCCGTGACGTGGCCCAATTATATTGCAATACAGACTGTTATCAAGTTACAATTATATGCATAAGTCTTCTGTATGGCCACGTTTGGAAATTTAGGGTCTACACCAAGGCTTGATTAAATTGTGTATGTATGAAAGATCTTGGCTTTGTCTGATTTAGCATTGTGTCAAGAGTGTTACAATTATATTGCAATACAGACTGTTATCTAGTTACAATTATATTCATAAGTCTTCTGTATGGCCACTTTTGGAAATTTTAGGGTCTACAACAAGGTTTGATTAAATTGTGTATGTATGAAAGATCTTGGCTCTGTTTGATTTAGCATTGTGTCAAGAGTGTTACAATTATATTGCAATACAGACTGTTATCTAGTTACAATTATATTCATAAGTCTTCTTTATGACCACTTTTGGAAATTTTAGGGTCTACAACAAGGTTTGATTGAATTGTGTATGTATGAAAGATCTTGGCTTTGTTTGATTTAGCATTGTGTCAAGAGTGTTACAATTATATTGCAATACAGACTGTTATCTAGTTACAATTATATTCATAAGTCTTCTGTATGGCCACTTTTGGAAATTTTAGGGTCTACAACAAGGTTTGATTGAATTGTGTATGTATGAAAGATATTGGCTCTGTTTGATTTAGCATTGTGTCAAGAGTGTTACAATTATATTGCAATACAGACTGTTATCTAGTTACAATTATATTCATAAGTCTTCTGTATGGCCACTTTTGGAAATTTTAGGGTCTACAACAAGGTTTGATTAAATTGTGTATGTATGAAAGATATTGGCTCTGTTTGATTTAGCATTGTGTCAAGAGTGTTACAATTATATTGCAATACAGACTGTTATCTAGTTACAATTATATTCATAAGTCTTCTGTATGGCCACTTTTGGAAATTTTAGGGTCTACAACAAGGTTTGATTAAATTGTGTATGTATGAAAGATATTGGCTCTGTTTGATTTAGCATTGTGTCAAGAGTGTTACAATTATATTGCAATACAGACTGTTATCTAGTTACAATTATATTCATAAGTCTTCTGTATGGCCACTTTTGGAAATTTAGGGTCTACACCAAGGCTTGATTAAATTGTGTATGTATGAAAGATCTTGGCTTTGTCTGATTTAGCATTGTGTCAAGAGTGTTACAATTATATTGCAATACAGACTGTTATCAAGTTACAATTATATGCATAAGTCTTCTGTATGGCCACTTTTGGAAATTTTAGGGTCTACAACAAGGTTTGATTGAATTGTGTATGTATGAAAGATCTTGGCTTTGTCTGATTTAGCATTGTGTCAAGAGTGTTACAATTATATTGCAATAAAGACTGTTATCAAGTTACAATTATATGCATAAGTCTTCTGTATGGCCACTTTTGGAAATTTCAAGGTCTACACCAAGGCTTGATTAAATTGTGTATGTATGAAAGATCTTGGCTCTGTCTGATTTAGAATTGTGTCAAGAGTGTTACAATCATATTACAATATAGACAGTTACCTAGATAAGCGGAATTGCATGGGTCTTCTACATGGCCACTTTTGGAAAGTTGTGATCTATAAGAAGGCCCGATTTAACTGTGCGAATATGAAGGAGCTTGGCTGTTTGGTTCTTTGGGTATGGATTTAGTATCATGTCAACAGTGTTACAATTGTTTTATAATACAGACAGTTACATAGATATGGGGAAGTGCATGGGTCTTCTACATGGCCACTTTTGGAAAGTTGTGATCTATAAGAAGGCCCGATTTAACTGTGTGAATATGAAGGAGCGTGGCTGCTTGGTTCTTTGGGTTTGGATTTAGTATCATGTCAACAGTGTTACAATTGTTTTATAATACAGACAGTTACATAGATAAGGGGAATTGCATTGGTCTTATACATGGCCACTTTTGGAAAGTTGTGATCTATAAGAAGGCCCGATTTAACTGTGTGAATATGAAGGAGCTTGGCTGTTTGGTTCTTTGGGTTTGGATTTAGTATCATGTCAACAGTG